>JANSVK010000095.1:0-135479 GCA_030068005.1 Cladophialophora exuberans | reverse complement strand
TGGGAGGCGTGGACGATTGGATCAGAGGAAGCAGTGCCTTGTGGCTGCATTAGACTTCGGATATTAATATCGTTGCTTTAACAGGGGGGAGCCTGGGCTTCACCTGGGGACACTCGGAGCTAAAAGCCACCGCGAATTGCGATGGGGTCATACGAGCCAATGAATAGCCTCCCGCCGGCCTATCGCTGAGCCTCCCATTCGACCAAGCTCCGTAGTGCCCTTGTCCCAGCCTCCACCCAATCAGCCACCCCTTTCCCGTATCTCGCGGGTATTGCTGCTTGCTGGCATGACCAGCGATCAAGGTACCAGGGCATAGTCATCCAATTTCCCGGGGGCTAAACCTGCTATAGACACTTTAGCGCACGATTTGCCCTGCCCTCATGCCTGAGAGGGGGCTAAACTGAGACATCGCGCCATGCAAGGTCAATGTCAATCAAATATTGGACTCCACTATCGAATTGAGCAGTCAGAGGCCAAAAAAATACGTCGCTTTTGTTGCTTTCACCACACTTGTTGCCCTTCGTTTGGGCCTCGAACGCACACGATTTCCCAGGGCCTCGTGGGAAGCTAGGCATTTTGTGTTACAGACTGACCAACCACCCCCCGGGTTTGCCCAAGCCTAGTACGAAGGCGGCAGTAAGTAGTAGTCGGCAGCCAGTAGAGAAGTAACAAGTAGGAGCAGTACGGGTAGCAGTAGGCTGTAGCAAGAAATGCAAAATGCATACAACGGCAACCTCCTCCTACACTCTTCCTGTCTCATGATAAGTCACTCGCTCCACCAACCTCGCTATTTTTCGATATCTTCAAGCCAAGTCCTGGTCGTCGACCCTCGCTCGATTCTGCCCTACCCTACTCTCTTGGTCTCCTCCACCGCTATCTGCCACCACTCTCGCTTTACGGGAACGAAGTTCCCATTTCTTGGATCTACGGAGGCTTCAATTCAAAGCAACACAGGAAAGCCATCCCCCCGGATCTTCATTGTGGAAACACCCGACCCTCGTCGTTTCGTTCTGCTTCGCCTTGTCCCTCAGGTTAATTGAGCACGAGGGGGCGAAAGGGCGAACCACCGCCGAATTACTTTTATTCTTATTTTAGCCAGGCGCACGAGCTTCTCTCCGCCACGGGCGAGTTTGCTTTGCTTGCATTATCGACTTCTTTTCCGCACAACAAACATTTCGGTTCTGATTGTTTAAATGAACCTGTCTTGAAAGGGAGTGAGACTCAAAAGAGGCTACTTACCGCCCTCAACGCCACCAACCTCGTGGCTCCCTCGTTAGCCAGCGGACTACCTCAGAGTGGACTTTCCACATTTCGCATTTCTCGACAAACACAGACCTAGCATTGTTTCTCGTAGGCCAAGAGACCGTCAGCATTCTCCACGAGGTTGCTTTGCTTGTTTCTCTTCAAGATATTCCTCCTTTTTATTGAAATCCCTTCATCGTGTCCTGTTCCAACTGGGTTGGACATTTCATGGATTTCCATTTCTCCAGATCGACACGAAGCGACACTTTCAATCCTCGTCAACTTCCTAGGCCGATCTTCACCATGGGTTCAACCGCCACTCCTGCACATCAGTCGTCCCGACTGTTGAGTCTGCCTCCCGAGGTGAGGAACCTGATCTACAAGTTTGCCTTCGAACAACCGAAACCCATGCGACTCCGAGGACCTTCTCAGAGACGACTTCGCCCATCACGGCCTCCAAAGGATGACTCGCGCGGCCTCCTAGATAGCTGCCACCAAATCCGATCTGAAGGCATTACCTTGTTCTACAGTCTGAATTCGCTGGTATTTCGCTCTGAGGCCGATGCGTTGGCATTCATGTCCGACCCAAACATTCACCCTTTGATCAAACCTTCCTTGACTCATATTGCGGTGGACTTCGGAGATACCAACGACGCTGATACTATCCTGAAGGATCATATTAGCCTCGTCGACAGTTGCGTGGGAAGTCTGCCCCGGCTCAGGGCCTTGGAGACACGCTTCTACGCTCGAACACTAGATGCTTGTTCGTCTTCACATTTCCGGACCCTGGCGATGGCCTTCGACGCCCTCGACGCAGACATGAACACTCCACCTTCACCGCGCTCAGGACGCTCTTCACCACGCCACTCTCGCCAAAGTTCCATGTCTTCAGCTAGTGTCGGCTCCTCGCCTTCACCTTCACTTTCGCCATCACTAGCCTCATCGCCACTCAGCACCTGTTCCTCAATGTGCTGGGAGCCTGAGTCATTGCCAACACCTCCAGAGCCAGACATGTCCGCCATGCAAGCCGAAGTACTTGAGCAATACTGCTTCACGCCCTCAGCTGCCATTGCCTTCGCTAGTTCCAAGCTGAAGTTTTCAGTCTCGGCCTCGTCTGAGCACTACCCAGGCATCAAGCATGACAAACTCATCTGCTACAACCTCCGCATCGGCGTGGACGGCGAAGCCAACGCCCTGGGTCCAGCCAAGGAAGCTGTCAAGCACCGCATCAGTCGGGTGGGCATGTTGCCAAGGCGGTTGAGCGATATGTATGACGAGGCCATGGACGGCGGGTTTCACCAGAAAGTGAGGTCCACGATTGCCAGTTGTGCGAGGATCGACGTCGGTGTCTCGTGAAAGCCTATTGGTCGCTGAGCAGCCTGGCTCACTTCCAGCCACCTTCGCCTTCCACATTTTCTCTTCGAGACATTTTGCCCCGCCACCTATTTTATTGAGAGGCGCTTCTTTCTGCGCTTTATTATTCCAAAGATTTTCATCATTATCGACGACGGAGTCGCCGGCAGTGGGCATCCACCCACATTCCATTCCACATCTGCTAGAGTGCATGACCCGTGGACAGTGGTCACGAGGACGACGACTCTGACTCGAAAGGAGAACATCCAGCCATCTTCTACATGCTGGAATTCCCACCCACATTACAGATCAGATCGAGAGAAGATCGAGACTTACTAAAAGAAGAGATGAATATGATGTAGACGGGATGATGAAAGGATGACGGGGGGCCTAAGGGAATTAATGCACGGATGAAGATCCCCAAGGGTGGGAATTTATTTATTGGCGGAGAGGCGGCATTTTTAATGTTTGGATCTCTTTTTCTACTTCGACCTCATGCAGATACCCTTTTTCGCACTCGGGGGACTGGCTGTGCCTTTGTTTTCTTCAACTGTCGGCACCATCCAACTATCTATACCATTTATCATACTATGTAATCATCGACTCACGAGAATGATGAAATGAATTGACGAATCGCATCTACCTCTTTTTTCTCCTCCTCTCCTCGAAACTTGCCACTTAGCACGCAGCTTCCCTTGCCGGATATGTAAGCACCACGCATCTGCGCCATCCCGTCGACAGCAAGCGCACCAAAAAGTGAGGCGACGTCGACGGCCGACATGAGCACGTCAAACAAACAAACAAACAAACATCTTCAAGCTGGGAGGTGCCGGCTGAATGTACCTCACCCAGTACATCTTGCCAAGTCGAGTACACGAAAGCCACGTTTTTTCGCGATTGTTCTTGTTTTACTCTCGAGCCACTCCCGATTTGTTACCGAGTTTGCTGCTCGTGCTTGTGGACCCAGGCGTTGAATCTGAAACTGGAGTAGCAAACAACGTCCTTTCAGTGCGCTTCTTCCTTTTTCGTCATACCTACGCCAGGTCCCAACATTTGATCCGATGACAGATGTTGAAGCGAAACAGATGGAAGTTGAAGCAAGCGTTCCTGGGGGGAAACTCTCCACCGCTGCGAGGGCAGGTGCATTGCGCTGGACTGGTCATCAGCCTCCACCCATGTGCTGTTCCCTCGAGTGCACAGGTTTGTCGAATGATTTTCGGTTCCCAGCCTGATCCTGGTGACTGCTGTCGATTTCTTTTTCCTACCAGTTTTCTCGACCACCTAAGATCGTTTGGGATTGAACTCTCTCTCAGGCGACTGACTTGCGTTAGATATATCGATTCTTGCATTCATAACTCACCACTCTTGCAACTGTCAACGAATCCATCTCATTGCGCCAGCCAACCACCGGAACCCAGCAAACATATCGATTGATTTCTAGTTTATAAACCTATCCCAGCCTGGATCGACCAAGCACAATACTTTCGCAAGAGATCAAAAACTACCACACCCTTTCACATTATTCAATCGATCACAAAACGTTACCACAAGACCCCGTCCCTCGCTTCCAGATCCAATATGTGCGAAACCGTTCGCGTTCATCTCCGTTGCACTTCCGTTAACTGCAAGGGCGATGAAGATGCCCAGACTACTCTCTGCAAACGTTCCAAAAACAACAAGCCGTGTGCAAACAATCGTGTCCGTACTAAACCGGGAGGATTCCCCAGAGAGTGTTGGCCTTGTCGCCAGAAGACCTTCGAGGGTCGGAGCGGAAGAGGGAACCCAGACTGGTGGGACAATGTGTGAAGAAAGAGACATCGAGGTCAAGCCACTGTGGTAGGAGAAGCTGGCAACGGATGGGGTAGTGCTGCTCAATATTGACCAGGATCTGGGTGGGACGGTCGAATGGCTTCGGATGACATGTTGGTTGTGATTGACACTTGAACGTGATTCTAAGGTTGTTGGTCTAGCTGAGGAGAATCGTGCTCCATTTGAGAGCGGACATGGGAAAACTTCTTCCAAGGGTAGACAAAACAAAACGTCCACAAATCAGAATGCAGACAGTGGCTTGATCCAAGCCAAAATATCAAGTTACTTAGTGGCGCCCTAGACTTTCAGACTTCAAAACGCGCTGGAGATGTTCCCAGGCACTCTCAACATCACGCGGGGTATCGACGTGTACGATGAAATTCTTGCCCTTAGGGCCGTACCCGTCTTTGTCATCTCGCAACCGGGGTATCTCGCCCATGATCAAGTCCAAGAATCGCTGAGTTTCCCAGAGGTATTGACTTTGAAATCTTGGGTCGTCTTGATCAGCAGTAAGGTGGTGGAGGCCAGCTTCATCGAGATACATCTGCGGGACGAAAGTCGGACATGCGAGAAACTGCGGAGGGGTGCACACATTTTGGTAAGTATGCCTAAAAGCAGCCAACGTTCGCAACGACATCGTGGGATCTTGTACAATTATGCAAGATCCGGGCATGGGAATGCCATTTAGCTCCAGAACTCGACGCGTTTCGATTGCATTGGCCCCACAATTTGAGGATTTGTCTTCGATGATCAGTTTAATGTCTCCGCCGTCTATTCGTTCTGCAAGCTTGGGATAGAATTTCTGGAGAATCAATTCAAACACGACTGACTCTGGGAGACCGGTGACTTGGTCTGCAAGGACGCGATATTTCGCGCTTCTTCGCACAGCCTCGTAGAGGAATTTCGTAGAATGGCCGACACCGCCGCAAATCACCAGAGTTTTCGCCAGATCTGGTCGGGATTCCAAGGCCGCGAATACGATCTCCGGGATTGACAAGAGGGCATTGCCGCATAGTACCAAAACATCAACTTGATGACATGTGGAAAGCGAGGAGACCTGTTGGCAAGAGATAAAGGCAGAAACGGTGTTGATGCACTTGATGTCGCCCTTGTCAAGCTCCACCATACTTAGGATTTTAAGATCAGGAAGTGAGGGTTTTCGACTGCACACAAAGTCGCCGCACTCTTAATACCTTAGAAGCAACGAGGCGTATTCGCAGTTGGGCGTGCTCCGAAAGAATGCCGAAACACGTGACTATCATGTAGGTTGCTGCGAAGAAACTCGTGTTCGACGATCGGTAGGATCTCGCCCACTTGTGATCGTCTTGATCGAATGAAGTGCGTATTCGGGAGACCTTCTTTTCTTGGAAAAGAGGCACGGTTTGAGCGTCGAAGTTTCACTCTCTTGTCTCTTAACAATGCCGAATCACTTGCGACCAAGTCTATATTGGACGCGGAAGAACTCGTATATGAACACCTAATTGCCTAGATAATCCTAGAAGACTGACCGGGTCAAGAGCAAGAGCTGTATTCCAGTTGAGCTTTCAGCTGAACCAAAGTCAGTACGTTCTGAACCGCACAGTGAAAAGAACATCAACGGACCGCCGACATATAACTGCCTCTTGACATGCACCCAATTCAAACCCAGTGATACCATCTCCATGAATTGATCTATTTGTGCTGGCTGCTGAATTATTTCCCAAGGATCTTTTCGACTTTGTTCAGAGAAGTGATATCCTTCAACAAGTGGTCCTGTATGCTCAGGGGGAGCATGGGCAAGACCCAACCGGCCCATGCCGATTTCCCACGGTAGATCACTGGGGCGGGGTGCTTTTTTGATAAGTCCTTCACCACGTCGGCAGCCCACCGTGTTGCTGGGATGCCTGAGCCCACATACCAGTCACCAGCCAGCATACCCTCAATGGCCTTCCTCGCAGACGAATACATTGAATTTTCGGGCAAAGTGGCTGTGGACACCTCAATTTGATTCGCTGCAAAATTCGACACAACACCACCGGTCTTCAACTCCACAACAGATATCCCAAAGGGGGCGAGCTCTAGCCGCATTGTCTGCGTGAACATTGCGATCGCAGCCTTCGAGGCGTTGTAGGTAGATTGAAATGGGACATGCAAGACGGACGCCCCTGACGAGTGATTGACTATCGTCCCCTTGGATTTTCGGAGAAGCGGCAGAAATGCCTGGGTCACGGTGAGGTATGACCACACATTGAGGTCGAAAGCCTTCTTTGCTTCTAAGACTGAGAGATCTGAAATCGGCATGCTGTAGCCAACACCGGCATTGTTGACTAGAACATCGAGGGAAGATAGTTTGCTGACGCAGGCTGCAATCGACTCTTCAGATAGAACGTCGAGTGGGATGGTTTCGATGCCCAACCTCTTGAGATCGGTCATCTTGGAAACATTCCGAGCTGTAGCGTAGACATGGAAGCCTTTTGCGTGAAATTCGGCTGCAAGGGCAGCACCTAGACCGCCGTCTGAGCAGCCAGTGATCAGAACTGTTCGTTTCGTTGAGGACATGTTGCGGATTGGCCGGAGTGATCCTCTCAGGGTATTTTATCTTGGGGATTCCTTCGACATCAGAAGCTTTTAACTGTCACACGACAGCCGTATTCCGAAGTACTTTATAAATCACAAGCCCGGAAGGGGACATAGTGCATATGTACAGAAGAAAACTGTCAGGACGGACGAAATCGACTCTCTGGTATCATGTTGGTGCGGCGGAATAGTTGTGCCGGCCCCTCCACTGGCATGCGCAAATACGCACCTGCGCATCTCAGTCCCCCAGGTTTTAAATTTTCTGACGGTTTTTCTGACGGTTTTTCTGACAGGTGGGGCAGGGGTATTTTAACGCCGCGCAGCCACCGCGAACTCTTAAGCTTTACATCTTTTGCAGGAGAAGGCTGTCAACTTACCACGCTTACTCAATATATACATGTGATCTTTAGATGTCGACAGCCCATGTGTGCTTCTGACGCCAAGGAGTCAGACCAGTGAGTTGAAAGGTTTGACAGAAAGAGTACGGGGTCTGACAACATTCCACGACCCCTAACCCCGATATGATAGAGGCTTAGTCGTGTCGCTTTATCACTTCTTCGTTTAGGAGAGATGAATTCTGTACTCAGTCAAAGTGAACTTGTGATGTTCCATTGATTCAACTACCATTGATGCAATCTCCGCTCGATTTTGTAGCCTGGTTGAAGTTGAAATTGCTGTTCAACCGCGCGGCAATCAGATGAAGGTAAATCCGCAATCTGAGCCTGAGGCGTGCTTGTTTCGTCTTGAGCAGATAAGTCGATGCCTTGTCAAACTCGGAGGCGAGGTGGAAGCAAACACCATAGCTTGGTTTTTTGCATCATGCAATTCATTCACTGGCGTGTACGTGAGTACCCCAGCAGCCGCCCGGCTGAGCACCTCGAGCACATGGGAGGGATAAGAAGGTTGGTGGCTCACAGGGAAGAGGGGGGAGGACCAAAATGCATACCAATGTAGAAACAGCTCTGAGGCTCAGATATCACCTATGAAGCGGAAGGTGACTCGACGAGACCGTCTCCTAGCAGCAAGATACCATAAAAAACATATACCTACCTCGTGTCCTAGGTTGAGGGATGTTGCAGGCACGGTCAGGGCGGTATAGCGGCTCGGTTAGCGCTGGTACCTACCCAGGTACCTGATGTAGGCATCTTCGATGCTGGAGCTCTTGCCTGCAGCTAGGAGCACGGGCGATGACGCCATTCAGTGGATTCCGTACCTGCTGCGGCGCGCACTGCTCCTCTTCCCTTTCTGCCTTTCTACTGCTACAAGTGGGTGACAAGTTGCTGTTGACCTTTCCTCCTCTACATTCTTACTTATACGAATTGCGCATACAAGAAATGGCATCATTCTTCTCCTCGAGGTAGAGAAAGACTGGATCGTCGCTCTGATCCCAATTACTGCCTCTTTGATGAAGCTCCCCCTTGTCTCCTGCACTCACTTTAGCGGACTCTGCTCGCCCTCCTTCCTAAAATTTCGAGCCCCACCGAGCTGCGGCTACTGCAACATGATGAAACGCCAATATGATATCCGTAATGCCAACGAATCGATTTGACCTTGGCATGTTAAAGCGCACGATGAAGAAGCTACAGTGTGAAGAGGATCTTCGCTTCAGTGACCAGCTAATGAGAAATTTTCACCGGCCATCTTATCTAGATTAGATGAAAATTATCTGATCAGATTATCAACCTAGCCCTCCGATGCTGGGTCCCGGCTCCTCTTTTTGTTTTCGCCATTGAAACCCAACGGGCGTTGATACTTCTTGTGGCAGTTTTCCAGCACGAGGTCAGCTCTCCGAAGTCGCTGCCATCGTAGATTGGCCTGCGTCCACAGTCCAGCGTCATCGTGGAGGACATTGCTTCGTCAAGTGTCCTTGGCGATGGAGGTTCTGGTGGTTTGTTTACCTCAAGGACGTTGTCAAGCGACCAATTTTGCGGCTATACGCTGATCATGGTGCTGTTGCCCGGACTGAGATCCTGGTGAGTCTGCTTCGCTTACATGCGTGGATAAAAAGAATGGATCTGATCAACGGCCACCGCCCCTGCCTCTCGGGGCTTGTCGTGAATGATACATTTGCTTGATCTCCTTCATAACTGGCGCATAGTCTTCGTTTCAGTTTTCTTCTGCCTTGATGTTATGCTTTGTATCGTTATTCCTGTCTTTGGAAGAAAACTGTGTGGGAAAGGCAGCACTTTCGCTCAAGTTCATCCACGGTAGATACCGGCACCATGTCCGCGATCGTGGATGAAGAGAAAATACAAACAGTACAAGAGAGCCCTCCAGCAGACTCTGAAAATGAGGAACAAGATCAACAGATCTTGAATGCTGCTTGGGGTAAACATGGGAAGGTTGGGATGTGGATAGGGTAGGTTGCGCACGCGGGAACTCCGAGCGAGAACTCACTAACAATGAATTTAGAATCGCATTGATGTGGACTATATTGTAAGTTGGATTTAATTGTACAATTCTTGTCTCCCACTTATTGACTGATCAGTGAGTTGGACCATACCACAATCTACAACTATCAGAACTATGCTGCTTCACATTTCGAAGAGATTTCTCTTCTCGGCGCGCTATTGACAGCCGGAACTATCGTCAGCGCAGTTCTGAAGCCACCCATAGCAAAGATTTCTGATGTTGGTGGACGAGCTGAGACATATGTCGCGGTGGTCGTCTTTTACGTTGTCTCATACATCCTCTGCGCTTCTGCTAAAGAATTTGGCCAGTACGCTGGCGGTTATATCATCTACTGCATTGGTCAAACGGGAATGCAGATCCTCAATCAGATCATCGTGGCGGACATTACGTCTTCACGATGGCGGGGTCTTGCTAATGGCTTGGTTAATCTGCCTTTCATGATCATACCATGGTGCTCCGCATTCATCGTCGACAGTGCGCTTGCAAACATTGGTTGGCGTTGGGGTATTGGCATGTTTGCTATCATATTACCAGTATGCTCTCTTGCGGTGATTATTCCGCTTTTCTGGTTTCAGAGACGCCTTAAGAAAGCAGGAGGGAAAGTCCGGACCAAGACGTCTGTTCAAGGCTTCTTTGCCCAAATCGACTTGGGTGGAGTGGTTCTGCTTTGCGGGGGTTGTGCGATGTTGCTTTTGCCGATTGCGCTTGCGGGGAACGCGTCTGGAAGCTGGCGAGCACCATGGGTTCCGACTCTGATCGTTGCCGGCGTTATCTTTCTTGTTGGGCTGGTTTATTACGAGGCCCGAATAGCAACAAACGCAGTCTTCCCGCCACGCTTTGTCAAGAATATCTCGCTGGTGCTCGCCTTCATGATAGGCTTGCTCGACGCTTTCGCTTACAGCATCACCCACACCTATCTATATGCCTGGGCCACAGTTGTCCACGATTTCACACCAAGAAATGCTACGTTTCTGACGTACGCCGCAGGGTGCGTCCAGGTTCTGACAGGATTGGGTACAGGATTCCTTATGTATAGGTCTAAGCGCTACAAATGGCTTCTCTTGATTGGCATCGTGATCCGATTGATTGGCTACGGGTTCATGATGCGTCTTCGAGGCTCAAATAATTCGGTTGGAGAAATTTTCGTCATGCAGATCATTCAAGGAGCAGGCAGTGGAATGGTCGGCACCGTTGTTATTGTGGTTGCCCAAGTGGTGGTTCCAAGAGCAGATCTGGCACAATCAACCGCATTGGAGCTCTTGTTCATCTACCTTGGCAATAGCCTTGGATCTTCGATCGCTGGAACTATCTATACAAGTTTGTTCAAGCAACGATTGCGATTCTGGATGGGGCCTGATACATCCCAGTCAGCTATCGACCGTGTCTACAACACTATTACCGAAGCATCCACGCTGTCAGAATCAAATGATAGTTATTCTGTCAATCATGCGTACTCTGATATTCTGCGGTACATGACGATTGCTGCTTTGGTTGCGTCAGCCATCCCGATGATCATGATCTGGTTCGTCCCGAATCTCAAATTGAGTGACAAACACAATCTTGCTGGAGATACAAGTGAGTCAGAGGAGTTGGATGATACAATGGACGAAAACCAGAAGGGATTTCTACAGAAATGGAAGAGGAGAATACGGTGGTGATGTACTTAGAGAAGGCCTGTACTCCGCACCTGAATAGAATTGGCAGCCTCGTAGCCTTGTCGAAGTGCAGCCTTGTAGCCTTGCAGCCTCGCTTAAGTAATGAAATCGGGAGGCCCAATTCGCCCGAAGTCCGGCAAAAAGTCTCCGATGGGTCACCACCACTTCACGGACCAAATCTTTCGCCTTTCGCAACGTCAAGGCCCGTCTTTGTTTCATTCATCATCGACTAAGGGTGGGTTTTTGTCTCATTCTTCCGCCAGATCGCTGTACAGGCGAGTCTCACTGGGAGTCTTCCTGCTCCTGGCCTTCATCCGACTGCTGCCTAGCTCAGAGTCTACTGCGTCACCACATCGTGCCGTGTTATCGATCGATTAAGCAAAGTCCATCCATTATTGAGTCTCAATATGGCGCCTGATAGACCACTTCCTGTGGAGTCGCTCCTACCGTTCTCTCAAGTTCGCCCTTCCGAGCCACGTTCTACATTACCGGATTCTCAACTACAAGATCCAAATGGTCACAGCCAATCTCCTGACAGCCAGGAGGACGACGAGGCTGACGGCTCCAGCAATGACAAGCCCAAGCGCCAAAAACGATCCCGTGCATGTGTCGCATGCCGAAACATGAAGATTAGATGTCTTCCGGTTGAAGGCCAAGAAGCCTGTATGGCGTGTGCCAAGGTGAACAGACAATGCATCATGCCTGGCCCTCCTCGTAAACGTCAGAAGACAGTGCATAAAGTTGCGGAACTTGAAAAGAAAATCAACGCCCTAACAGATGCCTTGCTCGCCAAACAGCAACAAATTGAAGGTGGAAAGCCCGAGAACGAATCACCAATCAAGGATCCCGCGACCGCCTCCAGCTCTGAGCCAGCCAGAACCGAGGAATCCTCAAACACAAGTATAGACGTCTACGCGCAATCTATCGTCGAGAGGGCATTTCCTGAAACCCGTCAGCCTGAATTCATCACCGCGTGCGAGGCCGGCAGCTTTGAACCTGTGGCCAAAGACAACTACGTCGATGTGATCGACCGCGGTGACATGACGATGGAGACTGCGGCTTCCTTGTACACCTTCTGGAGAGACCGAATGTGTTCGAGCAATCCGATTGTCGTTTTTTCCGAAAATGTCACCCCCGAAATGGTTCGCAAGACTCGCCCCATCACCTTCTTGACCATCCTCACAGTCGCAAGCGCGGTAACCTTGCCTTCAGCCCAACCAGCACTTACCATTGAACTCAATAGGCAAATCTCGGAAAGGGTCCTTTTCCACGGCGACAAGTCGTTGGATCTTGTTCAAGCAATGTTATTGAACTCACAGTACTATGTGAGGCCTCGGTCGGCACGGGATCTAGCCTTCAACCAGAACATCCACGCTGCGATCATCATGGCTCTAGAGCTGGGGATAGGGAAAAGATCGAAATTGAAGCGGACTCCAAAGGAAGAGGTGGAGCTCTGTCGAACTTGGTTGGCCTGTTATCAGGCAAGTATAACGTAAGTCCTTTGCCTCTGTGTTCCCCCTTGGTGGCCCGACGTTCAAAGTAACTAAGACGACGGATCGATTGTACAGTGTCACGACAATCCTGCGGCTTCCCACTCTCATCAAATTTAATTCTCGCCTGACGGAATGCCTCGAGCTCTTGGAGAGCAGTCCGCTTGCGCTTCCTACCGACAAGTGGCTGGTCGCGATTGTGCGCCTGTCGCGTATTGCCGAGGAGATCTCGACGGCATTCTGCATGGACGATCCGGGAGCCGAACTCATTTTCAGCGAACCTAGGATACAGTACCAGCTTAAGTGCTTTGAAAACCAACTAAGTCAATGGGAGAAAGATGTGGACGTGACTGTTGACCCACGTAAGCCTCCTTTTATCGCGCTCTCGCATCCAAGGAATTGCAAAAAAAGAGTTTTCAGAAACTAACAAGAAATTCCCTCAGGACTTGTGCAACACCATGCGGCATGCATCAATTTATATATGCACGAAATCGCGATCCACTACGACCACAATGTCGACGACTTCCGGCCTGGCGTCATGCCACAAGACTCGCAACACTCGCTGCGCAAGGGGCCCGAATTTGTGACGAGCAGCCAAGTCGACGCGCTGTCGACACTTCTCGCCAGCAGCCAAAAGATCCTCGACACGTACCTGTCGTTGGAGGTGGCGTGCGTGCGACCCCTCACAAACCTGTACATTGTGTGGAATGCGTACGCGGTCGTGGTGCTGATCAAGCTGCACTGGATCTTCCACACTGCAGAGGCGCGGCTCGGTGGAGGATCGTTCCTGCCTGACATGAAGCCGGTGCACTATCTGGACAGCATCCTGCACAAGCTGGGCGAGATTACACTCAACGGACGCAATCCCTGCGCCGAAGCGTTTGGCTTCGTGTTCATGAAGCTCAAGATCTGGCACTTGCATCGCTCGGGTCAGTTGGCGGAGAACGAACAAGGTGGAGAAAACGGTACGCAGGAAGGTGGTGGTGAGAATGACCAGAACCGCCGGCTCCGCGGATCGAGCATCCTACACCAGGATCCCGTGGAGATCATCGGTGCGGCGAAGCGTATGCAAGTTCCTCCTCTCATGAGCGACGGACCACCGATTGAAGGCGGTGGCAACGCGAGTGGCAGTGGCAGTGGCAGTGGCAATGGCAATGGCAGCGGCATGACTCCCATGCGCGGCTTCGCACCGGCAGCGTTCGGCCTTGGGGGCAATTGGAACGGCAATGTCGAGAAGTTTGGCACGAACCTCAACGCGGCCTTCGACGCCGCGAGCTATGGAAACACGAATTGGGACCAGTTCAATTTCAGCACGGAGGAACTCGACATGTTTGACATTTACATGAACAACAGCGGATGGATGGGGTATCTACTTTGATTGAAACATGAAGGGACCCATCAAGCCTTCCCTGAGGTCCTCCCGACCGAAGCTCGATCCCCTGGACTTGAGAAACCAGCACAACGACGAAAAACAAAGACCCAACGCCTTGCGAGCACGAAAACAGACTCATCCTCAGCTCCGCCCAATGACGCCCTCGCCCAAGATTCTCCGCCTTCCCAGCTCAACAATCGAGACCGTCCTACCTACAACTCCGTCTCCACCCACGCCCAAATTGAGTTTGATGAGACCGCCTCCCGTCCTCGATAACGAGTTACCGATCGAAATACTATCTCGAGTCGCAGGATCGACCAAGAATGAGTGAAGAATTGGATTTGCCGACTCTTCGTCTGAGTCCGAAGAAGAATCGTATTCCGAGTCTGAACCTGACGCGCTCGTCGTCGGTCGCGGTGAGGAGAACAACGGCTGGCCGTATTTGTGAATCCGAATATTCAACGTCACCGCATCATTGGCGCTGGTCTTCTCGCCTTCTTGGTCGCTATCGTCATCGCCGGCGTGGTACTGGAACGTTGTCTTCGTCGTCCCGTCTACGCGGTTGGAAAGGTGAAGCCGTCCCCCGCGCTGGAACAAGGAGGGCCTTAACTCCGTGTGGCTGCGAATGCTGCTTGAGTGTGGGTGGATGATGGCGATGAGGTCGGCAGACTCAGGAGCCGCTGGGAGATGAGAGTCGCCGCACATTTTTGGATTGCTGCTGAAAATGATTCTGAATTGGATAAATGGACTTTGTTTGACGGGTCGACAAGATTTGGCTATTCTCCGATCGACTTCTTTTGGAATGCGTGGAGGGTGGTGATTCTGATGTTTTTGGGTGGCCACTACGGTGTCTGGCTGTCTTGTTGGAGAAGTACGGTATACTGTGGTACAAAAGCAGAGATGGGAGCAAAACAAGTGAAGCGATGGAGTTGTTGATATGTCTTTTGTATTTGTATACCCCAGATGGAAAATGGAGGAGGGCGTTGAGTTGACGAAATTATGGCTGTGCTGTGTGAAACCAAATAACTTGCTCAACTCAACCACGAAATTACAATATTCACAAACAATTATTCGCCAGAGGACGCGGAAAACGATACTTCTTTCCTTGGAATCTCAGCCCCAGCCCTCCAAGCAAGTATCGTCCCTTTGCAGCCATGTAGTATCCAGGACGAAAGCTGTGGTGGATGCCAAATGAAGCGTCTCCTACGTTGAGCACGATTCCTGGAAATTACCTTACTTGCCCGTGCCTTGCTTCAGAGTTCTGGTGCGAGAAACCAAATCATCATCAAGGTGAGATTTGGGAATTTTGAGCATGTTTTCACAAATATGGGATATTGGGCATGGCGGGATGAGCAAGTTTTTTAAAAGCAGCGGAGGCTTGGAGGTGAGTGAGCATGTTTTTTGGGCCTTTGATGGGCTCGAATTTCGGGTGCGGAAGGTGCTAAATTTAAATTGCGGGGGGCAGCTGAGATGGCGCCTAGGAGCCTGGACTCGGAGGCCGGTTAAATTAGGTCTGGGCGTGTTTTATTACCTAACCGCCTAAGCTTTAGGTGTCCGTCCATAATTTATCTTGTTTGTTTCTCTAGGCGTCGAATTTCTTCACTTCGAGGTCGGCTGGTGTGCCATTTGGTCCATGTAGCCTCGTTCGTCCGGTATCACTTTCCAAGGAGTTCATCGCAGATTCGGTAGAAAAACCATTGTATATCTTCTTCATGTCATGACTGCAGAGTCTCCTCTACCGATTCGTGCCAATACTGATATGCAATCCCATTGATATACTGCCATGACTGTACAGAATGAGCCGAGCAACCAAACGCCACGCTTTCAACGTTGCAAAGTCCATTGGTGAGACTATCAGGAAAGGAGCCCCATTCAAAGCAGTGAGCATAAAAAATCATTGAGACCACTCTGCACCACGTCCCATCCCCTCTTCGCTCCTGGTACTTAGGAACCTTCATTTCCCGTCCAGAGCAACCCCGACGGCCCCCAAGATCGTTCCCAGGACAAGCACCACTGTCCTGATGTAATTGTGCCAACTCCACCTCTCGATCGCTTGCGATGTGTTCATCTCTTTGTCCCTTGCTACACTCCGGTCTTCGTTGAAGGCGTATGTCAAAGCCATGATTTTTCCATTCTTGGGTCCTGGTCCAGCAAGCTTGTTGGCTTTTCGTGACAAGGCGCCATTCGTGCGACGCAGAAATGTGAGTGCGTAAGGTACGCCCGAGGCATTAGTCACAGAAGCGAGAACGTAGAGCGTCCGGAGGAGTGAGGATTCAGGAGCTAAGATGGAGTGTGAATAGTCAGTCACGGATGGCCGATGGCTGGTGGCAAGATGTGGCACTGAATCAACCATTGGGAGAGAATGGACGACAAGCGTACTGTGGTGTGACATCGATCTCCCTTGAAGCAAGACTGGGGAGTACGAAGGACAGGAAAGGTGGTCAGATATCAGGAGAAGTCAAGAAAACTCACCATGGTACGCCAAATACCCAAACGCCAGCCCATTCACGATGCACATGGGCCGAGAAATCTGTGGTTTGATGCTTGTCAGAATGAAATCCTCTCCACTGCAAGAACGACCTTCCTCGCTCCCATTTCAAACTGGCCAAGGCAACCCAACTGCGTACTGGACAGGTGGACAGAGGCTCGCACGTCACACGGTAGAAATACTCACATAGAATCCCATCAAATACTGATACCGCCATTGCTTCGCCTGGAGCGGCTCATCAGGCGCGAATAGAATTGCCGGCACGGCCGCATGTGAGAGCGCCCATGTGTAACCTGGCATCCTTCCCGAACGAGAAGGAAAGTTATCAGCTGGTTAGGTTCTTTGCAGGAATTGTAGAAATTTCAAGTGTATGCGGCAACGAACCATGAGGCTTGCTTGCTCGATCCGTTTTGAGCAAATGCCCGTCCTGTGCTTGGTACCACATGTGTACGAGCACGTCGCAGCATTACCAAACCAAAGGGAGAGTAGAATATTGGGCGAAGAAAGCCACACTCGCACAGAAACACAGACTCCATTCAAACATACCCGCAAAAATACCTGACGACGTCAACCCTAATACTTTGGCAATCGCGATGCCGTCCATGATCTTTCAGTTGTTCGACTCGATTGTCCTTTTGGCTGAATATGTAATCCCGCGATTTCGACCAGGTTCGATGTGTTTGTGTGTCAGGGCTTGAGCAAGAATTGAATAAATTTGGCTTCGTCGACGATATTGTTCTATGGTTTGCTGCTCAAAGAAAATATTCTATCTGTCGCTTGAATGACCTTCGTGCTGGGGGATATTAATTTCTCTTATCTCAAATACCTAGGGGGAATATCTCCGCAAGTCAAAATGCCACAGGTGAATAGATGAACAAAAGGACTGGTCTGTGCTTCCACTTGTTCAGGTACGGCTTTAAGATGCGCGACCCCGCTATCGCGGTGCTTGAGTGCCGTGGTGTCGGTGAAAAGGCTCGAAGCGAGCAAGCAAGAAGATTTCTAGCTGATTAACCGCTCCGGTTAGGCTGGTTTCTCGTTTCTGATACCAGTATCAATAACAAACCACGGTTTTGGGTATCCCAAAAACAGTGATGATAGCGCTCGGAAGGCGTTGTCAGGGGGCAAGGGCCCCCGGGAGCTTCACCTCAGCGCTAACCGGCTAATCAAAGCCCCTGAAGAAAGGAAGCCACTGCCACTTCCTACAGGGCCCTTCCAGTGCAAGCGAGCGAAGTTTCAGCCTACGCCCCATAGGGCGGATAGGCAAGCACCACTGACCGCAAGCCAGCGCAGCAGTTGGGATATTGAGTATCCATTCTTGAAGGAACGAGTGCCTAAAGTAGAAGGATGGAGGAAGGTCAAATGCTGACTTCGTCACCATTATGATGTTGCGCTTGAGCCCCAGCAGCGTTTTTCTCCGAGGGTGTCTTTCTGCGCTGCCGACATCCGGGGAGTTGGACGGCGAGACGGATCAAGGTAGCCTTGCGCCATGCATGAAGACCTGCACCAGCCAGTGGAGAATGTGCCTTTGTGTCCGTTTTGGTGAAGGCAGCTTCGCTATTGTGCAGGCTTGATTTACCTTCTCTTTCGTGCCTCCCAGTCTGGTTACTCTTGGTAATTTAAGCAGCTTTACCTATATCTTCCTGCGAAATTTCTGCTTTAGGATATAAAAGTACACTAGAGTTCTCGAATATTACAAACTTGGACTGAAAACTGTGTGTGGTTGAGTAGAAATTCGTTCTTGCCGGTAGTTCTCTGAGAAATTGCATGCTAAGGAATGGGGGATGTATAAATACTTTTGCGGAGCTGTTGAATTGGGCTGGGAAGCCGTCTAGATGCTCAAAAATTCCAATCAGTCCAGCAACGATTCGCGCCTCTAGATCCCGTCCAGTCCTGGGCAGTACTTGAGCGCAATGCTCTGCCATACTTTTGGCGTTGGAACGCAATTACTCGTCTAGTAGAGCGGGATCAGAAGTCAGCCTTAGGCATCTAGCCAAATACTCCGCCACAGTATCGCGCCAATCTTGCCCTCTTTGCGCCCTAACCTCCACAACGATTCCCCCTTCCACCGGTACTTACCACTATCATAGCAACTTTGACCCTCATATGATACGGCAACTCGACAAAACAACACAAGCGACCATTTGTTCTTGCATATTTAGGCTTGAGGCTGTCGAATGCACTGATTCTTGCTGTCACTGATGCTCAATCGTCCAGCCTCACTATCCGGGCGCAATGTCTCAGAAACTACTTCATGCAATACGCCTTGCGTGAGCTACAGAAGCCGAGCAAGCGCGGAAGTACTTTCAAGGTCTTCAGCCTACTTAAGTGGTTGACGCGACACTAATCTCTGGAACATGTCGTATCATAATATTGCCCATGGCATCCTCTCCAACCGAACAGGAGCTGCAGGCACCTGCAGATCGCGAGTTACAAACTGTCGAAGAGCATCACAGGAGACGAGATGAGTTGACTGATACATCTATTTCGACTCCATCGGTGAAACAGCTGAAGCATGGGCCTAAAACAGGGATCTGGAGCCGCAAAGGCTGGTTGTGGGAGATACTCACACTGCTCGGATCTTTATTTTGTTTTGCTGCTGTTATCGGCCTGTTAGCGTTCTACGACGGCAAGACTGTACCGAATTGGTACTACGGTCTAACGCTGAACGCTCTTGTCTCCGTGCTTGCAACCCTCTTCAAGGGCACTCTGCTCATGCCGATTACCTCGAGCATCGGTCAACTAGCATGGCTTCGCCTAGGGAAGAAACCGTCGATGAGACTTGATATCTTCTGCGCCTACGATCGAGCGAGTCGAGGCCCTTGGGGGGGTATGCGATTCATGAGTGGATCTTCCATCTTGTGATCATTTCCGCGACCATTTTGAATCGCACACGCTGATTTTTCCCAGCCATATCGCTGCTATTGGAGCCCTCATCACCGTAGCGGCGATCGGATTGGACTCATTCTTCCAGCAAACAATAACATATGCAGTCCAGCCCATGGTCAATGCGACGGATGAAGCAATGGTAGCCATTGCACAGGTATACGTTTCTGCACCTCTCAACGCTATCAACAACAACTTCCCTATTTTCGAAGCAGAGTCGGCAGCTTACAATTCTCTATTCCAGTCCGGGGCGAATATTGCGACAAGTCCACCCTTCTCATGCACGAGTGGCAATTGCACGTGGGATCCCTTCAACACACTCGCCATTCGTTCGCAATGCCTGGATGTCAGAGACCGGCTTAAGATTAGATGCTCGGATCAAGATTATTACTGCAATATCACGACCGATGATTACATCTTGTACTATGCCATCCCGGACGACTTAGGAGACATATCTCAGTCCCAGATAATGAGCATCAATAGTCTTGGTGCACAGTTTCTCGGCGTCGCTGGCCAACGGACCGTCGTAGATCTGGACCTTGTGCGACGATGGGGCGATATACCTGGCATTGTATCGATCGTGCCATGGATAAGAGTAAATGGATCAGAGACTTTGTCCCTCCAAACCATAATACACAATACGACGGTAGAAGCACAGATCTGCATCTTCTACATTGCCGTGGTCGAAGTCGAAGCCATAGTGGTTAATGGGCTGTACAGCGAAAATGTTACAAGAGAGTTCAGCGATCTTAGCGCGATTATTGGTAACGCGTCTTCCCTTGGAAACGCTTCAGATCCTGTCATCGTGCAAGAGACCACGGAAGGCACGCCTTGGTATTACATGGACGGTATCGGCACGGCCACCTACCAGACAGATGATCGCGCAAATACGAGAGCAGTTCAACCGACGGTGTTCGATGTCGAGACGTTCTTTGTTTCGGGGTTGGGCCTTGAGTTCGCGTATACTGTGAATGGCAAAGAGGCGGGTATATTCATAAAACCAGACATCTCGGATACCATCACTACGCGCAATCTTGCTCGAGAGACGAGTGTGCCGCAAGCATTCGAGCGCATGGCTGAATACATGTCATTCGCTCTGCGCATGAATTCTTCATTCACGATGCCACCCAATCAAGCCGTCGCAAATACCGGCAACCCATCATATGCGCCTGTAGCAATCGGCAGCAGCTACTCCCAGGTCCAGCTCGTACATATCAGGTGGGCATGGCTTGCACTGCCGGCGGCTCTGCTCATCCTCACAACGGTCTTCACCTTCACAACAATCATGCAGTCGCGGCGAGCAGTCAGTATTGGACTTTGGAAGACTAGTCCACTCGCGTTACCTTTTCACGCTGATTTTGATGAGGAGACTGTTGAAGGCCTGCGTGCGCAGGAAGATGCAGGTTTGCTGTGCTCCGCCGATGGACTCGAAGACATCAGTACCAGGATGAGAGCACAGCTGATGCGTGATAAAACTGGCGTGAAAAGTATGATTAACGTACGACAGCTGCGAAGAAAAGTCCTCGAAAACGAAAATAGGTGGTGGAGATTGAAGAAAAGCGCGAGGACAGCCCGGTGAGAATCATAATGTTGAATCTTGAAGCTTGAGTTGTTGCATGGAGGTCGTAGCACACTCTCGAGGACATGGAGTGCCCTTAAAATGCCCATTTTGTGGCTATATCTATAGCTCAATTTCAGTAGGCTTTCTACATCTCTCGTTTGCCAGAGCGAGTCTGCGTGACAAACAAAATCCAGGCATAATAGGGAGAGAGATACTAAAACAGAAACCTGAGAGAGCGCGAATGCAAGACCGCTTATGCCAGATTACGAAAATGGACAGAAGAATTCCGAAGGGCGTGGTCCTCTCTTCCGTACACGACCATCGAACATTCTCTACATACTTCCAACATAATTATAGACCCTTTAATCCACTCCCGTAAATACATTAGTTAATCCACATGAACTACTTGTTATCCTAGTGGACTGCTCATCGCGAACACTGAGAGCCACTGCAACATTGAGCTTCCAAAAGATTTTGATATGTACCGAACGAAGTGTGTGTGCGGCCAAGGAAGAGATATCATGACTGATACTCCGGCCGAGCCGCAAAATGTAGCTGCATCTCACCCCAGTCAAAGACGATCAAGGTATTGTGGAATAGATTATCCCCAATCGACTGATAACCGCCAGGAGCCATGATTTGAAAGGTACTGAGACAATTTTGGTTGTACGAGTCGTACCAGAACATATCTGCCGAGTTTATGGTGAAAGTTTGGCCGCCGATTTGATACTCGACGCTCGGCGGCGACGCGTTACAGTCTACATACCACGTCTGATCATCATTCAACCCTGGAGGATCGAACTGTCCGTTAATCGCGGCAGCTGTGTCTGCGCTCACATACGTGAAAATGGCTCCGGTGTCGACGATAAACTTAGTGTTTTCCGTATCGCTGCCAGAGGATCCGCTGGTCCAGAAAATCGCATCAATGTCGATGGTATAAGCGGATGGAGAGTCCGGATCGAACACAGGGTCGATGAGGATCGGAGTGCTGGCAAATGTCGTTGCGGCGTTGACTCTGGGATCACTGGCATCGGGTACACCGCCGACCACTAGATAGCCTCCAAACCCCGTACCAGAAGCGTCCCGTGACAAGGCCAGAGAGAAGTACGGTGAAGTTGCCTTTTGAACATTGAAGATAGTGTTCACAGGGACTGAATATGTCAACCGGTTCCCAGGGCCATCAATTTCGGGATCCGCTCCCGAAAAGACCGCGGACGGTCCAAAACACATGCCCAGAACACCAGAAGTCTGTCCGCTGGCGAGGGCAACTGCCTAATAGATATGGTGAGCGACCGGCCTACGTTCAATAACTGCGAAGGACCTTACCTGTGTAACAATGCCCACCTCCTGGTCGTCTACGGTCACACCAGCAAAGGACAGGGTCTCATAAGAGACGTATCCGTTGGCCCACTGGCCAGACTCGTAGGAGGCGTTGAAATTTTGATCCTGGATTGGTTCGAAGGAGTCGTCGATCGTGAATCCGGCTTGTGAGGTGCAAGACTTGCCATTATCACAGGTCGCAGTAGACGTGAACACCCAAACATTGGCACTTCCTGTATCTAGTCCTAGGTAAAACGACTGGCCACCTATTGTCACTTCAACCGCAGGTCGGTGGTCGTTCTTGATGTCCAAAAGCGATGTGTCTCTTCGATTGCGAGGGTTTACACCACCCTCAACAGGAAATCTTCGGAGTTGCGACGGATTATCGCTGCGAGCAAATGAGCCAATATCTCTCTGTAATAAGGCTGTGGTGTAGAAAGGCAGGGACACTGCAAGACTTAGATGGAGCAGAAACAGAATATCAAGCATCAGACTCATTTTGGAGTTCGCATGAGAGATACTCATGTAAGATTGTGCAATTGAGAACGCAGGGAGCCACGATATTTTATAAGCTCACCATTCATACTTTATAGCCCCAAGAAGCAGTCGAAAAATGGGAGACCACTTTACCGAGGCTGGTATTTCGAACCTTCTTTGGCGCGAGAGTGTGCCTCGTACCAGGATCTAGGCTGTGCCGCGAAAATATCCAAGGGACGTTGCAGCCTGACTCGACTTGTCTCAGGTGGCATAGAAGCAGTTTCGGCCAACGGTACATCATCGGTTTGACCGGGGGCCAACGAGGCCTCGAGTACGTTTTTCGCAACACAAAAGACTTGACAGAGCTCTCGTCTCAACAAACAGGCAGTATGAGATCGAAGTAGCGAGAAGGAGTAATGCCAGCGTCTTCATGCACGGTCCAGGTATGATACAGGTGCTTTTTTCAAAGGACTTGAGACTGACGCCCTTGGAGCCGAGAGCCCATGCTGCCTCTCCCAGACCTGTCGACTTGGGAGCCCGAAAGACGCAGCCCCCTTTTGAACTGTTCTTTGCATACCGATGCCCGAAAGGAGGAAGGGCCAGAAGAAAAGAGGCGAAAGACATGAACACAACTCCAATAAGTGTCCACGTGGTGGGGAGGGCTGGCAGACACTACTATGTTTGTGTCAAGCTTTCAGCCAGCCACCAGCCAGCCGGCTTGTCACAAGCTTAAGTTGTCTACAAGACACGCCTCATTGATGAGCGTCGGTTTCATGGGGTAGTAGGGCGCTCGAAAGCGAACTTGAAAGTCTCGGTAGCTGCGGATGGCACCCAACTTTGAGAAATGAAGGTGTAGGTAGGCCAGTGCACTAAGCTACATTCGTTTGGAGCTACGGAGGTATTTCACGCATCCGAAAGGCTAGAGCTCCCGCCCTCCTTCACAACCGACAGCCTGAATGTCAATCACTAGCCATTCCACTTATGCTCACAACCACAAATGCGTGAAGAGGCGCTTCCAGAATTTTCAGCCTGATCACTCTACACCCTAAGCCCTCAGCTGAAAACCAAGCGCGCCACCTGCCAGCGCCACCAGCAGCCAACAGCTGCCGGGAATGGCATTACCTGCCGCATTTTGAGCCGCTTGAGAGCTTGTGGACGATGCTTGGGTGGTGGAAGTTGATCTTTGTGAAGATGTCGAGGTGCTTGGGCTAAAGGAGCTGAGAACAGTGCTCGACGTGGCCACGGAACTGCCAGCCGAAGACGTCGTCGTTCCATTGCAACCCTGATGATGCAGTCAGCCTAACCATTTCTTTGATTCACCGACAGCAAGAACTACCACTGGAAAGAAAGTCGTTCCATTTGCGGCAGTCACTGAGACACAGTTGAAAGTGCACTGCGCGTCTCCAGCCGTAGGGGATGTTTCCCAGCAGTATGCATATTTGAGCCCAATTGGAGGTACGTCGGCAAGACTATGGTCTCGTTGAGCATGAGAATGACAACCGCCTCAAGACTGAAACTTACTCGTCGTTGCAGTTGCCTGGCACTGCCGAGCCAGTGTCGTAGGGGCAGCGGAAAATATAAGGGTTGTCAGTGACACCGACAGTGGCAACCTCGCAAAAAGCAGTATTTGCTTTCGTACAATTGGGGTACTCGGCTCGAACACATACGAGACTCGCTAGAAAGAGCACGGGAAACAACATGCCTGATCACTTTCCGCCGCGGGAGGTAAGCAAAGACAAATATGCCGATCCAAGAAAAGGCACGACTGCATTCTTATTATTCTATTCCGAAAGCCAGACACTGATGAACAGGATTATGCGCGTTCCCAGACATGGTTTCAGCCGCAGGACAATGTAAACGCGCCACCAAAGGCTGTGATTGGTGAGTAAAGCCCATGTTGGTCTGGCACCACTGAGTTCGAGACCAGTCTACTCCGCTCCTCGCGTGATGTAGTATAGCTCAGATACGGCTCGCTTGGATATGCCATGAGACAGCCGTCCTGCCCTTCCCAGGCCCATTTTCTTCGCGTTCAAGGCAGTCTTGTTGAGATGCAGCATCAAGCAGCGAGGTGGCCACAGTATCAGGACTTTTGTGCCTCATTGCGAACTTATCTCTAATCAAACATTGTCAGATCTCATCACATCCATGGCTGGACAAGGCGCGTCGCTGCGTCTTGGTTTGCCAGGACAATCCGTGAAGTCAGAGGACAAGGCTGATAGTCGCCAAACCTTCGAAAAGGACGACGAGCCGATATTTCCACCGTCTGCTAGACTGGGTGTACTTGCAGTCTGCGTACTGGGAATCGGCCTAGCTTGCATTTTGGCGAGCATTGGATTCTTGTGGTTCTTGTGGCTGTCAGGAGATGGCAATACGATATGGAGAGATATAGCTGTGCGCAACTGGGTCACAAGGGCCATCGCGTTGTCTTCTACTGTCGTTCGACAAGCCGTGGCATTCCAAGTCTCCGTGGCCACGGCCATGCTTGCCGCTTTGGCGTTGGAGCAGATTTCCATCCTGCTCTTCAACTTGGCATCCGTTTCGACAACTCGCAGTGCCAATGGTGGACCATATATGCTTTGCTGGTGGCTCTGGAAAGCATTCTTTTATCATCCTGGGCGGTGGAAGATCAGTTGGCTTCCACTGCTCACCACGATCCTTGTGTTGACGACTACACTGATACAACTGACCTCGTTCGCGCTACTTTCTGATGTTACACTTGTTACCGTCCGAGGCAAACCAGACACCAAGGTCCTGCCAACAAACTTTAAGTACAGCAAGAATGGAACAATTCCAGTCATAACTCATGGATCCACATGGTCACAGCCGATACAAACTTATGTCAGCTTCGCTGAGTACCACGAACATGCTCCTAGTGGGCTTCGCGACGGCGTGGACGATACGGGTATGACACTCCGCGCATTCCTGCCGGTTGTGGATCAGCAGTCTCGTTCGATGGTCGCTTCGTGGGAAGGCGTTGCAACTGTGCTTGATGCCAGGGTCGTCTGCCTGAGGCCTGAGTTGACAGAGCCTCGCATCCACTACGCAGATGAATCATTGGCCATTACGGGAGCATTCAGCATCGATCTGGCCGACCCTAGCGCACTGGGCCTCGAATACGTCCCGGAGGAGGCAGGCGGTACGGGGAAGAGTGCATCAAACTTTGGGTGCATCCTGCCGCTGTCGGCGGAGACAAGCACACCAAATTACCAGGCAAACACGGAGAGTCAAGACGCTCGATCGAATAATCTTCCGTGGAGACTGGTGATCTGCCAACCTGATGGTTTCCAGGGAGATACAACTTACGTCCTACCGAGCCAATTCAGCCCTTCTGGCCGGATTGTTCGAGGACCAGGAGACGCCAATTATGCATTTGGAAATGCCTATCTGATGGTTAATGTGTCTTCCGGCCTGGAGAAAGACTGGTCCGGAGCGATTCCTGGAGAAGATCCGAATTTGGGTATATTCAGGGGGGTTGGGACACCGCCTCTAGCTTACAGCGTTCATGGGCGCAATAACGAGTGGTACGACCTTCTCTGGTCGAATGATGGGCTGTTGAACCTGAGCATAAGTGTCTGCTACACAGCGTTCGACACGGCCGACCTCCATGTCAAGCTGGACTCGTCGACGAACCACTCGGATGTCTCGGCGGAGTGGGATAGAAGCACGCAGAGCTTCGACTACAGCGCCGTTCGCTTGCAACTTGGGCAAGCAGTCAATGGGACGGTGACCTACTCCGATGACCTGCGTTCGCGGAATATAATGAGCCTTGCGAAAAGAGAGTCGTGGATACCAGAGCCTGATTATGGAGACTATGTCGTGCCTCCGAATCGGGTCACTCAAACCAGCTGGATTACAGATTACGCCAATATGGCAGGCTCCTTACAAAGCAACGCCTTCGATTATAACGCCGGCGACAACTATACGAGCATAATGTGGCAAGCGTTCGCGGAGCCCGGACTCTGGGAGTCTGCCATCTCGTACAGCTTCGCAGACGCGTCTTTGATTGGCCTTGTGCAAGAAATTCTCCAGTCTGGTGGCTCCCTCGCATTCGCCATGCAGAGCGTCATCACATGTCTGACTCAGTTGGCATACTATCAACAGCTGCAGCAGTTGAACCACGACTCGCAGGTGACAGGCTCGCACTACGTCCTGGTATCTACACCGACGAAGAAGCGTGGTATCATAGCGGTCACTGTCGTTGTTGGTATTCATCTCCTGGCCACGTTCGCGCTCGTGGTGCCCATTTTCCTCAGCCTGACGAAGATTTCAACACTAGGAAATGCGTGGCAAGCTATCGCACAGGTATATGACGATGAGAAGACCAAACCCATCTTGGACAAAGCATCTTTGGCAACCGACAGCCAAGCTCAACAGGCGGCATTTGCAACAGGGCCGGCCAGCGAAAACGGTTCCAAGAAGCGTCTAAAAGCAGCGAAACATGAGATCGTGGGGATCAGAATATCACCAGATGGCAGTCAGACGAAAGTTGTCAATGGTGCTACACCGCTATATGATTCCGTTGACGACGCTGAAAATAGCGCTGCTCGAAGAAGCAATTTGACTGCGGTGCCAAACGACGGGCGTCACGAGGATACGGCGCCGGCACCTGCTCGTGAGCAAGCCCATGCTGAAAGCCAAGAAGCTGCCCAAGGAGAGCACACAGCTCTGTTGCAGCAGCTGCAGCAGCATCAGGACCGTGGCGAGGAAAAGAGGAGTTAGCGATACCACCGCATTGGAGGGATAAATAAATGATCAGCACCGTGAATTTAAGCTTCTCACGGCAATTGTAGACTTTTCTCTCTTGACTCTAATGCGGTGGTGTTTTCGGAAAAGAGCGTTTGAACTTTGGCCAGCGTTTGTGTTTCCCGCCGTCTTGCTACGAGATTCCGGTGTCACACGGCAGCGCACGCTTCCATCTACTTCAAAGCCGCCGGCTTCATCTCGGCCACGGATAGGCAGCCGAGCGTCGCGCAGCAAGCTCAAGCAGCGCACGTGTGGTGTGGGCTTGTGTTGTTGCGTGGGCCTGCCAACAGCCACCTTCCCATCGAACGCCCCTTCGCCCTTCGCCCGGTCACTTGGTTGTATCGATACCTTACTGAGCTATATACATGCAGCCTGCGATCCTGCGGCCACCAACTCTGCAACGTCTGCGTGCGAGCCATCGACCCGACCTCGACTTCACTAAGCTCAGCCATCACGTCCGCCGAGCCGGACTCTCAAAGACCATGGGCCTGTCCAACTTGTACGGCGCGCGTGTCCTACGTCGCCGGCTTCTCCGCGCCCATGAACCTGCCGGGCGAAGAGGCCGTCAAGGTCCGCGTACCCGTGCACGTTCTCGAGGTCAGGGACGGGAGGCTCGCGTTCAAGAGTATTCAGAGATCGAGGCTTTGAAAGCGTTGATGTTGGGAGTTAGGAGGGTCACGTTCGTATGGAAGGAAGCTGGCAAGGTAGGTTAGGCCTTGTAATTTTGGACAACTGGACTGAGACAAGTCGATACGGTTTGCGCGACTCTAATGGATGATGAAAGCAGAAAATACTTT
The DNA here is from genome assembly GCA_030068005.1 of Cladophialophora exuberans. NCBI lineage: Eukaryota > Fungi > Ascomycota > Eurotiomycetes > Chaetothyriales > Herpotrichiellaceae > Cladophialophora > Cladophialophora exuberans. Next base: position 107,321 of record JANSVK010000095.1, on the reverse strand, counting down.
TGATTGCCGGCAACATGCCTGTGCCTTTCTATGAAAACCCCTCAGAACCCCATCAATAGCGCCTTGCCTGGATGCAGATACAAATGCAAAGTTGCTTGCCCGTTTGATATTTTACATGTACATTCTATGAGTCATCTTTTCGTAAGGTGAGAAAGCATCCAAACGTGGAATGAATACTGACGTTTTCTCTTTTGGAACGTGTCGATTGTTTCGTTGTGAGAATAATCCAATCGAATCGAATTTTTCTTTCTTGGTTGGAAGATTTTCCTCACACCAGAAGATTGTAATTTTGTGCGGTATTTTTGAGCATTGTGTTCAGTCTTTGCGTAGTGGTAGAATAGTGGTACCATTTGATTTCGGCTCAGACTTGTCCATCGAGACTCTTCCGCTTACGACTGCTTCAAGCCTGGTTGTGATCTTTGCAAAGATGGGTTCCAGTTTCAGGTTCCAGAAATGACTGGCGACCATCACAAAGGCTCCCGTGACGATAGTCGCTAGCACTCTTCGAGAGAAGCCTGGTAGCGGGTATCGATTCACCTGGTACTCCTCGCCCATAGCGCCATGCTCAGTCATTGGCGTCAAAGATTGACCGATATGCAATAACCAAGCGAAGACTGTTCTTAAAAACATGCCGTGAACAAGATAGATTGCGAAGCTGACCTTACCCAACCACAGAAGAGGTGGACGAGACAGTGCCCAGCGAACGTGGGGGGATATGATGATTCCGAGGATGAGGAGCACGCCTCCAAGAGATCCGTAGAAGCGCTCGATAGCGAAGTGGACTTCTTGGGGAAGACGGAGTATCGCAAAGTCGTGTAGCCATGCTGACCAAGAGGCATTGCCCTCGAATGAACCCGGATAAGACATCAGAAAGAGTGACAGAAGAATAATCGGGGGAGAAGCATAGGGCGAGTAAGGTGCTGCCAGCTTTGGGAATTCTGAGAGGCTCAATTCACCAAGGGCAATGCCTAGAAAGCAACACAGACCAGTCCAGGCTGTTCGAACGTCAGTCAACGTTGCCAAAGGCACCAAAGTGTACTCACGATCTCCAATAATCTCACTCCAGTTCAACGAATAATACGCCAAGAAGAACAAGGTGACTGTCCGCCAGGTAGGAGTCATGGTGACTACAAGTGACAAAGCACTGATTATCATGATGCTTCCCTGCAGCAGATAAATCAAAGCCCATTGAGGCTGATCATAAAGATTTTGATCGCCGTATATCCAGGTTGCCTTTAAGCCATTAAACAGGTGAATAACAGCCGTAGACCAGTCGGGACTAGGTTCAGGAGTGTTGGTATTGAGCCAGTATGCATCACTTTGGGATGCTGTCGAGTATAGATCCAAATTGCAAACCAACCAACTGATGATGGTGGCGGCCGTCGCTGGCAGAACAAGACGAAGGATGCGACTGAAGGAAGAAGAGGCCAGTTTCTGTAAAGCCTTGTCGATCTGATCAGCCCGTGCGAGTTGAAGAGGCTTCAATGAGTTGACAAAGCCCATCAAGATGAAAAATATTGCAACCCATGAATGACCACTGGTGACGAGACGGAAGATGGGTCGTTGAAAAAGATAGGGTTCAACGCTGCTGGGAGCGCAACATGGTGGTATCAGGATCCGAGCATAGCAGAGAACGACATGTGACGATACAACGAAAAGAGCTGCAATTCCTCGAAGACCCTGTTATTTTGCTTTGTTGTTAATCATCGGGACCTGGCTGTGGTGGAGATTTTTCCATGGTGACCATTGACAACTCACATCCGCCCAAGTGGTGGTTTTCAAAGCCTGTTCTTTGGCATCTGGAGAAAGTCGGAATGAGAGTAATTGTTGAATACGCTGGGCTCGCTCCATGATGAATCATTACCTGGAATGCCCATAGCAAAGAAGTGAAAGATACAGAATCATGATCTGGGCAAGAACTAGGAAGCCACGAGAGAAGAGGCAGTTGAGAGGTGGCGTCTTGGGCTGAAAGGACATTTTTCAGCCTTCAGTGAAGGTGCATCCGTGTCACTGGCGAGACTGGCAATGGCAGATGCCAATGGAGAGCATAAGCGAACAGAATTAGATCCTTGTGGGTGGCTTGGGATGTTTGATCGGCCGCGGGTAAGGGGAAGCGAAAGACAGGCGCAGGGAAGGGAAGGGATGGGAGCCCCGTTTGTCTGGAGACTGGCCGACAAATGAATACCTGGCTAGACGGGGTTGACTCCTTCTTATTGAGAAATGATCCAAAAAAAAATATTCCACGCGTCAAGAAAGGTTCACGTTTGCCGGGTCGTTCCTTCCAAACTCGCGAATGACGCGTCACACCCGCCCGATGCCCGTCGCCCGTCGCAACTTGAAACTCGCCCTGCAGACGCCAATTGGGAACCGAGCTTGCCGTGGCTTTCTGCCAGTGAGCCACTGAGCTTTATTACCATGTTGAATTCTTATTTCTCGACTCTTGGCTGAATGTGATACAGGCCAAGCTCGTCCCTGAACGTGGCATGGCCGATTGTCCTATCCTATACACTTCAGCACGCACAGACCCAAAGCCTTAGGTGTAAACAAAATCCTGTACTGGTAATGCTGTAAATCCTGCAAGCTCGGACTACTCGTACTCTGCCTCAGAATGGTGGAACAGTACAGGGACACCCAAACAAGACATTTATGATACATCACATTGATCCTAAAACTTTCAAAGCTGCCACAATTACTGAGTTACTGACTGGCTGACGTACTAGGTGAATATTGCCCTCTCAAACGCTGCAACATCTCCTCCAGCGACTTTGACAGCTTTTAATGCTGCCTCGCTCAGCTTCTTCCTTTTATCCTTTGCCTCCTGTTCTCTTCGCGCTCTCGTCTTTGAACTCCCACTGGGCGCCACATCATTCAACAGCTTGTTCGCGTCCTTTGGTGTGAAATTGACAAAATCAACTACTCCTGCACCGGTGGGTGTCTTGGGCGCTTTAGGGGTTCGAGGAGGTCGGGATGATGATCGAGCTCGAGGTGTTGGCGGAACATCTTGTGAACTCATGTCCTTGATTGGCCCCGACTTATGGATCGACTTTCGTCGACTGTGAGCGTAATCCGTCACACTGCGGTTGGGAGACCGCCTAGCATTGCGACGTGGGCTGGTGGTTGCTGGTGATACAGGAGGCGAAGGTGATCGGGACGGCGACCTTCGTTGTTTTCGCGGAGTGTTGAACGGAGAGCCATCCGTAAAGATGTGTGCAGGAGGTGGCGGAAGAGGAGGATATGAACACATTGGGTTGGGTGCCGCTGTCGTAGGTGGATACAGAACTGCAACACCGATGGGTGCGTGTGCTGGTGCGTGATAGTTCTGTGGTTCATGAAGAATCGCTTGACTCATCTGCTCCAATTCAGCATACAAAATTCCTAGCCCGGTCGTATGATTCTCTGCGGGCTGATGCAGTATTGGATGAGGTACACGCTTTGGTGTTGGAGCAGCCAGGGCAGGGTAAGTCTCTTCTGGTGCTAGTGTTGGTAGAGGAGGATGTGCAGTGGCCGCAAGTGACGGTGAAAACATGGTTTGAGAGGAATGCATACTGAGATTGGTGTTTGACGTATGTGTTCTTGCTCTTTGAGAGTGAGTTGAGCTGTTTGATGATGGCAAGCTTACGCTGGTAGGAGATGTCATCGAGCTCAATGCATACCCAGAAAATTGATTCTGGTGATCCAGACTATAGGGGTGGTGATCCGGTTGAAAGTTGTCGTGTTGTGGGCTGAGTAGGACGGGATCGATGGCGGTTGATCCCGCATAGCTCGATTCGCCTGGCGCTTCAAAATATGCTGAGGAAACATTGTTGATTGCCTGATTCTGGGCCATTACAGCCGCATTCATATTGCGCGCCGCTTCGGCCTGCGCGTGTCCGTTTTGCTTTCTCGGTCCTGGCTGGGGGTGATAGTCGCGCTCATACGGTGGGCGTAGATGGAAATTTTGAAAATCCTGTTGCCAGTTGCTAGTGTCGGCGTGGCCGGGCCGAGGCGAGATGGGGAGCTGAGCATACATCGGACTTGGAGATAGTGTGGCTTCGCGGGAGAAGGAAGGCCATGCGTAGGACGTGGGATCAAAGCCTCCAGCCGCAGGCGAGGTCACAAATCTCTTTGTTCGGCTGGGCGATGCGATTTCGAGAGGCGACACGGGTTCCTGCGCGTGATAGGTGTGATGGAGGGCGTTCATTCTCTGCATGGCATCTGGTCGCTTTGTCTCTGGTCTCCGGATCTTCTCCACTGTCAATCGAGGAGCCTGTTGTCTTTGCTTTAGACACCAGATGCCCTTTCGCCAAGGTTGAGGAGGGGACTGTTCGGTCTTTGTTGCCGTGTTGTCAAGAGAGGGGGGCTTGTATTCGTCTTGATCAAAGGCATCGCGGAAAAGATCTTGGAATTGGTCGGATTGGGCTTTGTTTTCCTCGTCACTAGCGTCAAGCTCGTACATGTCCTCGTTGAAGAAGTCATCGAATGTGTTGCCTTCATCAGACACAGCAGGGAGGAACATATTGAGAAAAGGTCAATAGCAACAGACATGGTCAAACAATCCAGGTTCCACCGAGGGATGGCAGTCAGAGAGAAGAAGTAGGATGGATTGAGGATAGTAAACAGCATTTTCCACGTAGCCGGGAAACAACAATGAGGGCCAGACAGTTGAGGAATGCTGATATGGAATTTGTGGTATTGAATGTCCAAGCTTGCCCAGCTAGCCATACCTACAAAAATAAATTAGCTCACCTCTTCGAGTCGATTTGAAGCTTGATTTCATGGGACGATCGTGATGTTTGCGTGCATGGCCATGTTCAGAGAGGCCTCGGATAAGCGAAGCTGTTTATTCGGTTTTCTCAATGAAAGCATTTTGGCAGTGGAGGCAGAGTCGCAACATGGCGAAAGTTGAAGAAACAGTTCCATCAGACTCGTAGTTATGAGCTGATTGTTAGGGTTCCAAGGATAGGTACTCCGTACACAGCTTGTGGAATCAATGGTGTTTTAGGCTTGCGTTCATAGGCACCAAGCCACCCCCTGCTGACTCATTGATGGGGCAACAGGCACTGACAGGCATCGTGTCATGGCAGGGCGGCCACAAACGTCATTGGGCTGACTTTGTGGGGGAGGCAAACAGTGTTCCCTTGCATGAGTCGAGGCCGCAGCGGCCAAATGCTGATCAATCAAGACTGTGCGACCAGGCAAAAGAGAAAGCAATTGAAGTTCTAGTAGTATGACAGAATGAAAGCATGAGGTTCTCCCAGTCCACCAGTATTTCAATTCGTCTCAGCAACACCTGCAGCAATATGTGGGGGAGGGGAAACAGCTCAATGGAGATAAGCGCTGCAAGTGAGGGAAGGCACTGGCAGAGCAGGTCAATTGGTCACGTGGCCATTGATATTTTGACCACCTTTGTGAATTTGTTGTTCTCGCCTGCAATTTCTGTGATCTTACAGTGAATTTCTTCTGCCACTGAACAGCAGCAAAGAGGCAGTGAAAAGCCCTTTCAGGTGTGAGTGACAGATAACAATCGAGATTCCGCAGCCTTCTGGGAGATACCAGTGGGGTCTTTCCACTGCCTGTCATTGGTCCGGCCACCGCGGGGCGCCACCTAACTCGCGCTTGCCACCTTGTCACTGCCTGCGCACCTGCGCTTGCCTCTGAGTCGTCTGACTACTTAATCCTTCTTCCCTCAAACCTTCATCTCTTCTTCCTCTTCTATCTATCTTACCCTCTCAACAACCTTTGACTCTACCGAAAAGACATCAAGTCTTCCTCAATCTTTCATCATCTCAATCTTCGTCCCATCATTCACTACATCCAAGCATCATGCAGATCTTCGTCAAGACATTGACTGGCAAGACCATCACTCTTGAGGTCGAGTCTAGCGACACTATCGACAACGTCAAGAGCAAGATTCAAGACAAGGAGGGCATTCCTCCTGACCAGCAACGTCTTATCTTCGCTGGCAAGCAACTTGAGGATGGCCGCACCTTGAGCGACTACAACATCCAAAAGGAATCCACTCTTCACTTGGTTCTCCGTCTCCGTGGCGGTATGCAGATCTTTGTCAAGACTTTGACCGGCAAGACTATCACTCTCGAAGTCGAATCCAGTGACACCATCGACAACGTCAAGTCCAAGATCCAAGATAAGGAAGGCATCCCACCTGACCAACAGCGCCTTATCTTTGCCGGAAAGCAGCTTGAAGATGGTCGAACCCTCTCCGATTACAATATCCAGAAAGAATCTACTCTCCATCTCGTCCTGCGTCTTCGAGGTGGTATGCAAATCTTTGTGAAGACCCTGACAGGAAAGACCATTACATTGGAAGTCGAGTCCTCAGACACCATTGACAATGTCAAATCGAAGATTCAAGACAAAGAGGGCATTCCCCCCGATCAACAACGCCTGATTTTTGCCGGAAAGCAACTCGAAGACGGCCGAACTCTGTCCGACTACAATATCCAGAAGGAATCGACTCTCCATCTTGTCCTGAGACTACGAGGTGGAATGCAGATCTTTGTGAAGACTCTGACAGGAAAGACCATTACGCTGGAGGTAGAGAGCTCAGATACAATTGACAACGTGAAATCCAAGATCCAGGACAAGGAGGGTATTCCCCCGGACCAGCAACGCTTGATTTTCGCTGGTAAGCAGCTGGAAGATGGCAGAACTCTATCTGATTACAACATTCAGAAGGAGAGCACCCTGCACTTGGTTCTGAGACTGCGTGGTGGCCAGTAAGCGGCTAGGTGAAATGACTCATGTGGCGTTGACTGGATTTCTCTCGGGGCGGAGCTATGAACATACGAGTATCCACGATTAGCAGCATAGCGAGATGTTGAATTGATCGTGTTGGCAAATCGCCACGAATTGAGAAGTAGCGTTATCAAAGAATACATTTCTTGCTCTCAACCCAAGTTGATTCCTTCGGTTTTAGGATTGTTCGCGTGACTCGGAACTTCACATTTTGTACATATAATTAGTGAACGTAGAAGATTCCGCCACTTTGTTATCACTGCCAAAATTCGCGTCTGGGGAACCGGTACACGTAGTGGCAACTTGGATCATGAACCTCACTGTTGTCCACCTTCATCTCTTCCGGTTCTGCCTGTTTACCATTTTCTTCCCACTTGCCATGCGCTCCGAACATGCCTGACTACTTCTTCCACGTCGCCATTGAATTATTTTCTGACACGACAAACGAACCGCCCAGTGTCCTCCCGTTCCTCAAAGCCTTGAAACCATTTACTCATTCTCCAGGCCGCCGCCTATCTAGAGACCGCCTCTTTGACAGTAGACAGTCTCCCAAAAATCGTGCTCGTCCTCAGGTGCCCGAACCTCCCCACCTCGAGATCCCCCATTCCGACTCCAAAGACCATCGCATAGATACCGTCATCCTTGAAGGCACAAACATGTCGAGTCAGTCAGGAGGCGAACATGATACAAGACAGGAAAACATTATTGGCAAAGGCATTGGAAGCGCCATATCTGGACACCACATGAAGGGACGCTACGAACCTCTAGAAGGCGATGATAGTACAGAAGGTTGGGGCATTGTACACCTCTACCGGGACTCGGAAGAGACGTCAGGACTATACCAGGACTCAGTGTACCGAGCGAGCGATCTATGGAGTGATGGATTGCGCAACCCACCAGCGGGAAAGCCTTATCCTCCGCCTAAAGACGAGGACTGTACAACTCTATGCATATTGGCCGTGCCTTCTTACATGACTCCGTCAGACTTTCTATCATGGGTCGGAGAAGATACACGAAGCGAAGTGAGCCACTTCAGAATGGTGCGCACCTCCAGAGCGAACAGATACATGGTCTTGATCAAGTTCAAAAATGGGAAGAGAGCAAGAGAATGGCAACATGAGTGGAATGGAAAGGTCTTCAACAGCATGGAACCGGAGACATGCCATGTCGTCTTCCTCAAGTCTGTCGAATTAATGCAGACATCATCACTAGAACAGAACAGCGGACTCAATTCACCAACAACAAGCTATCCTCGTATGTCGAACGACCCCTTCATTCCCACCTCAACAACGACCAAGCCTCTGGCTCCCCGAACATCCTCTCTCGTCGAACTCCCCACATGTCCAGTCTGTCTCGAGAGAATGGACGAGACTACTGGTTTGCTGACAATACCCTGTCAACACGTCTTCCACTGCACTTGTCTGGAGAAATGGAGTGGCGGAGGTTGCCCAGTTTGCCGGTATACTCATGACGACTTTTCCTCGCGGCTCACGATGTCCAAATCCAAGAGCAAGACATCCTCTGGAGAGTACGATGTCTACGACGGTCCCCTGGAATGTGAAACCTGCCATGTTGACACAAGCCTGTGGCAATGTCTTATATGTGGCAAAGTGGGCTGTGGCAGGTACGAGGGCAAGCATGCTTACACACATTTCGAAGAGACGGGACATACTTTTAGTATGGATCTTGAGAATAAGAGAGTGTGGGACTATATCGGAGATTCCTACGTACATCGGATCATTCAAGACGCCGCAAAACCAGGCGAGAAACTAGTCGAATTACCTGGTAGAAGACGAGAACCCACTGCACTTGAGGGACAAGAGGATATCGAAGTGGCAAAAATGGATAACATCGCTTTGGAATATACGCACCTTCTGACGAGTCAATTGGAAAGTCAGCGCGCGTACTTTGAAGAAGTCGTGGAGAGGGCGGTGGACAAGGCATCGGAAGCCACGAAGAAGGCAGAACGAGCGATGGAGGAAAGCCGCCTTGCTATGGAGAGACTCCACATGCTCGAAAGTGAACACGACTTGGTCGCCAAGGGTCTCGTTCCAGACCTCGAAAAGGAGAAAGCCCGTCTAGAAAAGCGCAGCGTGAAATTCGAAGACCTAGCCCGCAATATGAGCCAAAAATACCAGGAAGAACAGACGCTCTCGAAGTCCCTCCTTCAGCGAATCAAACATTACGAGACCTCACAGACACAAGAAATTCAGACCCTGAAGGAGACCATACAGCGACTTGAGGAAGACAACGCCACCAAGGATCTGTTGATGGAAGGGCTCAGAGACGAACACCGTGACGCGATGATGCAGATCTCCGCGCAGAAGAAATTACAAGAGATGGTCGCGAACGGGGAATTGGAGCCTGAGGATCTCGAAGGTGCAGTCATCGAAGCTGGGCCCGCCGCCGTGGTGAAGAAGAAGGCCACTACTCGACCTCGAGGACATCGAGGAAGAGGTGGTAACAGTACTGCGGGAAAATCGACGCTTCCGTCTTCAAGCACCGCTCCGCGCCCGACCACATCTTCCTCAACCCAAGACTCCGACACCGACGCCGCAAACTCGTTCATTTACAACGCCATCTTCTCCTCGGTCTCCCACAGCCAGACCTGGGACGCCGACCGGGCGAAAAGCATCCTCGACGAATGTCGCGCCAGACTTCTCGGCGAAGGCTTGCTCGTCCCATCGTCTTCTGGTGGTGGTAGTGGTGGTGGTGCGACTACGGCGGGCGCTGAAGAGGTCGACGGAGGCAGTAGTGATGCCGACGTCGACGCTGATGGTGATGTGGGGTTTGTTGGTGATAGTGACGCCAACAATACCACCGCGACTGCGTCCAGCAAGTCCAGGAAGCGACGAGGCGGTAAGAAACGAGGAGGAGTCAAGACTTCATCATAGCTGGTGCTAAGGGGGTGGGTGAGTGAGCGAGCTTTCGCAGAGTGAGAGCATTTATTCTCTCCTCCTATCCCATGCAGAGCTAGAATTCAGCACCTGGGTTGCCTGTAAAACTTGGACACATTGTATTATCAAAGCCTGGAATACTCGGGAAAAGGGTGATTAGGCCACGCGCGTACGACATTACGTACCGTAGGTATTGTGCACACGTCCTTGATGATCATAATGATAGCAATGCTTTTCTGTTTCCAGAATCCTTTCTCTGTCTTTCCCCTCCTTCTCGAGTTGGCGGGCCGCTTGCTTCCAAGTTGTTCAAGATTTGCTCCCCTTCTTGACCTTTTGCGCAGAGCCCACGGCCGTCTGCTGACGGCTTCTGCCATTTTGAACTCAACTCACGCCTTTTGAATCTAGTCTTCCTTCTTGATCTTCTTCTTCCAGTTTCTCTGCTTGCTCGATCATACCTGGCCATCCTTGCATGTTTTTCGGAGCCGACCTCTTATGTACATGGTTGGCAATGATACGCATGCCGATATAGCAGGATCTGCCGAATGAATTTCCTTGTTTTTGTCTAGGATGAGTTTCGAGCTAGATCCCATCCATCTGCTCTTGTGAGGTAGGCCATTATGAAGGCACGATTCTAATGACGTGGTGAAACGTCCCAGAGGTTCGAGTCGTCGTCCCTCAGCGTGTTCAGGGACCAGGAGCATGGTTTGCTCGAAGCCTGGTAGAGACGAGGGACTGTTATTCCTCGTAGAGCTTCGACAACAATGAAGGTTTCCACCACTTGCCGTTGGGTTTTGTAGATTTCGTTGAAACACTGGCGGTCCTTCTTGGTCCAACTTGCTGCTTGGACGTGGAAGTACCCAAGAGCTCCTCTTTCTTTACCAATTCAACGACTACTCGATATGAGGGATAAGACATAGGGTCTGATTCCGCGACACTAGCTCTCACTGTTACATCATCATCAAGTTCGGTCTCGGACGTCCCAGAGGTCGATGAATTTTGCAGTATCTTCCACACCCTCCCCATTGCCTCATTTTCGTCCAGTGCTCCATGCCCCAATTCGCTTAGGTGCAGGAGTTTGAAGTATAGGCAAGGGTAATCTCCGATGCGGTGTTCAAGGTTAAAGGCAAGATAACAGCACGACAGCGGCTTCTTAAACACCACCCTATGGTGTAAGCTCAGATTATCCAGCAATAAATATGTGTGTAACAACACATAGCCTATGAATCGCTTTTCAAAGGTTAAGAACTCTCGTCGCGCGATGTTCCAGCTCACCTGGGGAATTGGCTTCTCAATCACTCGAAAGTGGCCCAGATTCGGTGAAAGTTCTTCCACGTCAAGTGGTTTGCGACGGCGGATGTCGATCCTAATAACCATATGGTGAGCGACACCTATCTGTTTGTAAATGGATGGCGTAATGCTTGTGACCATATGGACGGTTTGCTGTGCAGGCTGTGATACGAGGAAAATTTCATGACCGTCGCTATATTCGGCCACGGAAGAGGGTTGGTACCTCACAAAGAGTCCAGGGCCGATCATTTGAAGCATCATCATGCATTCTTGGCGGGCTCGGTGGGTTGCATGACTTCTACAACCTAAGAACATTGCGTACAAAAGGTTCCCACTTCCAACTGGACACTCCACGAAACGCCATCGGACATTCTCGAATCGTATGCCTTTATTGGTCATGGCGAACTCTGGGAACTCATGGATACCCTTAGTATGGTGTCTTACTACATTGCCACCTCGTTGGGTTGGCTGCGGGAATTCTGTGGGTGAACTGGCAAAGATATTTCGATATGAGTAACTCTTGGAAGGCTCTTTGTACACTGTATCCGAGGGCCCGGACTGAATGGGTGCATGCCGATTCCCAGTCTCTGTCGATGACGGTGGGTTTTCGAGCTCTTCAGATTCCGCGACTTTCTCGTCATCTTCACAGGGGGCGAAGTTCCAGAAGATTGAGAGATCGTTAGATCTTTTGATAATTTCCTCTTGGAGTCTGATGAACGCTTTGTTTCCTTCTCCATACAGTAATGGCATGTTGATGTCGAAGATACCCATCAGGCAGTAAGCGATATCTTCAGTTCTTGTGGTGACCCGCTGAGAAGCCCACGACATCCTTCTGGATATCAATACTTCTGATAAGGTGCTGCAGTCTTCCAAAATATATTCGTCTATACTCGTGATGGAGTGAATTTGAGATTTCAAATCCTCTTTCGTTCCCAGAAAGTTCCATGCATTGTCGTAGAATCTAAGGCTTTTAGGCGCGATCAGTTCTTGAAGAGTCCAGCCTCGTGTAAACCACCTGCAGGAAGGCAGCGTAGATTTGAGATCGGCATCGCAGGGGAAGTCTGACAAAAGCGCATAGCAGACTTCTGCATCCTGATACCATTTGAACATCGAATTGATCGCTTCACTTAGCTCGGCGCTGCTAGATTTATCGATGGCACATGTGTCGACCCAGGCGTATTTGATGCCGCGTTTTTTAGCCTTTTGGCAAGTGTTGTAAATTTTCTGATAACCAGATTTTCTCATTGCAGGATGTTTGCTGTCCCGGCCGATGGCTGTCATCTCTTGGAAGTCAACTTCTTCGTCTTCGACCCAAGTATGAGAGAGGATGGCATATTTGGGAATTGACTGTCCCACGAAGACCTTCATCTGCAGAGTCGTGGTGTCGATCAGCCTGATTGACATCTTGACAGAATACTATGGAAGAGTTGAATCTGCAAAGACGAATTGTATTATCCTTCGAATGATGAGGCCGGTGGAAACCTGTTGAGAAGAGACTATACGTTCAAGAACGTGTCCTGATAAAGGCTAGCCACGGCTCAGGCTGAGCAGAAGGTCCAATGCTTGTGGCGCTCGACATAGCCTCGCCCGGTCAGCAAGCGAGCCAGTATTGCGGCGCGACGACATTGACGGTCTCTCTGCTGGGTGCCCGTGCCCTGTGGAGCAACTGCAAAGCCGATACTGTAATGGCACTTGTGGTAGAATACAGGACTAGTACATTTAGGTGTAAGACTACTTGAAATGCGGTCACACCTCCCGCGCCGCCACCAAATATCCCTGCCCCTGCGCTTTTGAGCTCTCCTTCGTTCGATGTTCTCCCTAGATACTTCCGACTTCAAATTCTACCACCTTCACATGACTACGTGCTCATGTTTGTTCTCTGGGTGATCTAACCAAAGATGGCTGTAGCAAGTTGAGATCGTTATGGATGATGCTGCATCCGAGCCGGCTTTGAGTAACACATTCACCATATTGATGAGGCTATAGTCGCCTTCTCCATGGATTTCCTCCCTTTACCTGAGAATGTCGCCTCGCACGTACCTGTACCGGACCTGGGCGGGCCAGAGTACGATAACTCTGGCTTTGTCGGATTCGATCAACGTCAAGGCTGGAATGTAAATGCCTTACGCGAAGGCAGATTGAACGCCGCTCGCAAAGATTGGAAATCCTACGAGCGTCTTTGGTCCGACACCGTCCTGCCAATGGACACCCCACAACAGGATGAGAGTCACATCAAAACAGTTCTAAGTCGGAAGGACACAACCAAGAAACGTGGCCGTCGCCTCATGCTCGCTGCTGCTTTTATCCAGACCTGGATTCTTTACGGTATTCTCCAGGAGGTACTGAAACGACCAGTGCTCAGACACGAGCTATCATCGAGCACAGCCAAGGAAGCAGCACGAGAGATGGCCCCGCGCAAATATCTTACCCTGCGATTCGTGTTTAGTGAACTCCTGGCCAAGCGACGTTCTTGGAAAGAGGACCCGGCCGCATCAGCTCAGTCAGTAGCTTGCCTCCGCGAAGCCGCCATGATCCTGTCGAATTTTGTGCACCTTCGGATATTTCCAAGGCCGTCCAAGCTACTCCAAGCTGTCTTTTTCGCGCTCGCGGCATTGGTTGAGGAGATTTATATGAGTTTATTGGCGTTCTGCCACTCCGTCAGTCAAGACGTCCCAGTCTTCGTCAGGCAAGTGTATTTTGGGCAAAGACTTCAAGAGCAATGCAATTGGTGTCCAAATCTGGTGCGCCGAATGTATCAATTACGCGTAGCTGGTCTTTACTACGCAAGTCTTGTTCCCGGACTTACCGCTCACACGAGACAAGACCATGACTCCTGCGGCCGCGATCTGTGCATTGCGTACAATACTAATAAAAAGGACTATACAGTTCTACATGTACAGAAATATTGTGTCTGCTCAAACTCAACGTGTACACACAAGATGGCGGGTTGTCCTTGTCATGATATAGCGATGCCAAAGGATGACTTTCGAGAAGCCTTCAATGATGGAAGTTTTCCTCTCATCCGGCTCGAAGGGGATGCTGTTCACATCTCGAAGTACGATGCTGGCATGAATTTCATCGCTATTTCCCACCCATGGAGTGATGGTCGGGGCAACCCCTTTGCAAACGCATTGCCCTTGTGCCAACTCCGAGAGATCATGCACTATGTTGCATCGGCCCTCCCTCGTTCACATAAATCTCCTCTGTTCTGGATGGATACCTTGTGCGTCCCTTTGGAAGAGCCCCTGAGAAACACGGCTGTGATGAGAATGGCAAAGGTATACTCGTCGGCGACCAAGGTACTTGTTCTGTCCGCAGAACTCACTGCTCTCAAAATGCCTGCTAAAAATTGGCCATGGGATGCTACCGAGACTCTAGTCCGAATCTTTTGCAGTAAGTGGAGCACAAGATTATGGCTGATGCAGGAGGCAGCTTTGGCAAAGTCTCTGGTATTCCAGTTCTCGGATACAACGGCGAATCTCGATACGCTTGATGCCTATCGCAACGTTGCACTGCGTGAGCCGACGGACCAGTCCTTCCTGTTGGTATCCGCGGCGTGGGGCAGAATCAACAGTCTTGCAGGAATGAATGAGTTGTACGGCGGTTCCAGGACTTGTAGCCTCGAGGAATTGTGGTCAGGCCTGAGACATCGCACCTCATCACGACTGTCCGATGCCGCCATTTGCTGCTCTATACTGAGAGGCAGCGACCTCTCTAGGGTCCTCGCCGCACCAGACGATGAGAAAATACAGATGTTCTGGGCCTGTCAAGAGACGGTTCCGCCGACTATTCTTTTCATTTATGGTCCTCATCTGAAGATGGATGGGTTTGGTTGGGCACCTAGCGACCTATTACACCCTCAAACCCTGACCGGAGCCGCACTTCCCGTGCGGCATACTTCTGGCAATGGCATCCAACCTGAAGCCAAAGTTTCCCCCGGCGGTCTCCTGGTGCGCGGACTAAAGGCCATAATGATCAAATTTCCTCCCCGCCAGAGGTCAAGACTGCATATCTACCGATTCTCCTTACCAGGCACGGACAACAGATACTACTTCATGCTCGGTGGGCGTCGAGATGAGGCCTGGGAAACCTTCGTCAAGGACGCTGGCTCGGAGTGGAACGGTACTTGTGCACTTTTGCTGTCAATGGGCCTCTACCACAGCTCTGACGTCCTCGACGGCGCAGCAGTCACCGTGCCCTCACAGATGCCTGTACTACCAGATCTCAACGTTACCGAGGAAGGCTCCGCAATGCAATGCATTCGCACGAGATACGTCATCCACGTGGCAATCTGGCATGAAGACGAAGCTGAAACCCGCATCGCCTTTGCGGATATTGGCCGCACCTCGAATACCTGGGTGGCGAATCTAGGACGCCGCCATGTGACTGATCTGGGGTGGGTTGCGGTTATCGATGCGTCTCAGCGCTGGTGTGTTTACTGAAACAAGTATGAGAGGAAAGTGTCACTAGAGCAGATATAGTAGCATGCGTATTCAACAGGTGCCTTCGATGAATATGTAGTTTGTATACAGTAGAGTACATAATAGTGTACATGTGTAAATTCGAAGGAGATACGTATCTCGTCTGCATCAAGGTGGTTGCTTCCTGCTGGCGCTGGTGGCATGTCCATATACGGTGCATCATCAGATTTTGCCGGAGGAAACACATTGAGCGCAGGTTGAGCCAGCCGAAGCTGGGTTGATGTAGGTTGAGGTCCCAAAGGGAGGTTGGCTTTGCACGACGTTGGAAACATCTGTTTCGACCCTGGGTTCGTAAACCCTGCGTCGGAGGCAGCGAGCCAGCTCTTACTTTGGACCGTCCGGGCTCTTAGTCCTAGTCCGGGTTGTTCGAAGACGGTCGAACCTCGTAGTGTGGTCTTCATCATACGAGGAAATGGCGTGCCAGGCGTGCGGCCGACCACCAAATGCCGGGTAGGGGCTTTAGGGTATGCGCGTAGCTTTTAGCGATGAGGGCAATGTGAAGAGGTGGGAAGCCTTGCTGAGTTGCTCAGCAAAGCTTTCTGCAAAACCCTCGTCCAGCACTTTCTGCCATCCCTCTGTATAGTCAATGGTCTTCGAGCCATCATCTGACCCTCAACCAGGCCCTGCCAGCTTCTGCACGCCAAAAAAGTAATTCCCATATCCCTCACTCCCCTTGACAAACTTCCACCCCAGGCCCGGGACATAGACGACGCCTTGGATCAACACCTCCCCCCACACGCCCCTTTGAGCCTCGGATTCAAAGTACCCCTTCAACTCATCCGGGTTGATATACTGATTCCAATCATGCGTCCCCGCCGGCACGACACCCACAACCGGTGCCTCGGCGACGAGTTTCGTCGTGATGTAAGACAGCGGGTGACGCGCGATCGTGGAGCCAATGACCCACCCGCCAGGACGTAGGTGCGCGAGTGCGGTGGAGAGGAAGGCGGCGGGCGAGGAGATGTGCTCGAGCACTTCGAAGACGGTGACGATGTCGTAAGACTGATGTTCTGTATTTGTGCTTGTCCCCAGGTCTTCGATCGCACAATTGATGTACTCCAGCCTCCCGGCCTGCGGCGAGAGTGTTGGATCCGCCCGCGCGTGGGATCTCGCGACCGCAATTACTTCGGGTGTAGGATCGATCGCTGTTACGTGGGCGGTCGAGGGGAGCCGTGCGGCGGAGGACGCGAAGATGCCGCCGCCGCAGCCGATGTCGAGGTATGTGTATCCCTTGTCCTTCTCTTCTTTGGTCTTGACCCCGTCACTGGTGGCGGTAGGAGAGCTGCGTTGTAAACAGGATCGGATAAAGTCATGCCGCAGCGGGTTCA
Source organism: Cladophialophora exuberans (assembly GCA_030068005.1). Classification (NCBI taxonomy): domain Eukaryota; kingdom Fungi; phylum Ascomycota; class Eurotiomycetes; order Chaetothyriales; family Herpotrichiellaceae; genus Cladophialophora; species Cladophialophora exuberans. The sequence goes on along the minus strand of JANSVK010000095.1, from coordinate 90,593 downwards.
TGAGGTGCAGGAGCCTTGAGGGACCGTGCGGGTCCCACCATGAGGAGGCGAGGCGCGAGAAATGTGACACTTCGGACGCGGAGACGGAGGATGCTGGCGAGGAGGATTTGGACTCGGCGGCGGCGGCCCCGGTCGTCGTGGTGGACAGAGGTCTCGAGCTTGAGATTTTCCATGGATGTAATTTCCCAGCTCTCCTCACCGATGGCCTCTGGGGGAGGGAGAGTATCCGTGCTTGTCCAGGTCCACGCAGAGACGCCATGAAGCCTCTCTCAGCTGCCGTGAGCAAGCCATCGCGGGCAACGTTCAGAGCTCGCGTAGACATGTTTCTCCGGCTACTTGTCGTTTCGGTTGGGCACTGCCTGCAGAAGCTGACGGTTCAGGATCTTGATCGGATCATCGTAAAGGTCTAGATAAACAGGGACAGACTCGTTGGACTCTTTTCGTGGGTTGCACGAGCGCTGGACCTGAACGAGGCCGTGAGAGCAATGGTGAATCCGCAACTTTTTTGGTCGGTAGATCTTCGGATTTGCGGAATGACGAAATGAGCTGATGTAGACTCGAAGCACGAGACGAGATGGCAGTTCACGACAAAGGGCAAAGAGTCGATATGAAATGTTGCAATGCTACTTTTTCATTACATCGTAAAGGGTTTGAATAACATATGTACTGAACGCCAGATAAGTGCCGAAGACAGCACATAAAAATCAAAGACAAAATACCTCCTACACCTCCTCCTGAACCCTTTGCAACGGAGACGGAGTGCTATTCTTCCCATCAATTTCATTGAGCGTCTCGGCGCCTCCCCTCTTCTCCTCCGACTTGCTCTTCGTAAAGCTTCTCGCGAGAGTGAAAAAGCCTTGCCTGAGATGCAGCATTGATCCAGCCTGTCTGCGGGCCTTCATGCCCTCGGTTTCCTCCTCTCGGAACCAGCCCGTGGCGCGCTTGACATATTTCCACGCCTCCATACCACTCACGAAGACAAAGACACAGATGATGGCCGGCGCCCACTCCCAGCTGATGCCCTTGTGCTTGAAGACTGAGGTATTCAACCCAGGTATGTACACTGCAGGGAACACGGACAGGGCACCAATCACAACAGACCAGAAGAGGAACTGATTCTCCCAGATGTCCTTGAAGAAGGGGAACGAACTCTCGTCGTGCGGGTTGATGCGGAACATACTCCTTCTCATGGCCTTGAATTCCCAGGCTGAGATGAGAATCAGCCACGTCAGTTCGGCGAACACGGCCGCACGAGCTCGGAAGACGGTGTCACAGCTGGAATTATAGCCGTGGTTGCAATCGTGGCCAAGTCCGTCTACGCCGGGTCCGTAGACGATGAAGACGAATGTCATCAGACAGCAAGTCCCCTGGATGGTGCCGTAGACAAGCATGTCGGTAATGAGTTCCCAAGTGAAGACACCCTTTTTGTTGTCATGTGGTGGGCGTTCCATGACGTCCGGGGAGGCTTTTTCTCGACCAAGTCCAAAGGCTGGGAACGATGATGTGAGCATGTTGATCCACAAGATTTGGAGAGGTGACAATGGGAAGACGGAAAATCCAGAAGGATCTTGAAATCCCAGTCCGCAGATCAGGAGGATGACTTCGCCGACGTTGGACGTCAATAGATGGAGCACGAAGCGTTGAATATTGTCGAACATGCGTCGTCCTTCTTCCACAGCATTGACAATAGATGCAAAATTATCATCGGTGAGTACAATATCTGAAGCTGATTTGGCGACGTCGCTACCGTTGAGACCCATGGCAATACCGACATCCGCAAGTTTCAGCGATGGAGAGTCATTAACCCCATCACCAGTCATGGCAGCAAACCTGTTGCGTCGGTGAAGCGCTTCGATCATGCGAACTTTGGTTTCTGGTGCGCATCGGGCGACAACCAGAGGAAGAGTAGGTAGGGCGTCAATTTCTGCGTCGCTCATCTTGTCAAATTCGGTGGCCGTCTTGACGATTGCGGCGGCCACATCAGCAGAAAGAGTTCCCATATTGCGAGGGATGATACCGACTTCTTTTGCGATTGCTGTGGCTGTGGAAGGATGGTCACCTGTCAACATCGATACAGTGATTCCAGCTGTGGTACAAGCTTGAACAGCACCCTTCGTTTCGAGACGAGGAGGGTCGTAGAGCCCCGCGAGTCCAACTAGGCAGAGATCTTTTTCGACTTCAGAGCGTTCGATATCCGAGTGTTCGGGGATTTCCATGTCGGTGAATTTGCGGGCGACCGCAAGGACACGAAGACCTTGTTCAGCCAGGAAAGTCATTTGATCGAGGATACCTTCTTTCAACTCTGGAGTCATTTTTTGTTCGTTCTCGCCTGTGCCGAAAGTGGTACAGAGGTCGATGATCCTTTCAACCGCGCCTTTGGTGAAGATGATTGAACCGTCCTGGCCGGGCTTGTTGTAGACGACCGACATTCGTTTGATGGAGCTGTCGAAGGGGTATTCCATGGTTTGCGACCATCCCACCTCTTCTTCGAGAGTTTTCTTGCCATAGTCGAAGCGATGAGCAAAGACTTGGAGAGCAATCTCTGTCGGATCGCCCGTTGTTTTCCACTTCTCTTGGCCATCCTCGGTGACTTTGCGAACGGTGGCGAGATTGCACAGAGATGCAGTTTCGAGGAACGCTTGGAGCTCTGGTGTGATTTCGGGGCTCTCGTTGAGGGTTTCTTCGCTGTCGGCTGATTCTTTCTCTGCATCCTTTTGCAACTTCGAATCTGGTACGTCGAATGTGATACCAGCCGTGCTTCGCTTCCTGTCCAAGGCCTCCTCTCTGGCCTTTCGTTCGGCCTCATGTTCCTGACGTGATTTTGGCGCCTTCCCCAAGGTGATCGTACCTTCCGTGGGATCGGATGCATTGTTGGAGTTTTCCACGCTGTAAATACCGACTCCTGGAATCCATGCTTTGCGGGTGACCATCTTGCCCTGTGTAAGGGTACCGGTCTTGTCGGAGCAGATGTTGGTGACGCCTCCCAAAGCTTCCAGCGCACTGAGTTGTCGAACCACGACCTTGCGTTTACGCATCTGGGTCATTCCAACGACCATGGTAATGGTCAAGACTGCAATCAAAGACTCGGGGATAATAGCAATGCCGGTCGAAATGGCGTAGATGGCCACCTCGTTAGTGACATTGAAGCGGTTGACACCAAACACAATGATGGCGAGAAGGAGTGCACAGCCAAAGAGAATATAGGCGAGCTTGCTGAGCTTGATTTGCAGGGGAGTTCCTCCCGTGAGACCCAAGAACTTGCGAACGCCGTCGTATGTCCGCAGTGCGCCACCTTTGACTGGCTGCATGCGGCCGTATTTCTTGCGCGACATTGATCGGTTGGGCTTGCGTCGTTTGCTCTGCATCGAGGCGGCAATGCCTCCAATGGCGGTTGACATACCAGTATAAACCACGATACCTCGGCCTCGACCTTTTGTGACTGTAGAAGAGGAATAGGCGATGTTGAGCCGGTCTCCAAGTCCTAAATCTTCTTTGGCGACACCCTGTTTGACCTCAAAGTCGACTTCTTTGGCTACCGGAAGAGCTTCACCGGTCAAAATGGCTTCATCGCATTCCAGATTCATGACCTCGAACATCCTCAAATCAGCAGGCACCGTATCTCCAGTCTTGACTGAGACAATATCGCCAGGAACGACTTCCGCTGAAGGAATGGTCACCTCGTTGCCGTCTCGAACGACAGCTGCCGAAGGAGATGAAAGCGATCTAAGAGCGTCCATTTTCTTTTCCGCCTGGAATTCCTGGTAGAAGCCGATCAAGACATTGAGAACGATGACCGCCGTGATTACAGCACCCTCGATGAAATCTTCCACGCCATACGAAAGTGCCATGGCGAGCACCAAAACCTGTAATGTGATTAACATGCTGATTAAGAGATTTGAAAATGGCGGTCACATACCAAAATCATGGCGTTGGAAATCTGTTTTCCTAAAATAGTGTACCAGGATACGCCTCCATCGCCTTCAAGTCGATTTGGGCCATATTTTTCCTGGTATTCCTGGACCCGAGCATTGCTCAAGCCCGAAACAGTGTTTGTTTGGAGGTGGTTGATGATCTCCTCCGACGACAGCAGAAATGGCTGTTTCGAGTAGTTTTGTTCTGCTCTCCCTCCATTTTTCTCGCCCATGATGGGCAGATATATAGATTTGTAGGCTGAGCTGATGGGTATTGAATAAGGACAGAGGTAACTAAAGTGATGGTAAGTGACAATGGGTGAAGCTTATCGTGATGCTATATGATTTCACGATAAAGTATTGAAACAGTGAACAATGTTTAAAGAATGAGTGTTTTGCAGGAGGAATTGGAACGACTCCACATGGGGACCTGAAGAGTTCTTATGTAGGCGAGCATATCTTGATCGTCGGGGCCAGCAGTCCGAGGAATCGCATGGCATCCCGTCAATCCAAGCCTTCCGTCATTCTCGCACCCCTGGAGCCAAGAACGGCAACGAAAAACACATGATAATGGTGTTAACAACCCGTAAGAGGACAGTGTCCGCGCGGTGGAAATGTGGCGACAAAAATGCCATGACACCCATACGCGCGGAGAGGGCCAAGCATGCCGAGATGGAGGAAGTCACACTTTGGCTGATAAAGTTCTAGAAAGGCAGACTCCCCAAGAAAATCCAAGGCTTGTGGAATCGATGATGAGATAGCTGGAGGGTTGAGGAGGCGTGGAAGGCAAAAATCAACCCACAAATCGCAGTCGTCGACCAAACTCAAGACTTCCGAGGGCTTGGCACCCACTTGGCGCCGAGGCCTTGGCATGGCGAGGGATTCGCCGCTCCACCGGCCAAGCTCCCATCATACCGGTTCGGCGTAGTCCGAGTATGAAACAGTCAAGTCAGCTTCCGAGTTATCATCGAGCAGTAGAAGTCTGTCGTCGCGCAGTAGCTCAAGGCACAACGATAATGCAGATCTTCAGCCTCGTTCTGAAGCCCCTCCTGTTCATGCATGAAACACGCCCGCCATTAGACAAGCAGGACCATCTCTGTCCTCGTTGGCCAATTCACCGCGAGATGGGTGAATTGTGAAGTCCGGGGTAGGGGCGGAGCATGACCTGGATGATATGTGACAAAGTGGAAGTACTTTCGCGTTCAGGGTTCCACCGAATTCAACGTCCAATCCGCCATGCTTGCAGCCTTGGGTTCGTTTCGCTGATCATCATTATGTGATCAGCGATCTGATGTCTGCCTCCGTCAGATTCATCAGTGTCGTGTAATGGTCAGAGCTCGAATATGGTTGTGGACTGCTCAAGTCGGGATTTGCTGTAATTTTCCGGGCATCTTTGTCGATCCCCTTGTAGAGCATAATATCTCCAACTTCTAAATTCCCAGGCTATTCCCTCGCTAAGAAGACAGAAGAGCTCCGAGGTGACGTTAGTTGGAACTTTGACAGGCATTAAAGTAGACAGCCGGAAAAGACACGATCTCTTGCAGTGGGCGTGTTCACGTTATCGTTGGCTGCCTACTCCTTCCATTTCAGCCTTTGCAGCGGCAATACCTTCCTCGAGCATGTGCACAGCAATTTCAAGTTGCTGGTTGGTCGCCAGTGCCCCGGTAGCATGTTCCAGTGCTGCGCGTCTTTCCGTTGCAGCTCGTCCGGAAATCTCAAGAATCTGTCTGACGTTCTCTGATGACTGGATCTCGAGTGTTCGTACCATATCAGCAAGATGAACAGTGACGTCTGTGCCACTTGAGGTTGTGGGCACATTGAGATGCTGGAGTAAATTGCGTGTGGCAGGGTGAATCACTTGGTCGTTTGGTCGAGCAGCGATAATAGGTTCATGTGCAGGCGAACGAACTGTGCTGTCAAATCCCCCAATTTTGGCCTTCAATGTCTCGAAATTGGAGCGTTGAACTTGCAGGGCCTCTGTTCTTGTGGCAATATCTACGGTCTTCTCAGTGAGCGAAAGTAGTGTGCTGTGAATTTTCTCGCTAAGAGTCTGCTTCTCCTGAATTTGAAGATCGCGAACATCTTGAAAAGCCGCTTGAAGAGCATTGCCGTGCTCTTGCACCACCACCATCTTTATGACATCGTCAATTTCTGCATATAATGAGTTCAGATCTTCCGTGACTACCTTGACCGCACCATCAGATGCTGTTTCAGAGTGTCCAGAAACATCCTTGGTTGTGTCAAGCGATTCTAGGTAAATCCGGTCAAGCCGATCTTTCATAGCTTTGGCTCGGAAATGTCGTAATGCACGAATGAGCTTGTCTGCTCGATCTTGCAGGGAATCGACATCGATGGTGAGTTCCTGTTTTGCATCATTATTTAAAGTGAGATCATTCAGCTCTGCGAGGGCGCGATCGTCCGCGTTAAGGGCTATCGACACAGTAGCAGGGGCAGATTTGCTGTCTTTAGCCACTCGCTCAACTTCCGCATGAATGTCTGCGCGGAGAGACTCGACGAGTTGGTCGTTCTAAGGTGGAGGTTAATATGTAACTGAACAGATGTCTCAGCAACACCTGGCAAGGAAGAGTCACACTCACAGCGAATTTGACATGTTGCAGCTCGGCGGTCTGCTTCTGGTTGACCCGGTCGACATGGCCTGCTCTTCGTTTAATCGCTTCCTGTTGGCCGCTCGCTATGTTCTTGGCATGGCGGTTCTGAGCATTGAGGATGGCTGTGCGCCTCTTAATCGTCTTCGTCGATGTGGTTAATGCGTTGATTGCCAGCTGTAGTTCTTCATTGGTTGAAGGAATCTGTATGGACTCGCTCTCGAAGCTGTTGGGATCGCCTTTGGGTGACTCCTTCGGCGAGTGGCGTCGTCGCAAGCCAGTGGGATTCAAATCATGTGGTGAAGATCGAGTCGCAAGAACCGACGCGTCAAAGTCGGCGACATGTTCTCTACCAGCTCGCAAGCCATCGGTAGGTGCAACATTCCTCTTCCAAGCTGCCGGTGGGAATGCCGTAGCATCTCCTGCTAGCTGAGACATATTCAGGAATCCAAGTTCCTGACAGTGATCTTATGGCAGGACTTGTGAGGGCTTGGCGGACTAGGAGGAGATGGAAAATCCCTGCTTACGTCTAAGTCCGATGGTGCGCCGTATCCACCAAGCAACACGGCTTAACCCGTCGACGCAGTTGACAGTCGTCAGGCACGCTTGTATGACAGGAACCATAGCAAGAGCTTACCTGTGCATTTTCCTATTCCTATGCAGGCAGTGACCGTGTTTGTACATCCTACTATCCCACTCGTAGTGAGACCGCTGACGAAATCTTAGCATAAAATTGCCATGGGGATACCAATACTACAACGCAACGTAGGTTTAAAGATGTGCATTCTTGTTGCTGTAGTTCGAGTTGAACAGCAAGTGTGTCTCGATCTGAAATGTTATCCTATGCTTATACCTAAGTTTTGTTGAGGATGGTAGTTGAATATGAGCATTTAATGCCAAGGCCTTCGTCAGCGGGCTGGCCTCAGATGGGATAGCTTCTTCGAGCTGTCCCCAGGTGGTGGGTGTTGCACCTGACGGAAGTCTTTACAGTCAACTGGCACATACTAGTAAGCATCTGTTATTTGCACTGCACCTCAAGGTTCTGGTTACCTGTGTCTCCAGATGCGGCATACGTGAGAGCCTCAAGTATGAATGATGATGATGAATGATGATGCAGATCTCTGGAGGCCTGATGCGTATCGCTTCGAATCATCCAACGCCCCGTACCACATGTCGACGGCACAACCCAGTGATCCGAAACTTTGGCCCCCCCAACGAGCGTATTCCAACATGAAAACGCCATGTCTAAACGATAAAGAGACTGGAATGCCCAGGATGACGCTCCTACGTCAGGACTTGGCGATAAATCATATAAACAAGGCTGGCAGCCTTCCTCCAATATCCTCGACAGACCTTGTCACTCTGACAGGGTTGTGTCCGATTTTATTACCCTGACTGGGCCATCATGTTGCTCATTCTGTTGTTCCAGGTCCTTCTTTTCGCTCGCTGGGCTTTTGCTGATCCACCAGCTCCCGGATCCTATCCAGACTACGAGCTTGTTGCAACCGCACGGAACCTCACAATTAATTGTCAGACAAGACTGTCAGTCGTGTTCAACGGCACTTCGCCTGGACCAACTCTGTACATGAAAGAGAACTACACGACGTGGGTGAGGGTTGTAAGTTGTACCGATTCATTGAACCCCGTCTGGAGTTGTCTGGAGTTTTCTGCTCCACTGATTGACCGCTGTACAGTATAATAGAGTCCAAGACCAGAATGTCACAGTGCATTGGCACGGCTTGAGCCAAAGAACATCTCCGTTTTCTGACGGCACACCTTCAGTCTCACAATGGCCCATTGGCCCAGGATCATTCTTCGACTACTCGATCACTCCTCAGATTGGAGACGCTGGAAGCTACTTTTGGCATTCACACGTCGGATTCGAATCCAATACCGCACAGGGAGTGATCATCGTTGAAGATCAAGACCCTCCGCCGTACGACTATGACGAGGATGTGCCTTTGTTTTTCCAAGACTACTTCCCCAAGAACGACTCTGCGATAGAGCAAGGATTGGTGGCAAACCCATTCCAGTGGTCTGGAGAGCCAGAGTCCATCCAGATCAATGGGTTCAGCGGTAACTCGTCTTTCTCCAACGCCTCGGACGCGACATGCACACCGCTTGTCATCAAGGTGGACCCTGGAAAAGTGTATCGATTCCGCTTCATCGGCGCGACAGCACTCTCGCTCGTGACATTGGGCATTGAAGGCCACAAGAATCTAACCATCATCGAAGCAGACGGAGCATACACAAAACCATGGACAACAGACCACGTCCAGCTGGGCACGGGCCAGCGTTTCAGTGTGCTCTTCCAGGCCAAGTCACAACAAGAGCTCGAAGCTGCCAATAAAACCAACTACTGGATTCGTTTCGAGAACCGCGAGAGACCGACGAATGTATCAGGCTACGCCCTCCTACAATACTCTACCAGCTCGAGGAGTAACTCGTCGCTTCCATCCAACCTCCCGGCCAGACCACCCATTACCCTACCCTCAAATGTCACGAGTTGGGCGGAATACGCTCTCGAAGCATTGACTCCTACCGAGCCTTTCCCCAAGTTGTCCGAAGTCACCAGAACGGTGTACATTACGGTTGCACAAACCATTCGCGTGGGTGCATTTATCAACGGGACGATCAATGGCACCCTGCAATGGGCGTGAGTTTCCATGTCCCAACTCCTGTACCTCTCAAACCTTCCCTTTCTTGAAGGCTTACGACCCCGTCTTATTAATCTTCGCTGACACATGGCATGCATGTGCTTCCCACGAATATAGTCAAAACGATCTCATATGGCAGACCGCCCAGCGCGAGTCCAACAACAGCGCCCCGTATCTGGTTCAGCTGTACTTGACTGGTCAGACACCAAACTATACCGCTGGAGTCCAAAACGGCGGGTGGGATCCATACAGCAACGCATTTCCAGCTCTCGTCGGGGAGGTGCTGGACATTGTCTGGCTGAGCAATTCGGGCCCGACGGGAGGATGGGACTTCCACCCAACCCACGGTTTGTCATTCAATTCCTCCTCCTTGGGCGAGAGAAAAGCGAGTTCGCTGACATATACCCTTGGTACTCACCGTTTAGCACACGGAAAACACTACTTCGACCTAGGCTCTGGGTAAGTGTTCTTAAGACCTTTGAACCTTTCTTCGAACGAGCACCAACAATGCTAACCATTCCTTGAACTCAGCAACGGCACGTACAACGCCACCGCCAACGAAGTCCGCTTCCAAAACTACACACCCGCTCGCCGAGACACCACCATCCTCTACCGCTACGCCCCCTCCGGCGTGATGAACTACACCTCCGGCTGGCGAGCGTGGCGGATCCGAGTGACGGAAGAGGACGTTGGGGCATGGATGATGCACTGCCACATCCTGCAGCACATGATCATGGGGATGCAAACCGTCTGGGTATTCGGCTCCGCGGACCAGATCCTCGCGAGGTATCCTTCGACGCCGTACATAAATGGTTATTTGATGTACGGCGGCGACGCGTACGGGAACGACTCGTACGATCCGCTCTCGCAGCATCGGTTTGATGGGAGATTCTAGCACACGCGCACATAAGTGGCCTGGCTGGAAAGCACGCAGCATTTTTGATAGATCGTAGACGACAGGGATGGAGGTGGTGTAATTACATAACATACAAAAATAACCGCGAATTCTTGCTTGAAATTCGCCTGGGTTCGATTTCTGGTAGATAACCACCATCTCGAAACTCTGTGCGGGCATACACTGCAAACGTCTTCAGTCATATCTCTTGTTGAGTCATCATTGAACCTAGCCTGCTGTAGTAATAGTTATATATATATACCAATTATGCATCTCCAAGTCAGACGCCGACAATCCAATAAAAACGAACATGGATCTCGTACTACGGTTGCATTGCCACCGAGTGATCGGTACAGCGTACCAGCCATTTTGCGATGACTCTTTATTCTGTCGCAGAGCACTGGGGCTCGTGGAAAACCCATTTATGAATAGCCTTTTGCAAGTATAGCAGACTTTACGCCACCAGCCGGTATTCGAAGGCTCGGTTGCTTAAAAAGCTCAACCAGCAAATCACTGCCGTTGAGAGACACAGTCACTTACATACAGTATCATGTCGTCGTCAAACAAGGTCTCGCTCTTGGAAGACGGAAAAGTCGAGATTACGACGAAGCGGCTTCTCCTCCGCGCTGCGAGTGAGACAGATGTGTCCGGGGTGTATGAATTCTTCTCCGACGCAGAAGTGATGCGATACTGGTGAGTGGTTTCTTTGTCCACCAAGAGCAACTTTCACCGACTAGCCCGACCGCATCCACGCACTCACAAACATCTCGGTGTCAAATCTCACAGCACCATCCCACATTCCCACCCCTCGCAAACGGAAAAGCGGCTGGCTCAGATGATCGACTCTCCGACAAACGGCGCGACCGATTTTATCATCGCTCTGCGCTCGAATCCCGCCCATGCAATCGGTATGGTAGGCATCAACATGCCTGATTCCGACGAACTCGGTTTCATAATCTCGCGCTCGCACTGGGGCACGGGAATTGCTCAGGAGGCGGTGGCATGTATCCTCAACCACCTATTTACCGGCAGCAGAGGCATGGGAGAAGTGATTGCGGAGGTGGATCCACGGAACGAGCGATGTTTAAGGTTCTTGAAGAAGTTTGGCTTTGCCGAGAGTGGGTTTACGGAGAAGATGTGGGAGGTGGGCGGCGAGTGGTGGAGTTCTGTACGCTTGAGGTTGGCGAGGGAGGAGTGGGAGGCGAGGCAGACTCCTGTGGAGGATAGTTGACTATAAATTTCGATTAGTGAGTATCCTTGGCTTTCAGAACCGACCTCAGAGATGTCTCCTCGGTCCATTAGGGATCATACCTTGACCCTCATTCCCCGACCGAACCGGATTCTGGCCTGGCTCGAGTGTACTTCCTATCTCAGACTGTGCTGGGGAAACAGTTTCTTCAACAGCGACCGATACGGCTCCTTTCAGACTTAAGCCGGGCTCGGCGCTATTTTGGAACAGTTGTAAAAAATGCTGTGACGCTCTTGCTTCCATTTGTTTGATTGAGGCAGCGCCAACAAGAATATCTCCGACCTCGTTCATCTGCGACAATGACGCCAACGCACTCGATTTCCAGATTGGAACACCTGTTCTTCTGGTCTCGAACATGGTCGCGAGCAAGAAAGACGCCCCTCCCACTATGACAATGATATGTAGTACGATCCACGCCCATTGTATGCGAAAGTATGTTGTCATTACTCCGCTTGCGCCGGTCTGCATTGTGGAGTTGTCAGCACCCGTGCGTATGGCGTTGCTCAAACTCCTGGCGATTTTTTGAAATGTGTCGTTGAGATTCGGGCTACCGTATAGGATTTGCATCACAGCCGGGGAGTAGGCAGGGTCGTCACTGTTGAGTTGGTTTTTGTAATATCCGTTGATAGGAGTGTAGTCTAGGGTTCTGGAGAAGTTCTTGTGATCAGAGTCATTGATTGTCTTTTCTGAGATGAATTGGGACTGGAATTGGCTGCTTAGACTGTTGATCGCGGCCCAGGATAAATTGAATCCGTTCCCAAGCATCAAGTCGGTTCGAGGCCAAGATGAGGTCGAGTTGTTGAATTCTAGGCTGTTCATACTGTTGTTGTCGATAACGATGTTGTCTAGGTTGTTCGGGGTATAATTGATCAGCTCCCATGACTTGGGATTCCGACTGGCATTCCCCACGAAGGTTTCCGTCTCGTATAGAATTCCATTCCGCACGGCTGATGAGTATTTGTTAACACAATAGAATAGACCGCACTCGAGTGCGTCAACTGAGACGTTTGGCCACCCATTTGAACGGGCGGAATCAATGCTTGGGGCATTCATTTTGATAAAGTTCATAGCCCATAACAAGCTCTCGCTACTCCTAAACTGGTTTGTTCTGGATGCGTTTCCCGTACCAAAAATGGTCATGTATATGGCTTCGAGGACAGGGGTCGATGGATAGTCGTCTTGACGGACATAGGGTATTCCATTCACGTTGTTGATATAGAGTCCATTCGGTAGTTGGAAGCTTGTAGCATTTGAGATAACAAATTGAAGGGCTATACGTTTGTTAAGATCGTTGTAAAGATAAGATGGTTCCGTGTATTTGCTCAACTGGTCCGTCACGTTGTTACAGGTGTGGCAGATCGCTAATGATTCAAAGGGCGCCCATGTACAATTACCAGTAGGGCATGCGAAGGTTGTCTGCTGGACAAGTGCGTCGTATGGTTGGACTAGCGCATTGTAGATTCCTGCTTGTACTGAGTAATCTGCTATTGCAGTCATGGTAATGGGCAGGACCGCTGGGACGAGAGTCGTGCCCTTGGAGTACCTCTGTGCACGGACGATTGTAGCTGAATTGTGCGCCGAAATCTTCATATCTTGTCGGTACTGGATGAGCTGTTGGGAGAAGGGGTCGATCGCAATCGCGAACAGAGTAAAAATGGCTCCCAATTGCAGAAGCGACCTAGCGAGTCAGCAGCGTAGACGAGTTTTTAGAAACATATACCTGCATTTGTCGCCATTTTGATATCCAGAGCCATTTTGCACTACCCAGTGGACCTCGACTTGCCGAGTCAACTCGCTCCATGTCTAACAAAGGCCGAGCCTGTCTAGAAAACGAGATCCATTTCCATTGCGACACGCACTCGCTCAGAGCGAACAGAAGTAAGGCTTTGCTTGCGGTGGACAGAACGGATATCACGGCGTTGAGAGTCACACCATGCCAAGAGAAGATTTCTTTGCCATCGTAGACTGCGAGCACAATAATCATTGCGATAAGGACAGCTAAGCTGCCAGCCGAAGCAGCGAGCTCCCATGTCCAGAGCGAGTAAGGCTGTCCACCAGCCCTTCGACGTTGACTCTTCGAAACCATGCTGACTGAATTAGCAAACTGGAGCCGGAAACATAATTGTCAGCGCAGCACGGTGATAGTTTAGATAGCATTGAACAGCGAAAAGACTGTCAACCCATGATTGAGGAGAAGAGGTCAGGTCGACGGGTGGGAGGCCAGCAAGCAGACCACGGCTCACATGCCTGCGGCAAGGCAGATTTCAGGCTGCGCCCAATCGGCGGCGAGGTCATGCAATGTGTCTGGCGAACTTCCCGCCCGACTGAAGGTTCGCGGGGCTCGGTCGCTGCATTTGACCTCTCCCATCGGCACAACCAGCTTGAGTTGCAGAAGATGCGCAACGTCCCTATGACAGGAATCAGCCTTAGTCCCTGTCTCGCCTAGTTGCAGCAGCAGCATCGATACACTGATGAGAACGCGGGTTGAATGCACAATGACTGGTATACACAGTGGAATTGGTGTGGTGAACAAGGTATTTCGGTGCTAGACTGCAAGAATATGCAGGGTCGGGGCCGTGAGTGCCAGGGTCGAGGCAGTAGGTAACATCGCCCCGGCGAATGGTATTTCAACCTGGTTTTCGCGAGGCCGGGGGTTGACGCTGAAGCCAGGAGCCGCGAGCTGGTAAACAAACCCTGTAGGTTGAAATTGGATCAACGGGATACCTCGATCGGGAGACACCGCACAATCGTAAGGACGACTCATCACTGCCTATCCTCATAGCCGACAGGCCAAAGCACAATAAGCTGATAAGTGTCGAACTTGGAGAGGAGGATATATGGTCATCATTCGAAAAGCGAATGCTCTTTATGTACGCTAAGGAAAGGCATGAATCCGCTGAAGAACGCACATAAAGCAGTGAAAATGATTCTCCGGCCCCCGAAGTAGCTCACACAGTCAATCCGATCATCAAAACGGCCCCATTTTGTTGTTAGAAAGTTGCTCTGGGCAAACACATTCCGTTTGGTTAGAGGCTTTTGCCCGCAACTTGCGTATGAAAATGTCGATTTTGATTCCTAGCTTTGAGGGGGGAATATTTGGACGATTATGTCTGGGTTCTCGCGGTATATTCACAATCACCAGTATCGACTCAATATTGCCCTGTCGTGTCCGTCCATTTCGCTTCGTTCGAAGGGTATCATAGGTTCTTGGTGGAATTTTCGTTGTTCAAGGGCGTAATCCGAGGGTCCAGTCCTGCCAGGCTCGTCGAAGCCACCATCGTGAAATAAATCCATCTGAAAGAGGGTGTCAGATCGCCTTTCGCTGTAGTTCCAGCCCGCCGAGTTGGGAAAAACGTTTGTCATGATTGTTTGGCGTGACCATTGACCGCAGCAGAGCCGTTAAGCTGTCCATTTGCCTTCGACGCCTTGGATTCACGATACTTGGCAATGTCTTGCTGAACCATCTTTTCCACTCGACTCTTCAACTCTGGCCTGTAGCCGAGCGCAAACAGAATCTCCAACCACACAAACAGCGGGGCCAGGAAGAGCGCCTGGAAGATATTGTCCAGGAGCGCAGGCGCACGGCCCTCAAAGACGCCGTGGCCCAAGAACTGTGCAATCCACGATCCGACGAAACCAGCGGCGGCCCAGTAGTTGGCAGTCATGCCATGCACGCTAACGAGGTAATGGCCATAAGCAGTGCCGGCGAGAAGTAATGCGGCGAAAGCGGTGCCTGCGACCGGTTCGAGGAGTATGTATAATCCGCAGTAAGATAGACAGAGGATGGTGCCGGCGTTGAGGTCGAGATGAGGAACGGTCATCGATTCTGGGAGCTTTACCAAGGTGCCTGAATTTG
Organism: Cladophialophora exuberans; assembly: GCA_030068005.1. Classification (NCBI taxonomy): domain Eukaryota; kingdom Fungi; phylum Ascomycota; class Eurotiomycetes; order Chaetothyriales; family Herpotrichiellaceae; genus Cladophialophora; species Cladophialophora exuberans. The sequence goes on along the minus strand of JANSVK010000095.1, from coordinate 75,419 downwards.
TGAACTGTGGCTTCGTAGTGAGTCCAACGGTCTAGAAAAAGACGAGGATGGTTTTCAGTGCAGTCCTACCAGTATAAAGGATGTCCATAGAATAATTGGCACGCCGACCATGTGTATCCCGATGTTAATCTAGACCAGTCAGAAAACTCTCGTCATCTCGCGCAAAGGTCTCGAGTCATGTTTACCGCATCATGGTGGTAGGCGCCATACTAACAGAACAAACACGGTCAGTACTTTTGGTAGATACACTTGTGGGTAAGATTGGGAGAGATGGCTCACGAAGCGCAATTGCTTTTCCAGATTAAGTGCCATGCTCGGCGTTGGAAGAAATCAAATCATCAAGGGCAGAGACAATGAGAGGAAGAACTTGAACAGTGAAGGATTGAATGATGAAATCGCATGTGGTTCGAGGTCAGCGGCGGCGCCTGAAGTTTCCAGCGCACCACAGCGCATCTCACCACCTCGGCGGCCATCGGGTGCTACGTGCTTCTCCGCGAATCAACATGGTGTATTTTATACGAGCTTGTATTCAATAGCGGACAATAGTCATTCCTATTCTCTACATCTCTCAGTGGTTGTGTCGTGTATCCACGCCACTTGAATCCGAGGGTACGCCAATGCTCGCTGGACAGTGATGCTTTTGCAGGACCTTGTCCTTGACGCGGGCGCAGTGAATGTAAGCCTGAATGTAATGAATTACGTCAATTGAAACGGTGTAATTTGTGCTTCTGAAGGGAGTCTGCGTAGAGTCTGCCACACAAGCCTGCTTCGATACGTTGTTCGCTCGCTCACACGAAGGTCTCGCCCAGCTTCTCAAAACCCAAGTTTGTGCTTCTTGATACGAGGAATGACGCCAATAAGAACCAGAATGCTCGCAACCAGAATAGCCCAGAGTTTGATGTGGGTGATGTTCTTGTTGTAGGGGGTCTGTGTGGCTGCCGCAATAACAGCCAGCATGTACACTGCGAGTACATATCCGGAGATTCTGTGGAAGAGCTCAATTAGCATCCCGAAGCAAGACCATAACATTCACCGGAACTTGCACACCTGTGATATTTGTATAGCGACTTGGCGCGATCCACGGAGCCGAACAATGGTTCTTGAAGATAGAATATAGCCCCTCCAACGAACCACTGGAGGAAGATGATGATGTATGCCACCAGTGCCATCTTGCCGTGTATGCTCTGAAATCGAGTCTCGGGGTGTGACGCTTTGTTCTGCTCGATGATGACTAGGCCGGCAATGAGGAGGGCCACGGCCACCGTGTTCAGTGCCGAGTGGACATAGGTGCCAGTCACCTTGTCCTTCTGAGACGCTGTGGGTTGCAACACTAGTATACTCTGGACGAGCAACAGGGAGGCAGTTGAGTTGAGGATCGGGTGGTAAGAGAAGAAGATCCAATCGTTCTCGAAGACCGCAGCCCATACCAGGGCTGTCAGGATGAAGATGCCAGCCTGCGCGAGGATACCTAGGAGTGGCAGAAGTCAGTACGGTGATGAGACGGAAACCAATCGAGCTCCAGTTCAGGTCCTACCTGTCCCTTTGATGAAGTTCCATTGTAGTCCCTGGCCGGGGTGTTGTGTAGCATCGCCTGGTCTCCCCAAGAGAGGCTCTTCTTCTTGCAGAGCTGGATTCTGCTCTGGAATTCCCGTTGCGGAGGCCATGATGAATACTGGCTTGTAAACCAAGTGGTATAGGGATAACCTGCAAGTGACTTGATTTCAGTGAAAGGAGGGGGAGTGACAGGTCAGCCTAGAGATGGCCCTGGGATGTCGCAGTCACCATATTATGTGCTACGAGTATGCCACCACTGCATCTAAAAGAACTGCGAGATGCGGAGAATCAATGATGCCATTAGGCAGGGAAATATCGTAGAAATTGGGGGGAGCTTACCAATACCCTCTCCGGATTGGACGCCTGGAGAAGGTGAGCTCTTGGGCGCTGGAGGCGCTTAAGCCCGAGTCTCCGGGCTGCCCTGTTTGATTTGCTGAAAGACCAACGGCAGATGGTTTACCCCCCCCCCCGGGGTGGTGTGCTCCTATTCTTCTCGGGTTCGGCTGTAACTGATCCCTAGTGGTAGGTACCGATATTTCTCTACGTGGCTGATATGAAAATAAAACTTTGTTCATGGCCTCATCGGCCTCTCAAACTGAAGCAAACACATCACTGTGAAACCGACGGCAGCCACCGCCGAAATGACATCGTAGGGCAGACCAAGCCAAGGCCCTCCCCCTTTTTCTATCCCAATGTTGAAAAGTGCCGCCGTGACCGGGTAGGCCATCATTATGCTGAGCGTCTCTGAAATCGCCAGCACAGAAAACACCCTGCCTCGGTCGTCATCATTTATGAGAGCAGTTGCAATAGCTCTCAATGTCGCAGGGAATCCGGTCGCCAGTGTCTCTATCAAAAGACCGATGATCATGATCGCAGGAGTAGGTGCCAGTCCGATCAGGGCGTATGCCATAACCAGAAGGAAAAGAGATGCTCGGGAGAGAACCACGTTCTTCTGGAGGATGCTGAGCGAAAATCGTCGATCCATTTGACTTGAAATAAAGGGCAAAAGGGTGAAGAGCACCACCCCAGCCACGACTGCTTGAAATGAGTAGATAAAAGTGGCGTTGGCCAACGTCCAGCCGTAGCGATCCGATATGTATCGCTGAAGCAAATCGCCCAATGCGTAACACACCAATCGAAATGGATATGTCAAGGCCACGAAGACCAACCGCCAGTCACTCCAGACTTTGACAAGCCGCCGTACGGCAAGAAAGCGCTGAGGCTGTTGGTTCCTCGTTGGCCGCGGCACTGCTTCGATCGGATCGTCTTGTGAAGATACTCGGGAGTGGAGGGTCTCGGGAACCGTCATGGCTAGGAAAAGAGAGATGATGAAGCATACAAGACCACAATAGACCGCTAGCCACGGATTGATACGCATCAATGCCCCTGCAATGATAGGCCCTACCACCTTGCTGATCTGAGAGAACCCCGTCACGCAAAAGAATGCTTCTGCCCTATAGTTGTGTCAGCTAAAAGTAATGTGGCTTCATGGACCAACGTACACTTTCTTGGGAGGACTGATATCGGTCAAGACACACTGCAAGGAGTTAGCTTAAGATCCAGATCTCGCGGCGTGTTGGGAGACATACGACGTAGAGCATCTCGAGAACAATAGTTCCCCCGCTCAAGAAGTATAAACTTGCTCCGAACCAGACTGCCTCGAGTGGGATTTGTCCGCCAAACCATGAAACGAAAGCAGTCCAAGCCTGGTTCATGCAGAACACTACCAGGCCCGACAAAAGCAAGATGCGGCGGCCGATCCTATCCGATAGAATTCCAAACGGAATGCTCAGGAGAAGGGCGGGAGCCGCATTGAAAAACTCCAGCCATCCCCTGAGTGTTGATACCTTTGTCTGGACGTATGGAATTTTGCAGTAAGATTCCGGAATGTTGCCGTCTCCAGGTAGTCCATCCACCGGGTGTTGCTCATACCATTGAGAGCAGTAGATGGATTCAAAAATCTGGGTTTGCGAGGGACCCAGAATTTGAACACCAAGGTTGAGGCAGAACACGATAACATAGATCTTGATGAGGAGAGTCGAATGAAGCGACGGTTCTTCCTGAGGGTGAGCGTCATCGCGACTCGAACCTGAACCCAATAAAGGGGTATAGTCTGTCAAATCGTCTTCGGATCTGTTCTCAGGGGGGATAGAATCTGGAGACATGGTGGCTTAGCTCGCAAGGGATGCTCAATATCATTGAGGGTGCCACTGAAAGAAGGAAATATATGTATCTGGTACTGGTATATGATCAAGGGAGGAAGAAATAGAGATGCCTGAATGATGCGCATATCAGTGGGGGCGATACTAAAGCTTTCTAACCTCTCCCTTTCTAAGGAATGGTGCAGCCTGGGCGAACCATTGCTTCAGGGTCAACCACGTCGCATTCGGAACTTCTCACTAAAGAACCAACCTGCGTCCGGGTTTTATTGTTTGACAGTTGGTTTTTCTAGGGCGTATTCCTATCATGTCATGCCATACGGAAATAGACTCCATAGATAAGACTGTAGGACTTCCCTGGAATTGGGGTGTCTCGATCATCCATCATGACGAAATCGCGGGCCGGCGTTCTGACGGCCTAAGAAAGACTGACAATCCGGCCCGCAGCGTTCGGAACCTTTGATGTCGTCGTGTTTCATCCGTTTCATGCCAGTTTTGCGATCGTGATCTGTTTCGCACGTTTATCAAATATCAGACCCTCAGTCACAGGCATCTTAAAGAATCGTAGGGAATCGCGTGTTGATTCGCTGGTAGATTTTAGATGCACGAGTACTGGTAGACGCAGATTTGAGGGGATTGAGGCCCGGCGAGTTCCTTTCCAGGCAGAAATATTCCCGTTCCGGGTACCTAAGCCAAGCTTTTCGGCTCCAACCCTGACTCCCTTGGCTTTACTTCAACGCTTAGGGTGCCACCAAAAGGCCTCCCCCCAAAGAGAAGTAGTGGTAGTAGGAGCTCTCTTCCGATCCAATTGGACTGATGGGCATGAGCGTCTTGCTGACATTAAATCTGTACATTTATAATAATCGCTGAAACGTCTGTACATGTGTTATGCCGGTAACTTCCCAAACCCAGGCCGTCTAAAATCGACTCCATTTGCTCTTAGCTCTTAATCGCTTGCCGTATATAAAAAACACAAAAGGTACAGGAATCAGCAGCACTGCAAAGAAAGCAAAGATCGAGGTGCCCCAGGGGACACCCACGTTATGGTACAGCGGACCAACAACAAGCGGAAACCTGAGGAAAACTCGTTGTCAGCGCTAATGCGACAGAGATAACGGAAAGGTAAGCAGCGAGGGGTTCATTTTGACTTACGCTCCAGCAAAGCACGATCTCAAGAAAGTATTCGCCGCCACGGCGCTAGCGGCATATTTCTGGAATGTATCGACCAAATAGTTCAAGGCTGCCTGGAAGATGGTGAAGAATCCCAATCCCGCCAGATATAAGCCAATAACAGGGCAGATCCAGTGAATGCTCGGATTCGCCGTCCAGCCAGTCATGAAGAGGCCTCCAGCAAACAGGAAGGAGCCGAACATCATCGGAGGCAGGCGCAGTTCAGGAGCCACTTTACCGCCGGCTTTGCGGTTGTACACAAGTTGATTGAAGACGTTGATGATAGCACCCGTAACTGCACCGAGGAGGATTGCGAGGAAGGGAAGTTCCGAGGGCAGCAGTTTCCAGTGTCGATGCTCGCCAAAAATGATCGGGATAGCACCTGAAACAATCAAGGTCAGTTCCAATTCCAGTCATACAATATGTGTCGGGAGAAATCTTACCAAGCTGCATGTACAAGATGCCATAGCAGAAACTCGCATACAGGGCCACGAGTGCGCAGATTGGCGTCGTCAAAAGCTGGAACGGTCGTATCAAGAACTTCGGTCTCTGTCAGCACAAACTCGACAACCAGGCAACTGTTCCACATACCTTGTTGGCCAACTCCTGAATAGACACATCCCACTCCTCGAATTTGGCATGTAAAGCCCAGTTCCCACTCTGGTGTCGTAGCCGTCGCGCCTTGTATACCAATAATCTCGGGGGATAGCTCTCATCCAAGAAAATAACGTCCAAAACCAAGATGAACAGTTGAATGATGCCCGTCAGGTATTCGGTCCATCGCCACCGGAGATCAGGCTGGACCACGAACGCCGCACCAACGATTGGACCAAAGACAGGACCGATCACGACGGCCATCGCATAGCTTGCAATGGCGATTCCTCTCTGCGAGGCCGGGAACAGGTCCGCTAGCACACCGCCTGTGTTCGTCACAGGTGCGGAAGCGAAAAAACCCGCCCAAAAACGTGTGATCATGATTGTCTGAATGTCCTTTGCTGCTCCAGTTCCAAACGCAAAACATGCTGCTACAAACATGGGCGGAAGCACGGCATTCTTCCGTCCATACACTTCGGACAACGGCGCCCACAGCAGGGGCCCGATGCCGAATCCGAAGAGAAACAGCGTCGTGCCCAGGGTGGCGACCTCTGGAATAACACCAAACTGGCGGGCAACTTGCTCTGTACCGGGACTGAACGCGGAGCTCGCCCACGTCGCACTCATGGTGGTGAAGCCATACAGTGCCGTGGTGATGACCTTCTTCTTCATCTCCCAGTTCAGAGGCCGATAAGGGTCGTCGAGCCCGTCAAAGTCGACTAGGTCATCGACAGTAGTCTTCTGATGTTCCAAAGGGTGGGTGAAGTTTCCGATGGGTGCTCGACTCCGTATCCTGGATAGAACGGTTTCGCGTCGCGTCACGGTCCTCTGGAGGTTGAGGCTGTTTGCGCGGCCTGTCGTTGTAGCTATCGAAGACGGTCGATGTTGTCGCGGTTGCTGTCGCCGTGATTGCTCGTCAGACTTTTCGTCCATCCCTCTTTCTTCATCGTCGTCCGTGTCTGGGGACGCGAGGTCGCCATATTCAGAATTGGTAGTTTCTCGAACAAGCTCTCCTTGAAGTGTCTGTGTCGGCGATATTACAGCATGGTCTCGGACCTGCGGTTCGGTCATGTTTTCTTTAAATTGTGCCTTTGTGCCTCGGTCTAATTGTCTGTGAAGCGAAGGGTTCAATGCACAGTTATCGGCGGTATCGAGATATGTTTTGGATTTAACTTATTTCTCAACAGAAAAATAAAATATTGAATAGTATGTATGTAACTTATTACGCACCGGTTAGTCACCGATAGGGTACCCGTGTTTACGGCGGGATCTAATAGAAAGGGCCCGTGGGAATTTATCTATCGGCAGGAGACCAAGGCCACTTCCGATATCGCGCACGTCATTAGCGAGTGTCGGGAGGGAAAAATAATTTTTTGCTTGTTCAGACTTGCGTGGCTTGCAATTCGAAAAGGACTTAAGAGGGATTGCCCGAAGCCGTGTTTGCCGATCCATGCCAGTGGTTGTTCTTGCCTGAATTCCTGGATTCGTGTCCCGGCACTCACCTGGCGGATAAGGTGTCCGGGTTGGCTGTGCCTATTCTTTTAAGGCCGAGCCACACCAGTACTGAAAAAAGCTTAACTAGATCTCTCCCCGATCTGGAGGTTTTAGGGGACGCCTTAGTGGAATGCTGAGGGTGGCATAGGTGGTGCAGTGCGGCATTTTAACATCACGTAACCCAGTCCAACTGGGTAAGCGGCTACCGCTTTGGAAGACGTTTCTTTCTACTATGTTACGTGTAAACACATCTGAAACATAAAATACTCATTTCACCACGATCTCGGAGAGAAGCGTACCGTTGCTCATGGAAGAAAGGAGCTGACGACACCATAGACTAAATCATGATGCACAATCAAGATATACAGAGACCTATGTCCTCGAATCGCTATTTCCTGGACTAGGTTACTCGTTAAGGCTCCTATCAAGCCTCTAACACCTACTTTGAAATCTACGAACCATGGCGCGCCGTTACTGTGTCGAGGAAGCGCGAGTTCCGAGTCCTAGACACCTCATCTGATCCTGTTTCGCAGCAGCGAATGCCATCTCGAGATCCCCCACTCCGGTCGCTTTCACTCCTCGGGCCCGAACCTGGGGAAGCGGACATCCTTTCGTACAAGTTGATGGTAGCTATCGACCAACGAGGAAGTGAAGTTCACTGCGTCATGGCATGAATGCGTCGAGAAAGGGTTCTCCCTCAAAGTACCAGGTCATCATACTCCGCCTTACGGAACCTCTCACCTGGAGGCCCGAGAGGTTCAAAAGGCTTCGCGTGCTCGTCGCACTACGTTACCTGAAAAGGAGACAAGTACGCTTCCTTCTGCTCAACGATTCTCGTTATCTGGTGACAGGTGCATCGAAGATTAAGCAACAATCGTACTCGCATTGTTGAGAGTTACGACATTGCCAGCTTTGAATGGGAAGTATACTTTACACCAGCAAACATTATCTTTTTCAGATAGGTTACCGACCTATAAGTAAATATTACAATCTACATAGCTAGTAATGTACTCCTCGCTGACACGTCTAGTCCTGTTTCCTAGGAGCCACGCCATCACGTTCTGGGCTCTCACTCTCACTCCCAGGACCTGATCCAGAGAATGGCACACCTTGATGTACACCTTGAGGAACAAACCCACCCATGCTGCCTCGTTCAAAGTCCTCCCAGTGTGCGTCATTCAGGTACTTGAAATCCAGGCCTCTCCGCTCGTCCTCCTCCTTGACACGCAGATGGCAGCCAGGGATTTTGTTAATCACAAAAAGTAAGATGCAGCTGACGATAAAACTCCATGCCGCACAGGTGACAGCTGCGGCGAGTTGGTAGCCTAGCTGAATCCAGTTGTGTTCCCACCAACCGCCGTCATAAGACGCACCGGAGACTCCATCGAGAGCTGGAACCCACGAGGCGGCAAAAAAGCCTGTGAGGATATCACCAACAAAACCACCAACGCCGTGAAGGGCGAAGATATCGAGACCCTCGTCAATGGAGATCAAGTATTTGTATTTGTTCGTATAGAAGCAGCAGATGGAGGTGAGCAGGCCGACGAGGGCAGCGACATAGACGGGAACTGAATTTGTACTCCGAGTCAGTCAAAAATTCCCACAAAAGTGTCGAATGACGAAAGGCTGGAGACGTACCATATCCTGCGGCAGGAGTGATTCCAACCAATCCAGAAATGATACCAGAACAGAACCCGATGATGCTGAACTTCTTGGTATGGAAATATTCGAGGAGCGTCCAGCCTACGCCACCTCCGCAAGCAGCTAAATTGGTGTTGACCACAACGTAGATAGACCGAATTGACAAGTTGGCGGTGCTGGCACCTAGAAAATCCTAAGTTAGTAGGGGAGATCATATACCATGAAGGGATCAACCAACCGTTGAACGCAAACCAGCCAAACCAGATGAAACACGTTCCGATGCCCACCAGGAATGGATTGTGAGGTTTGAAATGGATGATCTTCTGCCTCTCGCCGGCAGTGTGTTCACTTAATCGAGGTCCCAGCATCAAACTCCAAGCCAAAGCACTAAAGCCACTAGCGATGTGCACCGGGCCCGAGCCTGCGAAATCGTAAACGCCAAGCTTATATAACCAGCCGTTCGGATTCCATTCAAAATACGCTAGGATATAGTAGACAAATGTTGTCCAACAGAGCAGGAAGAGCATTGATGGGAAAAGACGACCACGTTCAAGCATCGCGCCTGCCAGAATCATGGCGGTGGCAGTGACAAACGTGAATCCGAAACAGGCATATAAGATGTCCGGGATGTCGGGATTTGCCAGCGAAGGCTGAGCGAGAACGTTGTGCAGGGCAGCGAGGCTCACGTTGCCCAATATTGGATTTGTGGTGTGCGACTGGTAGAGCGAATATCCGTAGATCCAGAATTGAATGCCACAAGCAGAGGCGCAGAACAGAGATTGGAAGATCATGGTCAAAGCAGCCTTGCGACGGTGCATGCCAGCATACAGGTAACCACTTCCATGAAAATTAGACAATTTTGCTCAGCAGGGATTGATGGCGACTCCTCCTTACATTGCTGGGGTGATCTGCCAGCACAGAATTGTGCAAACAAGTATCCAACATAAATCGCCCTGGAGAAACGCAACGTTAGTTAAGGCATGTACTCGTCTCGAAACAAAGGCTAAAGTCCATCCTTGGTTTCATACCTTGTCATAAGGAGCATTAAGATCCTGCGTGATAGGGTCGCCACCTTGAGGGTTCGTGCTGTAGTCGGGCCATTCTGTGATGGGAACAGGCGCGTCTGCCATGGTCACAGAAGCAACAAGCGAGTAGGGGATCCTTGTCGATACTGGAAAGTCCTCTTGACAAAAACCTAGCCGCCCTCGATTTCGGGGAGACGATTGTGGAGGTAAAGAGGAAGATTCAAGGGCAAGAGGGTACGGGAGGAGTCCTCGTCCATATACTCACCACATGGTAGTCATTTTGGTTATAATAACCTCCAGTTCATTCCTTCCGGCCAAGAGATAGAGATAGTACCAATCCTAGAAAGGCAACTAAACCCTGATTTATTGCCGTAGTAATGGAGGACGGGACATGTACAAGAGATACACACTCCTCTCCCCGATGCCCACCTTGCCAGGCATGCAGTGGGCGGATGAAACCCGTCTTCCAACTGGCAATGGGTTGGCACAAATTGTGGAAACTCGCCTATCTCCTTAGCTCCCTAGGCTGCCTCGTGGCGGACACGATATCTTTGCGCTCTGCTGTATTGCCGCATAATGGAATGACGAAGAGAGGTCGGGTTGGGATTTCCTTATCTCTAGGATCATGTCCAAGGTCTGGGCGATCTCCGCTCCCACGAAGCTCAGGCATCATCAGGGGGTGGAACCTGGTTGTCGGTGGCCTTGGTGGAGTGGCACAAGACTTCCAAGCCTTGGTATGAATCTTGGCCTCCGACAGTCAGCGACAAAAGATAGGTACCTTATCAGAAGTTTGTGGCAGGACACATCTTTTTCGCGGTGACATGCCAACACTTCTCCTTCTTCTCACAAGCGGAGCCATCACTTGAATGATCGGTATCAAGCCCAGACGCGTGGTAGAGCAATTAGAGCATGAGCACGTCAAGCTAGACAGCGGTCGTGGAATTAGGGGATAATAGACGGTGCTGGCTTGCTCTTCCATGATGACAGCGCTCCGCAGTGATTCCTCGATGACTTTGCTGTATGAGTACTCTCTTTCAGAAGAGTAACTTACTTGTACAGACCTTCCGGGCATTGGGATCGTCTTCGCAAGAGCGAGGGTGAGAAGCGTGGGCCGGGAGATGATGTCCATGAGAAGCAGCGATGCCCAGCTCGTGATTGGCCCTAGGCGATAAAGCACAGGGCACAGCCACCAACGCGTAACTGTCTCGGGCTCTATCTAAGTGCCTCGGTGCCTGGACGATAGTGGCGGATTCCTGGTTCCTTGGCAATGATTGTACCAGGTACTCGTGAAAATGGGGTGTGTAGATTCTGACATCGCGAGAGACGTCTTACTTACCTATTCCTCCTTTAAATGCATGTTACAGGCTATCATAGCCTTTCGCTTGAAGAAGCGTACTCGTTCAGTGTTCTACTCATGCCACTGACCTCCGATTTTCGGTGCTGAAGCGATTCTGCCACCACAACACTCGAGCGACTGCTTCCTTACGAGCGAGCAGTATCCAAGTAAGACCGAGGACATAATCTGATCGAACACGCAATGTCATCAGTACATGCTGCTTCTGACCATACCAACCGGCCAGGGTCCTCCGATTGAACCAGAAAACCAATAGCTCCCTCGTATGCGACACAGAAAACATACAAAACCCCGCGACGCATCTAACCAGTACTCAGGCTGCAACGTGGCAAAGGAAAGGAAAAATTTGAATCGACCTGTCGATTCTCACTCATTCTCGTCATGTAACAGCGCCCCTAGAATGGCAGCAAATCTTCTGGCAATTTCCCAGTGTCCTATCCGCCTCAATAAATCAGTCAGCGCGCTGAGTGATGCATTCGTCTCAGTCGTGTTTGGCTTTCCGTGCTTGTATCCACTCGCCTGAAAGAGCAGCAAAGCAGGATTGACGCTAATCATCTTGAATTCAGGCCACTCCGGGTTTTCGCCAGTAGCACCTGTTTCCCGTTGCCCGCTGTCCTGCTGAGATCCGAATCGAGTGTAACAGAAGAAGGCAATCCCTCCTTGGAACATTGCCCTTGGCACGTGGATAGCCGGCTCAAACCCAAGTGGGAGATTTTCCAGCTTCTTCTGGATTACCAGCCCGTGGATTACACAGCGTCTAGCTTGTTCTGAATTCGCCCATACAGAGACTGCAAGCTGGTCTTCAGGTGAGAAATCAGATCCGTCTCTCCCGATCGCTCGTTCCAGCAGATCAAAATCAGCAAACATGGTCATAAATGCGAGGTGCCAAAGAATGCTCATGTCCATATGATCGGCTTCCCAGGCCACTGATTCTTGCAGGAAGTGACGATGGAAGCTCATTAAAGTGTTCTGCGTCTCATCGATCTTCGACTGCATCGAGATGGCATTGCTGTCCACGTAATCTTCGACTATATTCGCACAGATGCCCTCCAGAACGGTGTATGCCGTGAAATAGCTATTATTTGGTACAGCAAGGAGGTCAAAATCCAAGTGCGCATCAATCGAGGCGGGCGTGGCATCGGTGGATTCGAAGTTGCTTGGATCGCTCTGGTATGCTTTGCGCCAATCCTCTGCTCGAGCAGCCATGAACGTCTGGTTCGCAGCGGCGACTGGTAGCTGTCGGGAATTGTGGCGAAGGAAAGGTTCGTGATGAAATATGGCTGCTAGCTCTGCGTCATGAATGTGAACACTCAGCGCGATCCGTATGAGTTCTTCGTTTCTCGCCCAATCCCTCCATTTTTGTTCCAGTTCTTCTGATGGCACATTGAGATCGAGTCCTACCATCTTCTTCATTTTGAAAGTTGCCGAGCGACGGGCCCACGAGATAAGAGTCCCGTTGAACGCATCAACTATGGCGAGGTGTCTCGGCTCTCCTGAAAGCAATCCAAACGTTTGCCCGATCACTGCAGTCTGAATTAGAGAAATTCGTTGGTCTATACCTCTTGCGATCAGTCGATCCCAATTCGCGAGAACAGCCTTGTGAAGTCTGTCATATATCTGCACACCCTGACGGATAGCATGAACCGATCCAGTAAAAAGACTGCCGACTGAGCAGATGGACAAGAGCACCATAGAATTGGCCTTAGAAGGACGAAAAGTTGGAGCGTGGACCACTGGAAATACTGGGTGAAATCGCGCAAAGTACGATCTCACGCACAAATTGAGGAAGTCGGTAGAAGGGAGAGTTGTTTGCTCCTTCATGGTCCGGATCTGGAGGCTTTGAGTAAGAGTCTGGCGGTATGTGTCATCCACTTCATCTCGAGAGCCAGGAGGCGTTGCGGGCCCTGACGCCGGTATTCCTTCCTCGCCGTCGTCATTGCCTGTGAACCACAGCCGTTTCATACCAGAGACAGGTTTATAGCCTTTCGATCCCCCAAAGCTTGTGAAGGGGCTTTCTGGCCAGCCAGGTCGAAGCTCAGCCATCGTCGCCACGAGAGGAGTGTCCAATATACCATTATGGAGGTCCCCATCTACTAGCCAAGAGGGGAACTGGGACTCGAGATCGAAGTTAAATGCATCAAGTGTTAAATCCATGCCGCTGCTCGACTGATTAGAAGCAAAGTTATTCTGATAGATGTCGACAGATGGCTCGATGGAGTTTATTTGGCTGGCTTCTGATAGAAGTGCGCTTCCACCCATTGTCACCGGTTCGTTCGAGAAGACAGAGTCCGTGGCTTCAATTCCGATCTCGCCATTAGACTGTGAATCATCTCCAGCCACAGCAGTAGGGGATTCCTTTGAGTGGTCTTTCTGATGCCGGAGAAGTGTATCGCTGAAGAAGTTCCTTGAGCGCAAAGAATCAATTTAACTGGATCAAAACTTACTGTCGACCATATCTCCTGCCGCATTTTGTGCATTTGAAAGGCTTCTCTTTTGTGTGAGACCTGATATGCCTCTCTAAGTGATCCGTCTTCGCAAAAGTACGCCCACATGTGTCACATTGTCGAATCTTGGCCCCTCGACGTCCTCGTGGGCTAGCTTTGGGCGACGGCGTTACTACTAGAGTGTCCGGCATTGCGCAACGGATATTCTATGCAATTCGAGTATCCCCTTCATCTCACCCGATCAACAGCGAACCTGATAACTCTGGAATCATATTGTTTGCACGATAGCCGAGGGGGAATGGTAGGGAAAGGATCTTGCGGGGAACAACAACTGGGGAAGAATGGGGTGGCCACCAGGCTTCCGGAGCTGTGGCAGGCTCGAAGCCAACCCCGGAGCTTAGCATTTGCTGCGTAATTAGATAGTTTAGGTGTAGTTTTAGCCTGGTGCGCCTGTAGGCGGCTTGGCTCCGCATCACTATCTGGCCCTCTAGCCCCTAACGTAGCCTGGGTGGCCTAGCATCCGGTCAAGTTCTGGCCGGTGCCGATTGAAACTTGTGCTTTTCGTCTTTCTCTCTGTTTCAACAAAGTTCTCATCTTCCATAGCAGTCCGCGCTGCAACTAGAACATTTGTGTCCTCGTCAGCTCTGCAGTATTCACGAACCATCAATACCGCAAATTTTAGATAAACCCGAGGCGCTATCCAAAGAGAGAATCCAGAAATAATGAATGACGGGAAGAGTGAATGTGGGACGTTTCTCGCCTCCTCCCCACGGTCCCACATTGTGGTTGAAATGCGCGGCGACCCAGGCCGCCAGTTGTAAATGCTTCGAATATCGAAATGTGAATGCTATGGACTTCGTGGGCCAGACCCTTATCCGATCATGTAGGGAGTGGATGTGGAGAAATATATCTCGTGACAGTCCTGCTTCTTTTGTCCTCTGGGTTTTATATAAGGTAAGGACAGGAGGTGTGGTGTATCCGCAACTCTTCTGCAGACCCGAGCATCAACATCCATTATTGCCAAAATGGCTCAAGGTACCAGCTCTACTGAACAAACTGGAGTCATCATTTGTGGTGGAGGCCCGACGGGCATGGTGCTCTCCGCGCTTTTGGGGATGATGAATGTTCCGAACGTCGTTCTGGAAAAGGAAAAAGATATCACTACTGACCCCAGAGGCATCGCGTTGGATGAGGACGGGATCAGGGTATTGCAGTCAATTGGCATCTACGACAAAATCTATACCGAGATTGGAACATGTGAGTGGAACCATTATTTATGAGAGGAGTGCGCTGATTGTGCGGAGGCATGGAAATCTTCAACTTCGTCACGGGAAGTGAAAAGAATCTATACAGGAAGCCGCTCCTTACGATGGACTATGGCACGACCGAGGGAGGTACGGGCCACGTCGGGTTCATATGTCATAAGCAGCCCGCGATGGAAAAGGCGATCAGAGACAGGATTCAAACTCTGCCCTCCTCGGAAATTCGGACGGAGTCGACTGTCAAAGGCGTCTCGGAGAGCAATCACGAAGCAACAGTCGAATACGAGAATGCAAATGGTGAGACTCGGAAGCTTTCAGCACCCTACTTGGTGGGAGCGGACGGCAAGACAGGGTTTGTTCGAAAGCGATATCTTGAGCCCAAAGGTATCATTATGGAAAAATGCAAAGAGTGAGTATATTTCTTGTCGAGTCCCTCCTCAAACCCATTCTCGGTATCATCCCCACCTTCCCACTTAACTGCACAGATCTAACCTGTGTACAACAGGTCGGACTACGACGAAACATGGGTAGCACTGAATTGGGAGATTTCGCTACCCACAGAAAAGACCCATCCCGATTTCCCCCTCTGGAGACTGGGATATACGCCTGAACAAGTGTACGATTTGTTCTTCCCGAAACAATTCCGGTTTCTCTGCAACCCTCAGCGACCTTCAGTATGTGGTAGGTTCGGACTCAAGACTGATCGGTTATGGAGATTCGAATTTGTTATACTTCCGGGAGAGGATGGCCACAAGATGGCGTCGTTAGAGGAGACGAGGAAAATCATATATCCATACATCACCCATCCTGGCAGCTGGTATGGCTTGGACCAACCCGTCCGGTTTCCAGAAGACTGCATCAAGACTCTGAGATCAAGGCCTTTCTCATTTGTGGCCAGAAGTTGTAACAAATGGTCGTTAGGCCGGGTAGTCTTGGCTGGTGATGCTGCTCATGTCTTTCCGCCTTTTGGTAATCCTGATACCTCGTCCCTTCTGTTCCTTAGCTGACTGAGCGAATAGGTGGACAAGGTATTGCATCTGGATTTCGCGATGCTTCTGCGTTAGCTTGGCGACTAGCTTTGCTACACAAAAATCCCACGGCTGACCATGAAGCATTATTCACGGCATGGTATACCGAACGGAAACAGCAGCTTGAGCGATCTCTCGCAGCCACCATCCAAAATGGTGCATACGTTACCGAATCCGACCCATTCAAAGTCTTTGTTCGTGAGTGGTATATGTGGGCCATCCAACTCGTTCCTGCTTGGAAAAAGGAATTGCAAAAAGGGGCCCGCGCACAAGGTATGACGAAGTACCGATACAGTGCAGGACTTGGATTTGTCGGCGAGTTGGGTGGTGGTTTGCTCTTACCTCAAGTCTATATCTTCAACTTTCGAACGGAAAGAGTCGAGTTCACCGATGACCTGATCTTTTCAGCAGCCAATAAAGGGATCTTTCAGCTCCTTATTTTACCGAACACCGTCAACGAAGTCGAGCATTTGACTCGAGGCCTCGAAAAGATCAACAAAAGCTCAGGCGGATTACTTCTGTCAGAGGAAGCCAGTGTCATTATACAATCCACAGAGGCCTCAATTTCTGCACAAGATACCTCAACTCGGCAACAATTGTCTCGCCTTGCCAGTGGGGAAGAGTTTGCAAGGAGCATCCTTTGCCAAAACCGTCAGCCTCCTGTTGGCTATGACGAAATGCGACTTCGGAAAGAGGTCAACGGGAAGAAGTATATCATTCTTAGGCCTGATCGTTTCGTGTATGCAGCGTGTGACACAGAGCGGGAATTACAGAAAGCCATAGCTAGGCTTCCTGAGGCGTTACATTTGCATTGAGTAGGCGCATAATGGCAAGTTTGAAAGAGGAAGCGATTGGGTGGTGACATGCTGTTGCAGGAATGTCGTTGCTCTCGAATCTGCGTTGCTCAGTAATTCATTGGCGCACGAGTCTCGAGGCGTACCTGCATCCACTCGATCTCGGCCTTCAAGAGCAACAGCGGCGCTCGACCCTGTCCTGCTCCGGTAATCGCGCCGGGAATGCAATCGTTCTGGCTCGAGTCATAATGGCTTCCCCGTGCGAGTCATCGCAACGGAACCAGGAACCGCGGAAATAAAAGTATTATCGAAAGGTCAGCCTTTCTACTTCCACGTCGGATGCACGGTTCAGTGCACGGCTACTAGATAGTAATGATGGAACAGTGGGCCTGAATTCGGAAAGTGCTCCAGCCAGATGCTGGGGACGCCTACTGAGTTGAGTGACTTTCTGCGATTCTTTCAGCAACTGCCATTTGCTTCTTAGCGGATAGCGAGACGGTGGCTTGCGCGGCGTTAGCTAAGCGTGGGCGTCTGCCACTTACCTACGCTCTCGATTAGTGTTGCTCAAGCGGTCAGGACTCGGAATCAACAGTAATGGTACGGGAGTGGTCGGCGGCAGGGGGCGGTCCCAACAGCGGATGGTCTCGACCAACCCCTGTCTCCCTTCCGCCCACATATATTGAAATGTTCGGTGGGAGCCCAAGCCCGCAGCCTCATCCCTCCTATCATTCTTGCACACCCATCGTATCTCGTCGCGTCACGAGCAGCTGAACACTCTTTCCAGCCCAACTCGTATTGTTATCGCAAAGCTCTCTTAAGACCCCAGGTCTGCTGCGCAGTTGGATTTTGGTCTGGTAAATCTCTATCTGATTTGCACTCTACAGTGGAAGACGGTGGGAATCACCGGTCTCTACGACCCAGAAAACAAGTCAAGGCAATTTGAATCAGCCCTGTGTACTCGCCTACAGTCCAAAAAATGGCAACCCTCACTCTTCAAACTCTTCCCCCAGAGATCCGGCACGAGATATGGTCGTATCTCGTTCAACCAACCAACATATACCCGTGTGAATGTGCCCTTAAGGACCAACAGTGCCAGTCTAATCGCTTGGGACCGTGCTGCCGCAACGATTCGACATACAAGCACTGCGACAACCGCATCCTCCGAGCCAGCCGTCAAATCCATGCCGAAGTGCAACCCATCGTCAAACAAGTCGAAAGCAAGCGAACATTCATGCTCTGCAACAATCTCTGCTTGGACAACTTTTTCCAGGCGCTCGATCGAAAAGACTGGAAATGGGTCAAGCATCTCAGAGTGGACTTGTTTGTTGGCTGGGGCAGCGACAACCAGGACGACTGGTTCCTCAGCCAGATGCATCAATGGGCCAAGAGATATGTGATGGGCACTCTGAGCAAATACGACCAAGGCAGGAAACTGACCATAATACCTGCTAACGAGGCGAAAGAGGACAAGAACGGAAGGAGGTCGCTCACGGTCGACATTTACCTGGCTTGAGATTCGATTGACTGTTTTTAACTCCAAGCGCACGTATCAGAAAGTCCGATTGAAGCGAAAGTTGAAAGCCCAAAACAGAAAAAATACGTTCAAGTAAGACAAAGGAGGAATTTCGCCAGCGCAGGAAGATTGAAGCTTAGCGAGCAAGAATCTTTTCAAACTCAGCAACGGCCTCGGGCGGAACAAATCACCATGCCATATTCCTCTCACGTGACTAGACTACATCTCAGCTGCGCGCTCTCTACGCTCGTCCTCCTCCACCTTTCGGCTCAACTTTTTCCATCAGAGCTGATGAAGATGTAACCGGAAACCCACTCCCTACTGCGGCTATCTGCCTCCATGCTTACCTCCCTTCACCTTCTGTCGCATTAAACCGATGTGGCACTGGACGCGAACTTGCGACGAGAAGATTTCTGCCAATGAAGCAAGATGGAAGCTGGTGAAACAAACCAGTCCGTCCTTTGTCCTAACAGGACGCCCAATGAAGTCCATGTCAGCTTCCCATTCCGATGGACCACTGCTTTCATGCAGCAACGAGGAGACCAGTCATACATGCCGAGCCGGGACGATCATAATGCGACGTTGAGATCCTACGATTTCGGCCCCATGGGTATTCGTACACACACAGGTGGGTTGGTGTGGTATCTGATACAAGTAAACGGAACGGAGATGGATCACAGTCCCGCGAAAGGAAAAGCATGTTATCATACCATACCTTTGGCGCAGACTCTTCCATCTCTGTCTCTCCTCTCACCTTGAGAGTGAGATAAAAAGTCCCCAGAAGCGACTGACCAGGGTCTCTCCCGTGCATCTTCTTCTACTTTGCAGAAACAGAGGACGCTGAAGTACTGGAGCTCGCTGGGGGTTGAAAATATCTGGATCGGCACGTTCGACACGAATTTCGTGAGCCAGCGCGTCGCGAGGAAGGTCGGGTTTGTCGAGGGTGGGAGCATTGTGCTTGCTTTGGATGGGAGGGAGGTGAAAGCGCGGGCATTTGTCGAGGAGGGGAGTGACTTGCATAGGGAGAAGAGGTTGGATGGGCTGTTTATTGATGTGAGGGTCAAGCAGGAGGCGTAGTGGAAAGGGGGGAGGGGGGTTCGGTAATATCGAGCTCTTTGTGTTTGGCTTCTTATACCGGGCGGTTCCATGCGGGAGGGTCGTGGATGGAGAACTACGATGTCGTTTGATGTTTACATGAACACCGGTCTCTGGTCACTGTGACTTTCTGCGCGTTCTTCCCTAGATCTAGATCAAAGCGACGTTCTTATTTCTGATGTTTTCTTATGTAAAGACGGATAGACAGATAGAATCCCCAGCGCGTTCTGGAGATATGAAATGTCAGCAAACACCCTTTTCTGAAGAGACTCCTCTGCGTCTAGAGTATAGTAAAAAAAAAATCCCCAGAATATCGTCGCATCACTCCTAATTCGTAACCCCATTCCTTGCATCAAACTGTTCGTCTAGCGATTCATTCGGTCTGTTACGCCCGGGCTGACTTGCTGACGATGCGCGCGTATGTTCTGTCAGCCAGGTGCGCTGGAAGCATCCAGCGGCCCGAAACATCAAGTTCGAACAAACTTCCATTCGCGCGTTAGATACTGCACCAGTGCCGCAAATCTCTTGTGATGCATGTGGGTACCGCTCAACGGAGAGAGATGTCTGCAACAATTGATGCCCGGACGGACGGACGGACACAAGCCAAAACTCCACCGGTCTCGCCCCTCTCCTCCAACCCATCCACGCTCCATAAAAGGTATGCCTTGCATTCCGCACCTTACCGTCTCTGCAGACACCTGAACCCCCCAGGAATCTCATTACCTGTTTAGACGTGGAACTGTGCTTTGTATCTCGTCTCGAGTGCGCCTTTGAGAGCATCGCACGTCTGTTTCGCATCGCCGAAGAGCATTCTTGTTCCGGGCATGTAGAACATTGGGTTGGGGACATCAGCTGAAATGGTGGGTGAACGTTAGCCACGGCATAAAGGCATTCGCGCAAAAAGCAGAACAAAAGGGTGCGTTAGAGACAAAAATCGAGGGCCAAGTGATCTTACCATATCCACTGCTCATGCCTCTCTTCATAACAACCACACCTTTACTCTTCCAAGCATGCAATACTGGCATACCAGCGATCGGACTGCCAGGCTCCAGCGCGATTGGATTGACTGTATCATTCGCACCAATCACAAGCGTCAAATCCGTCTCGGGAAAGTCGTCGTTGATCTCGTCCATCTCGAGCACGATATCGTACGGTACGCTCGCCTCGGCCAAGAGCACGTTACATTGGCCCGGCATGCGACCGGCGACAGGATGAATAGCGAAACGCACAGTGACACCCTTTGACCGAAGGAGAGCGACCATTTCAGCAATGGCATACTGAGCTTTGGCAACTGCCATCCCGTAACCGACGACAATGATAACAGATTCGGCGCTCGCGAGCGCGTCGACCGTCTCTTCAACTGTGGTTTTGGTGACTGTTCCCGTGATCTCTTTGCCAGCGTCCTGGTTGATGGGTGCGATGCCACCGAAGAGGACGTTCGTTAGCGAACGGTTCATGGCGACGCACTGGAGGATTCCAAGTTAGTATTTGCATTTTGTGTGTGTGAGAGAGAGAGAAATGCTTACCATTATGTATGAGAGAATAGAACCACTGACGCCGATCAGAGAGCCTACTGTTAGCAACAAGGGATTGTCAAGCATAAATCCTTCTGCCACCAGGGCGAAACCGGAGTATGCATTTAAGACAGTGATGACGACAGCTGGGGAAATGATCAGAAATTGTGACAACTCATTTGGAAATTGAACATACGCATATCCGCGCCTCCAATTGCCGCTGTCGTGGTATACCCTTTCAAGAAGCTGAGCGCCGTGTTTGCGGAGAGACACGCGGCAGCGACGGCAGGTGCACCAGGGGCCATGGTTATAAATGCCCCCATTGTGCCTGCATTGGCAGCCAAGAGACTTGAGTTGATAAGATGTCGACCAGGCAGGATCGTAGGTCTTGAGGACATCCGTCCTGCAAGTTTCATGAACGCAACTAGTGAGCCAGTGAAGGTGACGCCACCTACATTTGTCAGTATTACCATGCAGATACTCTAACCGAGAAGCATACCAATGAGAACACCAAGATAAGCAGTTACCATATGCAAGGTCGAGATATCCGAGACGTGGGCCAATACGCTGCCAATGCTAGTAAGGACGGCAGCAAGACCAACGACCGAGTGTAAGGCTGCGACGGTCTGGGGAAGTTCGGTGGGTGTAATACGGCGACCGATCAGCGCGCCAACAAGACCTCCAATGGCGGCAATGGTTCCAAATTGGGTCAAAACTTCAGGAGAGAAACCCACTGCACCGAGGGAGGCGATGATACCGGCAAAGACACCTAGAATGCCTAGCAAATTTCCAGTTCGAGCTGTTGCCTGAGACGCGAGACCTTGAATGGATCCTGTTTTTCACACAATGAGCTTGACACGAACAAGAGGAGACAGCATAAACGTTTCTCACCAATACAAAGCAAACTGCTGACCAAATAGCCAGCTTGAACCATGCCCGCCATACCTGTAGTGGCTGCAGCGATGAACCCACCACCAAAGAGAACCCCGGGAATTGCATAAAGCCAGGGATACTCCGGCGGGTCTGTAGGACGCTTGAACATATCCAACATGCGCTTCGTGATGACGAACCCTCCGGAGACGTTGACAAACGCGAGCAAGACGGACATGGCTCCCAATACTTGAGGTAGCGTCTCTGGCAAATATCCTCCGCCCATGATGAAGAAGCCACCGACGCCGACAATTCCTGAGATGGCATTCGTGACACTCATAAGAGGTGAGTGTAATGCAGGGATGACGCCCCAGACTGACCGATAGCCGATGAGGCCTGCAAGACCAGCGGTAAAGGCACTGCCCATAAACAACGGAGATGTGAATTTGCCAAGGGCTAGGGCAGCACTCATGCCACCCGCCACGGCAGCAGCACTTCGAGTTTGGGCCTGCCATGGAGTCAATGCGACTGGTTTGGATTCCTCATGATGTTGCTGTTGAGTCGGTGGAGGTGGAGCTGGTCGTGGTGCAGGGGGGATTATCTCGCCGTTATGCGTCACAATGGCGCCTCGCACAACTTCGTCTTCGAGGTCAATGCCAAACGAATTCTCCTTGGGTGCCATGGACAGCAGGAATTTGGTGATGTTGTTGGAATATAAGCTGGCAGATTGGGTGGGCAGCCGAGATGGAAAGTCTTTGTACCCAATGATGGTGACATGATTGTGAACAATCAGTTTTCCAGGTTGAGTGACTTCGCAATTTCCACCCCCTTCAGCTGCAAGATCAACGATGACCGACCCGGGTTTCATGGCACTGACCATCTTTTCAGTAATGAGCTTCGGAGAAGGTCGTCCTGGGATCGCGGCAGTTGTGATGACAATGTCTACTTCCTGGCATTGTTCCATGAACAATTTCATCTCAGCCTCGATGAATTCCTTGGACATCTCTTTACTGTAACCGCCGGCAGAACCGCCTTCTTCCTTGATGCTCACCTCAAGAAAATCCGCTCCCAACGACTGGACCTGTTCTCGAGCAGCAGAACGAGTATCGAAACCGCGGACGATAGCACCTAGCCGGCGAGCTGTCGTGATAGCACTCAGACCAGCAACTCCCGCGCCAATAACCAAAACCTTGGAAGGAGGAATTTTTCCAGCAGCAGTGACCTGACCCGTGAGAAAGCGACCGTAGTGATTAGATGCCTCTAGCACAGCCTTATAACCAGCAATGTTTGCCATGGAACTCAAAGCGTCAAAGGCCTGAGCGCGCGAAATTCTCGGAATCATATCCATTGCAAATGCAGTCACGCGACGAGAAGCAAGAGCTTCGACAAGAGGTCTGTTTTGCATGGGCTGGATGAAGGATATCAGGGCGGTCCCTTCTTTGATGTTAGGAACTTCATTCTCGATGTTGGGCGGTCGGACTTTGAGCAGGATGTTGCTCTCCGCCCAGACAGTCTGGCGGTCGACCACGGTAGCGCCGACATGCTCATACACTTCGTCCGTGAATTCGGCTTCATCTCCAGCACCCCGTTCGACGAGGACACGAGCGAAGCCTTTCTTCAAGAGTAAAGGAACATTTTGCGGAGCGACAGCGACGCGTCTTTCACCTTCGAAAGTCTCGGCTGGAATACCGATGGTGAGCTCTGAGTAAGGGACGGTGCTAGCTGGTAGTTCTGATTTGTATCTCGACCATACAGTGACAGCACGCGGTGGGAGCTTGATCAGGCTCTTGTGTTGATGCTGATGTTTGGAGATGAGCGGAAATGTGCCGCTTGAAGACGAACGCGTTTGTCTGGGCGCGTGGCGACTTGATCGCACGCAGCCATAAACGGCTCCTAAGCTGGGAACTGATTCGGGTCGTCAGCATCAAGCATGATGGCAGTTTCGAGTATTGAGGACATGCTCGTACCTGGGTCTATGAAGCTGAAGCAGCTGCCAGTGCTGGCAGATAGTTTAGGCGCCAGCGCCCGGGTGATGCAGGAAGAGTGAGCCATGGTTGTGCCAGTCGTCGGCTGAGCCTACTCAGGCTGCTTAGGCGTCTTTCCTTCACCGCCAGTAACTCGTCAAGAACCTTGCACTGTCGGATCTCGAGCTGCAGATTACCGCGATGACCCGCATGTCAGGATCCAGGTGACGCCGTCAAGGAAAAGCTTAAGCTCTAACGCATGGAAAACGAGAGATTGTACTACTGAGAAGGAAATTGGAGAGATGAAAAAGCAGAATTGGGATGATGAGAGGTAGCAAGTAACGTGGCAGTCACTGGCACGACTAGGCAGTAAAGTGGCAGTTGCAATCGGCCGTTTCGCTTTTCGGGAGCGGGACATTCACCCTCGGTTGAAGAGGCACATGATGAGTTGTGCCAATTAGCCTCATAATCCAGGCCTGTACATAACAAAATCATGGTTGCATCGATTCACCTGAACGAGCCACGAGGGTGACAGATCGACGAGGGGCAGCCACAGGCATTGTCTCCCCAGCTAGGCTAGCTTGGGGAGCCCCTCCGTGGGTAGGTAGCTCGGTAGGCAGGGTGGCCCGTGGGGGAAGCTCAAGCCCGCACCAGCCCCATCACGCAACTCTGGGGCTTTGCGGGCTTCAGGTTGGGGTCGGATTGTGGGGATGCCCAAGCACCCAAGATCAACGCTCCCAGCTCCAATCGGCGATAGGCTGTCACCACTGTAACAACAGCTCCGAGTCTCAGACATGAGGTTTGGTATCTGTCAACGCGTGTGCACACCCAACAGTAAGAAATGCGCTTATGCTCACGCTCACACATCTAGCTCATCATCCATACCAGCGATCGGCTCCAAGAAGCCTCGAAAGGTCGTCTTGGTAATTTCCCAATCTTTCTCAAAGTCGTCTTTGTCCTGGGCGTCATTCTTTGTATTGCACTTCGCACCCTCAGCAATGGCTGCGTTATCAGTCTCGTCTTGGTCCTGCTTTTCTTTAATATCCAATGTCCACCTCATGCCAAATCCTTTTGCGTTCCTGATCTCATAAACAGCAACGCCGTGATGTAGGAGCATCACGTTCCTCCACGCTGTGTCGGCAAGCATTTGTTCGAGTATCTGCCTTGCGATCTCCGTTTTGTTCTCATTGCTTCCTTTTGGTATGGTCCAGAAAGGGTGCGCACGGCCATGCTCGGAAGAGGCTCCACCACGCTCGAAGTGCTTGCACAGTGCAACTGCGCCGGAGGACATCCGAGTTTTGGGCCGCGGAGGGGCATTGTATGTCTCGACGAGGACGGCATCAGCGGGAGGTAGGAGAAACAGGGTGCCTTTTGTTCTCAAGAGACCTGCATTTCGGTACGCCATCTCACGGGCGGGAGGCTCGGTTGACCAAGGAAGAAGAAGTGAAGGGTACATGATGGAAGTGGTCTTCACGGACTCGTTGAACAAATCCGCATTGGAGAAAGCGACACAACTTTGCACGCCAGAAGCCCGATGTCCATAGCTGCGGAATATATAGCGACTAACGGTGAGTCACTCCATGTTGTCTGTGACTGTCGACCCTGCAATGGCCCAGCTCGAGTCCAATCCTGTGAGTCGAAAATCTTGAGACTTGGAAGTACCTCGCGGTTCGGATTAACGAGCCTCCGACGCGGACCTACTAAGATCACGATATTCCATCACAACCGAGACAATTATCTTCGACTAGTAAAGGTGTCGAAGCTCACCTGTTACTACGAGCCTTGACAGTCTCTACTCACTGGCCGCTCAAGGAACGGGACGCTTTACCCCTGCATGTGAGCAATGCCTGAGAGCTCAACCACAAGCTCACCTTTTCTCGTGGCCACCGAGCATCTCATCTCAGAATTCCAGTTACATCTTTTTCATTATCTTCCAGCCTCCAAACAACGCCCGCGAACCCGACAGGACCACCGCTCCAACAATGGCACATGTGCCCGAGAAGGCCCATGCAGCGTTGACCCGTGATTGTCGAGCAGATTCCCTCTAATTGGCGTTCCAATCAAGATTGCGATCGAGGCAACACCAAAAGCCATACCAATCCTGTTGCCAACCGTGCCGCGGTTCGGACACAATTGAATCGCCAGCATCGGAACGATGGAGATAATAGCGCCAGAGAAAAGACCGTACAAGACACTGACGACGACAATCGAGGCGAGGGTTTTGGCGCCAATCAAGGCAAACGCGAGAGCTCCTGTGAATATGACGCACGGAATGACCACATTGAACATGCCAATCCTCAATGCAAGTAGATTGGGCGCCAGTCTACCGATGATCGGACCCCCTGTGACGACAGAGATCAGGTGAAAGGCCGTAGACTGCGAGGCGGCGCCAACTTCAAAAAGCATAGATACCGACATAGTAAAAAGGAGTCCAAACTCCCATGAAACAGATGAACCCGCCAAGCACCCAAGTACGATATACCGGGCCTTGCCACGGTCCCGCATCGAAGATTTTGCGCCGTTGAAGTGGCAGGCCCCCTGGCCGAATCTTCATAACAAGCATGAGGATGGCAAGCGTCCCGAGACAAATAAAGGCAACAACACGCGTTGCCCACGGGAACCCTGTAAGTGGTTGAAGCCGGTGAAAGATTACCGGAAGGATGGTCCCACTGATGCCACTCCCCAAAGCGGCCAACCCCGTTGCGACTGGCACCTTGGTCGTGAAGTAGGTCGAGATATATGCCAGACTGGGTGCAAAATGGGAGCCTATGCCGATGCCCGTGCACAAACTTTGAGCAAGCATGATCTGCCAATATTCCTTAGCGATGCTTGTCGTGAACATGCCGAAAACCAGCATGAAAGATCCTACGAAGAGCAGGGGTGTGGAACCATCCAGCGTCATAGACCGGACCTGTCAGAACCCCAAATGTAACACCCAGAAAGGTCCGGATGGAGCCAATTTCAGGCTATGTCCATGCGTGTCTTATCGTGAAGGAGGCTGACGGTGTAGTAGGACTGCCAGGCTCCGTACGAGTTGATCAGTCTCTTATGTATTGGACGTCAGTCCAGCATGATCTAGACAAGTCGGATACGAGGGAGAGGTTGCGACTGAACATGTGTTCCACCACAAGAAGAATGCTCCAAGAACCTGCAGCCAAGTCGTCAAGCCTCCGTCAGATGGAGGAGTCTGGGTCTGCAAG
Organism: Cladophialophora exuberans; assembly: GCA_030068005.1. Lineage (NCBI taxonomy): Eukaryota > Fungi > Ascomycota > Eurotiomycetes > Chaetothyriales > Herpotrichiellaceae > Cladophialophora > Cladophialophora exuberans. Next base: position 48,744 of record JANSVK010000095.1, on the reverse strand, counting down.
GGCAATATCTGTTGCCGTGAGTTGAGGGTGACGAAGTCGGAGGTGAGGATGTGTCCGTCTCTTTCTCTGTTTGAACGCTTGCCGCTGTGTCCAAACGCAGCACGCCTGAGCACCACTATCAATATGCGTCCCGAGATTGACGAGATCGCGCAATGGAACGTGCCCGCCGATCCTGTTCCCAGCGAACCCACTCGAATCCTGATGCTCGATGGCTTCACATTCTCCGGCCACATCATGGAGATCAAGTCGCGGCCGTTCGTCCAACGGCTCACCAAAGTGCTAGCCGAGCATTACCAACGAGATAAAAAAGACATCGAGTACATATACCCCGACGCGCCTGTCCACTTGAGTGAACAGGGCGTCAAGTCCTCGCCGCCACAGGCCCAGCCGCTGGATTTCTCGGTGCTCTTCAGCGGCTGGATCGGGACGTGGGACCACTACCACGGGTTCTACGATCCGCCGATCGCCACGCCGGCGGTGCATGCGTTCGGCACCTTCGACACGCTCATTTCACGATGGGGCACGTTCCAGTTGGTCTCGTACTGTCAACTCACGAAGGTCGTCGAGCACCCAGGCACATACTTTGTACCCAGATACTGCTTGGATGTGGAAAAGGTTGCAAATGCCCTTTCTCAGTTATTGGCGGAGCTGTGGCCTTATATGTCACTTCCGCTACTGATACACCAGTCGTCCATGAAAAGGGGACTAGGAACAGGAGCAGGAAGCAGCAGTAGACAAGATCCACGCCCAGTCATATCCAGATCGTCGCCGTTGAAGAGGCCGTCACCGGCTCGCAGCGTGTCCACGCCCTTGAAATACGACGACTCAGGATATAATTCCTACGCCTCGGTGGCCTCGGTATCAGAGGCAGGCTGCTCAACTCCAGAGAGTAAATCGAGGAATGGAAGTCGAGGACCGTCAAGGAATCCATCCCGCGGCGGATGAGGATGGTGAGGAGATACAAGCTGGCCAATACGGGCGCGTACTGACTCGTTCCTTAGTACTTACTAGCTTGTGACTTTCTCTCTGATTTCATTGTTCACAAATCAAGTCTCGTGGAATTCCCGAGGTCCACGAGGCTGGCCCCTGCTCCAATGTAGAGCTTAAAGGAGAGCTCATCTACCCCAGAATTTCGTCAATGATAGAACTTGTATTCCCCTAACATCTTATTGACCTTATTAAGATCTAGACGTTCTGCTCTATTCTTCGTGAAATACTAGTCTCTCACTCACATCGATACCGACCATCTTCCCATCAAAATGCTAGCCGATCCGGTCACCGTCAAGATCCCCAAATCCTACGAATCCTTACCCGTCAAGGACATCAAAGTCTCACATTACCCTGAGAATGCGGCAGAAGCCACTCCGGTCATCTTGGTCACTCTCAATCGTCCGAAGCAGGCCAATGCATTCACGCTCCAGATGATGCGAGACTTCGAGTTGATCTACCCAATGTTCGACCTGGACGAGAGAGTCAAATGTGTCGTCATCACAGGAGCTGGCAAGTTCTTTTGTGCTGGTGCTGATCTGGACATCGGATTTCCCAGTGGTGGAGAGAGAGAAAGATTGGTTGACCATCGTGATAGGTAAGCGAGTGCATATCACTCAGAGAGCTGTATCTGACTCCTGGACAGTGGCGGCCGCCTCAATCTTTGTATCTATCGCTGCAGGAAACCAACAATTGTCGCCCTCAACGGATCAGCAGTAGGTCTTGGAATGACTTTGAGCTTATCGGCTGCAATCAGAATTGCTCATGCCTCCTCAAAATACGGCTTTGTCTTTGCGCGCCGGGGTATCACCATGGAGTCGAATTCGTCCTTCTTCTTACCTAGACTTATCGGACATTCGAATGCATTATACTTACTCACCACTGGAGATACATACAGAGGCGACTCTAAACATTTTGGAAGCCTGTTTCAGGAGGTTATCGAGGACCAAGCAGGTGTTCTGAAGAGAGCCTTAGAGCTTGCCACAACCATCGCAGATAAGACAAGTGTCCTCGCAAGCTTCATGAATCGAGAATTGATGTGGAGAGGTCGATCATCGGCTGAGGAAACACACCTCCTCGACAGCGCCGTATTGTATCACATGTTTGCAAATCCGGATTGTAAGGAAGGTGTACAGAGCTTCCTTGAGAAGCGCCCTGCAAAGTTTTCAGCAACGCTTGAGCAAGACGGACCTCCTCTGTACCCGTGGTTTAACGAGGTTGATACAGGCTCAAGGCCCCGGATTCAACCTGCAGGCACACCGAAGCTCTAGAGCAGAAGAATCGTGTAACAAGGGAATGCTTTCATAGTTTGGCCCTCAGCTGTTGTTGTTCAGCCCACTGTTTCAAAGCTTCTCCTTCTCTCTGTCTCGCAAAGTCCTGCATCCTTGCGATCGCTTCGGAGACCTGTGGATCGGTAAGGGGGCTAATGTCCCCAAAATCTAGCGATCTGGTGCTTGGTGGATTGGAAAATGCTTTTACCCATACGGCTTCACTAGAAGTTGGACCTGTACCATTAACAACCTCTGAGATGAATTTGGCCTGCCGTTCAAAACAGTCCCTGCCTTTCGGAGTGGTAGGAAACATCATCGCAAAACAATGTGGCATCCCCTCGTAGCCGACAAAATTAACCAAGCCGCCGCCTTGGTGCATTCTCCGAGCGAGGATCGTTATTTCGTCTTCCAAACCTTCATTTCCCAGGCATAGCCACGCAGGTGGCATGCCTTTCCATAAATGTGCCTCTGCACTAAGAGGCGACACGAGTGGATGGGCCAGCATCGACGCGTTGCAGAAGATTTCTGCTCGTGGAGGCTTTGCTGGCCACGCGTCATCTGGCAGAGGGTCTGAGTTTGAGTGACCCTCAGGTGTAGGTGGATCTATGTAGTCAAACTGGGCGTTTTTGTTGATTGAAGGCATGGAACGCGTGATATCTGCCCAGCAGGAGTTGGGAGCAATGCCTGCAGGAAGCTCGATAGGAACGTCGACACCATGAAATCTGACAGTCCGCGTGCCATTCCTTTGCAACGTCAAGAGTAGCTGGAGTAAAACGACAGTGAGGTTGCCACCAGCGGAGTCTCCGGCAAGTACTATGTTTCTAGCAGGGACGGGTTCATGAAAAGAACCCGGGGGCGGCGAAAGAAGCGACAAGTATGCTATGAAGCCGTCCAGTAGTTGAGCAGGAAAGGTATTCTGAGGGGCCAGACGATACCTCACAGAGTAGCATCGCCCTCCAGTCAGTTTGGCAATGCGTGACACGGGTTCTCTGTGGGTGGCAGGATCCATCAAAAAGTATGCGCCACCATGAAAGTATAGAACAGTGGTGTTGCTCGAAACACTAGCCATCAATATTCTGTAGTGATCACTCTCCGGGACATCAGGCCGCGGATCATTCTTCTGGGCTCCATTTCGGTAACCTGTCCATTCGGCCTGCACTTCCGCAATCTCGGGAAGAGTATAGGATTCTGTACCGTCTCCGAGCTCCTTTATAGCCTTTACGATAGCTTCTCTTGGTCCGGCTTCATCTAGGGGCGGTGGCACGGTCACCTTTGCAATCAGGATGGGACCTTTAATCCCGGGATCTTTGCGCGAAATATGCTGGAGGTATAGCATAGGCTTCTGGACATTGATGATCGATCTCAAAATCACGACGGTGAGTTCGGTCTGTAGGTCTTGTTTCGATGAGTTTGGAGACAGTGATAGCGTATTCAAGATGGCAGTCTTGAGCAACAGAGGCAGACGTGGGATGATCAGTCTAAAGAGGACTCGAGGGGAAAGGTCCATGGCGAAAACAGCAGCCAAAGCGCGACGAGACAGTCAAAGCTTTTAGGGGGTGAAAATTGAATTGAAAGACAGCAGGTCTACATGGTGAAGCACTGCAGGGAAGTGGTGACGAGTAGACAAATCGTGGTAGCACCGTAGATGATGTTGAGTACCTACCATGGACAAACTGACGGGGGCAGTTACACGTGCAGCTTGGGTGCCTCGGCGAAAACGGTGCCTACCAAATAAGTACCAGGAGTAGCCAGCTCACCAACGTCATAGTAAACATTGTTGCTCAGTCTTTCACTTTCATCTCACTTTGTCCTGGGTCTTGACTCACTCTTGACTCAGTTTCCAAATTATTGAGAGGGTCTCTTTTTCTCTCAGAAAATTCAACAATGAAGACTCACGGCTCCAGAGAGTTCAAGATTCCGACTTGACCTCTTGACCTCGTGCGCCAACCGTGCACTGCCAACGTGAAACGGAGAGAAACGGGAGCATTCTTCCCAGTCCTTGAAAATGTCTCATTTAAACCTACCTCACTTGGACGCATCTTGTGACCTTTGCATTCTTTGGCACACGATCGACAACTCGGCGAACGGAAGACTTATCCTCTCTCCATCAATCCCCCTGGAAATACTCGTGCCCCGGGTGGACCTTCCCTGGGATTCTCCAGTTCTGCCTGAATTTGTCCCAGATTCAAGAAGATCTTCAACGGCGTTCAGCTACACGAAACCAGGGGGGCACGGGGCAACAAGGGGCACCCTATTTTTGGCAGCGTTCCTCCAACAACATCATTTTCTCGAAGGCCCTGATTTCTTTTTTTCCCTCATTCTACCACTCCTTAGCCGACGCTCGATGATTAATGGCGGGTACTCTACCCCCCCACCTCATAAACCTTGCTTTCCATTGCCCTCCATTGGACTTTCAGCCATGACACCATGGGAAGGGCGCAGCTCCCGACGGCCCAAAGGCTTGGGCAAATTTTCCCATTGGAGCATGGCAGCGCCTCTGCGTCACATTCTCGTGTTTTCTCATGAGTAGAGGTTCATGCTCCAGGCTGAAATGTTTTGCTGCCTGCCCATCTCATGCAGAGCCAAAAGCGTGTGAGATTCGCAGCTACACGAATAGAGCAAAAAGATAGACCCCTTTGTCGAACGCGACCAGGGTTGCAACCCAAGCTCCTAAGAATCCCCGAGTATGCCTTACGCTTGGCCATGCTCGAACTAGTACTTACCCAGTACCCGAAGCTGTCTCGTGGCCCCGTATTTCTCGCTCGCGCCGACTTCTCGGTTGTCTCTTTTAGGTTGGTGGAACAATCTGACTCTTGATTTTGAATATCTTGATAGCTTCGGATATACTCCGTCGCCCAAACATGCCACCGCTTCAACTAATCTGATCCTATACACTGATTATCTATGCAATATGACCTTGGAAGATACCATCACGCCTGAAACTGCGTCTCCTGATCTCACATCCATTGATTCATGGGACTTCCCGTCCGAATCAACATCCACCACTTCAGGGAACAGTAGCGCGCGTCGAAATGCCCAACATAAGACCCGCACACTTGCGCCGAATCTAACGAGACGATCGCACAAGAAGAGTCGCGCCGGATGCTTCTCGTGCAAGCAAAGGAAGATAAAATGTTCCGAAACGAAACCATCTTGCAGCAGTTGTCTCGCGAAAGGACTCGCTTGCGTCTATCCCACGGAGCCACCGGCGCGCAAATCGAGTAATCTACCACTGATCAAGCGCAATCCGAATAGCGGCCCGTCTTTCCCAGCGGCAACTTTCTCGATACTGGACATGCGATTCTTCCATCACTTTCTCACCATCGCATACCCGCATCTGCCAGTCGATAACGACCACGTGTGGATTCACGACATTCCTCAATTCGCCGAACAACATGAGTATCTGATGCATGCACTGCTCTCGCTGGGGGCATCGCATCTCAGCCGCCTGACTGGGGTGGACTATCGACGAGAATCCCTCGTCCATCGGGGTCATGCCATCGCAGGTCTCAATCAAGCCCTGAGCCAGACAGCGCGTACTTACGGCGAGTCCGATGCGATGCTTGCTTCGTGTTACGCCCTCACATTCCAAGCCTCATACATGGGAGACGGTCTTGCCGACTTCATCACCATGGTCCGAGGTTGCGCATTGACAACTGAGAAAATCAAGGAAGAGCATGCGCCCACCGCTTTTAATCTACAACCAGATTGGCATTTTAAATACATGGAGCCCCGGCTCCAGAACCTCCCTCCTGTCGACCCTCGCTTGTTGGAAGATGCCTACAACAGCCTCGAAAATATCCGTCCTTTCTTGTCAGATAGCACCGAATTCGATTTCCACTCGGCGCTCGTCGATGTCATTACCTCCCTCCAAGCTTCCCCCGCCTCAGGATACCTACAATTTATCGGAGTCTACGGTGTATGGTATGAATTATGCCACGACTCCTTTAGAACATTCCTCGATCCCAATAACCTCATTGCACAGCTCCTTCTCGCATACTTTGTCGGCGTTCAGCTGTTGATGGTGCCCCTCGCAGCCCATGAATGGCCGCATCGCGCAGATGTCAGTCGCGTGCGTGTGCTACAAGGTTCAGTCGAATGGGCACAAGGCATCTTCGACAGACTCGAAGATTCAGAATGGGCCTTCCATCTCGAATGGCCCAGGAACATCATTGCCGCCGTGGTCGCCGAGATCAATGGTGACGTTCTTCATTCACCGCCTGTTCTTCAACTTCACCTGGCGTCACAGGATATTACCCCTCAATCGACAATTCTTACGCCTACCTGACGGACGCTTTCCCGTCGTTTCACGACCGTTTATGATGAATACGCAGGAAAGGAAAAAAAAAATATACCCCGCCCACAGGAGGGAGGCAAATTCACTTGGAAGAAGAACCACAGAAGACTGATACTGGAAGATCCCGGCCGATCGATTCATGGATTTCTCAGGGGTTTGTCAAAGATCTCGGGGACTAGCGGAACTTGGAGGTTGAGCGCCGCGGGCTCTAGAAGGATGATGTGCGCAGCACCTGCAGTATGCTCCATAGCAGAGTTCGAATCGGTCCAATCCTTCACATACGCTCATGGCACATCTCCAGTCTCGACGATCACCGCCCACGTTTATCAGTTTTCCTGTCTTCAACACAGGATGAAAGACTGAATCAGTCTGAAGAAAAGCCCAAAAAAAGGATCCAGCCCTCGTCGCCTGGGCCTTTCGAAGCGCGTGTCGAAGACTGAGCCACTTCATTCCGACCAAAGGAAGCCGGACCTTGAGCCCGCCCCTCTTCTTACTCCGTCGGAGAAGCTTGGATTTTTTACCTTAACAGGAGCTGACTTATAGAAGGGGAGAGCGTGGTTTCCCAAAAAAAAAACCACCTCGGTGTTCGCACCGCGATTTAACATGGCGAAGAACAGCGTAGGCTCCCGGTCAGACTGCTTAGGTATTGAATGTGGAAGCCCTCATACCTTTTTGGCACGCCTTACGAGTGTTGTTTCGGGCGACGGGTACTGAAACTTCAGACGGCGAAGCTGATCTTATGATGATAATGGTGATGATGACGACCTGTCCTTCTTCAACCCGATGATCTTTTTGAGATATTTCAGGGATATTTACAATTTATCTGGTTTTCTTTTTCTTTTCTGATTGTCAATCAATGAATCCGGTTTTGAAGAGGTTCGTGAACTTGAAACATGTTTCGCCCTTTTTTCCTCTCTCTCTCCCACACGACGTTGTAACTCTACAAGCTAGACCTAGACGTCCGTACTGCTGGGTTCTGCTCCCGTATCACACCGGTCTACTAAGAGGCAAGTATTAAGAGCGTGAAATGAAACTTGGAACGATATAACGATTTAATTCAAATTCCTATTCTACATGAGCCGTGAACACTTATTATGCATCGCCACTCAAGAAGGGGGTTTTGGTTGTTACTGGTAATCTAACCATAAACCAGCGCTCTGACCTCAATGCTCTCGCGACCCTTGGCTCCCACAGGGGTCCTGGGGTCGACAAACGCGGTGTGTGGCACGCGCTGGCCCACGCCGTCCTGGCTGTCGAAGCACTTGAGGAAGAGTCTCTCATCGTTATCCATGCCTGACCAGTAGTAGAAGGTCTGGTTGGGATGGTGGCGTACGGCGGCGGTCTCGCCGGTGCGGTGTGGGTAGCGGTGCTCGACGGGGACGAGGTCGTTGTCGTTGACGGTGTCAGCGGAGGCGAAGCCTAGCGGGTGGGCCTGCACGGTACCGTTGATGGGGCGCCACACGTTGATGATGCGGTAGCGGCCCTTCAGCAACTGCTCAGCGTCCTCGGGGTTGTGTAGCTTGACGCGCCACTCGGTCGAGCGTGCCGTCTGGTCGACGTGCACACGCGTGACAGGGGCACGGGGCGCATCGGGGTTCGAGCGGCGGATCGTGTGGTCGAAGAGGGTGACTTTGTGGGCGCCCGGGACTTTTTCCAGCAGCAGCTTCTCCACTTCCGGATAATAGACTTTCTTGATATGTTCTTCGTCGACGAATTCCGTCTCCTCAGAAGCGACGCCTTTAATGGCCTCGAAGGCATCCTTGTCCAGCCAGAATTGGTCCTCCTTGCCGCGGATGTCGTTCATCTGAACCTCAACCACGGTCTCGCCGTAGTTTCTCTGCGGTTGGCCTTCGGGTTGTTTCTCTACGAAGTTGTATGGTTTTGACCCATCCTGGGGATCTCTGAAGAAGTTTAACGAAGTGTTAACAGGACCTCGGGGGACGTATGAAGAGTCTTGCGCTCCCGCGAGGAGAGTGGAGACAGAGGTCTGAGTAGCGGTCGTAGACATGGTCGCGAGGGGAGGTGGTGTTGGTGTTGGAATAAAGCGAGGATAATGGGGTTGCTGAGAACAAGAACTGATGTTGAATGTTACTATGTCGTAGTCGTCACTTGTCCACAGATGCAGACACAAATTCTGGGCTTTTATATTTGCCGCAGCGTGAGCACGCAATGGAGTTGGAGTTCGATATTAGAAATCGAGACCCAGTCTTGCCAGTCAACGTCATTACCGAGGCCGAGCAGTCGCCGCTTTACCCCGTAGTGATTTGTTTGTGGTGGCCCCCGCATTGTCCCTAGCCGTAAATCCGCTGGTAAAAGCGTCTGGCGAGCCTAGGTAGGAATAGTAATCTGCACGAGGCGAGCCAGGCGAGCCCATCACGGGCGTATACTCGTACGCCCTCTGACACTTGCATTCGTGGCTCACATCAGGTAGTCGGTTGTGTACAACCAGAACCACCTGTTCAACTTGATCACGCTGCTTCAACGCTCACATCCTTCACAATTCGCCCTCCTCGCTTCCATAATCGACCTTTTCTGCATCATCGATATCCTTCACACCATTCGATTCCGGCTCGGACGGCGGGGGTGGAGGAGGAGGAGGAGGAGGTGGTGGTGGGACAGATTCTTCGTTGGTAGTAGGAGGACCAGGAATCTGAGCCGGGGCTCTCGTTTGCTCCCTACTTTTAGACTGACTGTCGACGCCGTTATCTCGACTCTCTGGGCGACTCTGAGGTAAAGGTCTTTCTGCGTGGCCATTGTTGTAGGTCGAAGCAGGATTAGTCCAATTTGAACCATTTGAAGAGTGTCGTCTCGATGAGTGATTCTGATAAGAGGCTTGTGCAGAAGGTCGGCGAACTAAATTGGGCTGTGGTACTCGACCAGATGACGCACCAATGATCTCGTCGATTCTTTTCTGCACATCGTCGCCTGCAAGTCTCGGCTCGTTCAAAGGTCGATTCTCTGTTGGATCTGGAGGTATCCGCTGCGTCGGTTGTTGGGGGTGATCAGCGTTATTGTCTCTCGAACCGAGGCGTACCCTCTTCGGCGAAGGCGCCGGTAGATCTTCTCCGCTAGGGCGCTGAGGAACGATACTTGAGCCCCATTCACCTGAGTTCTGGTCATCGGCAGTATCTCTATCACGCTTGATTCCCTGACTGCCACTTCTTGCGCTTGCAGTTGGTGAAAGATCGGGCTGAGGCGTCGCAGGATGTCGCGTTTTGTCAAACATGTCGAGATCATCGTCTCTGGTGTATGCATCTTTCTGGCCTTGGCGTGGTAGCGCGGGATTTTCGTAGACCTCAGCCATCAAATTACAGCCTTTCTGGATCTCGTGGATATCAAGGCCAAGTTGATCCCACCAAGGTCGGCCCCTCTCGTCATCGGGAAGTGTGGTGGCTGCAAATTTGACGCCCATGTACAAGGCGCTTCCGGCGATCGTGGAGGGAGTCAGTTGCAGACACATTGTGGTGACGAGAGAGTCGTTGAGGAAAGCCCAGGAAGTGTTTCGCAATTGCTTGTTGGCTTGGACATCGTAGTAGCGCAGGAAGTCCAGGAGAATGCGATAAGGCTGTTCGAGCTGCAAATCAAAGCACAGGGCTTCGAGGAGAAGATCTTCGTTATGCAGGATTGTGTCGCGCCATTTCCAGTATTCTTTACTTTGGTCATCAATCACCAGATTAGGTTGCTTCTGAGCGACGCGACAACAAGCGACAACCAGCTCTTTCATCTTGCGATAATTTTCCTCCACTTTTGTAGCGAGAAATATTGCAGTTGCGGCGACTGAGTAGTGATGGAGGCCGGGTTTGTTGTTCTGAGCCATGGCATTGCGCATGAAGAAACGGTGGAGGTAAACAGAGGCTGTGGCGAGGGTCAATTGAGGCAGCTTCAGCATGATTCCCACTTGTGTTATGAAATTGACTCCCTTTTGTCTGTTTGCCAACTCTTGTGCGACCGGCATACCATCCAGGATGCTGGGTGAGAGAAGGAGTTCTTGGGCGTTGAAGAGCCATTGGGATTGGGTGCGTTCCAAGACGGCATTTTTGGAGAAGGGAGGAGAGACGTCCTGACTAGGAGCGTCTTGAAAGGAGGGCATGGTGAGTATTTCGGAGGATTTGATCTCTGATGGGAAGGAAGGTAATCGTTACCACCCGTGTATCCGAAGAGGGTCAAGGTTGGAGGTGTAAGGTGGCGAAGACATGTGGAATTGCAAGTCTGGTCTGATCTTTATGATAGTAGCCGATTTTGGTGGATCCAGACTGCCTGAGGACTCTGAGGAAGAAAAGAGAAAATGTCCAAACAGTTGAGTAGGTTTCGTCGGTTTGTTCGGTACGTACTGTGGTGCTGTACCTGGGCGAGGACCGTGGGACCCAAATTGAGGACAGTAAAGGACGATCCGAGCCTGAACGAGGCTGAATCGGCAAGGCTGCAGAAACTTTAGCGGACACTTTTAGCCGAACCTTGGGATTTGATTGATTCACGGTTGTGATGTAACTGCCCTGTCGGCCGTACCTGCCCGCGTAGTCGAAACTCAAGCACAAACTCAACGCGGCTCAGGTTTGTCGCCTCGGCATAGCATCACTAATGCGTGCACAAGATTCATTCTTCCAGATTATCAACATGCACACGATCAATCGGTTATTCGAAGTCCATGAGACTGGCCATGAGCTCGAGGTGTTGTTCACAGTGCTCTGACAATTCAAGAGGAGCCCCTCCCCGAAGCATGACTGCTTGGGGCAACTGCACCCGGACCATCGTAGGTAGCAAGGCAGATCACAAGCTGCAAACACTTCCTTAGGAAGTAGATGCATTGCTCTATCAGATTAATCCAACCATGGAGAAATTAGCAGGCTACTCTGAAGCATTGTAATCGCATCGAGACGATCACATCAACAATCTGTGTAAATCAAATTCCAACCTTAGCCTGCAGGAAGATCCTCGTGTGTAGAAGTTTAAAGCCCTTCGAAAGCCCCTCGAAAGCCCCATGAGCATAGTTGAAAATTGAGCTCCTACACCCCCCCAGGCTAAACCCTTCCGCAAACCGTCGAAGCACGTCGGATCCGCATGCCAGACAGTTGTCGACGCGCAATTGAGAATTCGGACGAAGCAGGGGAATTTCAGTTTCCCCCGCTTCGCGACATGCTGCTCGATGCGTTTCGGAAGAAGTACGGATGTCAATTCAGAATTCAGAGTGTTATGACTAGCGACAAGAAAGCATTCGAAGACAATGCAAACTTAGACCTAAGGTGCCAGTATGTTTGGAGATGCCGAGGACATGCGAGAGGAGTGTCGATTGTCCCGAGTGTATCCTAGACTATCCATGATGTTCCGATTGAGAAGAGGGCATTACGAGGAGGACAGTCACTGAGACCGTGCAAACGCTTTCCGGAATTGGTGCAGCAGCTTCACTAATTCTCGTTTGTGGAAAAGCCGCCTATGGAATAGCGGGAAGATGATTCCCGAACAATATCCAAGGGCCGTTAGCAGGGACGACAGGGACGAGTCAGCATTGCGTCGAGCGAGGCAACCCGACGGGCGAACCAACCAACCAGTCACATCGTCCACGGGCACCAAGAATTTGCATTTCAAAAGAGCTTGAACGAGAAACTTGAATAATGAACTTTTGTGGACAGACCCATTGAGGAAATTCCCAAGCCACGTTTAGCTAAGGCACAGCACCTGTCCGTTCATGTATCTCGGCGTCATCGACCCCGTCGATGCCTAGGTATGTTTAGTGATGCAATGAAGAGCATTCGGATACCTCGTTTATTGAGCCGAATGTTTTGAGACCAAGCAGGAAGCTGCACTTGTTGGAATTGGTGGTGTGTCCCAAACGAATTTCTAGGTACTAATCAACGTCTGCGCAATGATTCTGTTATGTGCCCGTGCTTCTAGAGAGAGGCTCGCGGACTTACCTTAGGTACATAGATCCTTAACTAAGCTTGGGGGCTACCTACCCGTGAGGGGGCTTGTAATAGGCTCGTAAGTGGGCTACTTAGGCACTGGCATTAGGGTTAACGGGAAAGTGGCCGGGTGCTTTACCCGTGGCAAATACGAGGCCGCTACTACCCACGCACCCACTGCAACCTGCGCTAAGACCGAGTCGAACTTTGTGCGCAAGGCTTGGATTTCTCGGATCCTTCTAGCGCTTCTTTCAAGCTCCCTTTCTCATTCACACCTCACATTGCTCTCATTCATACCTCACTTTCTATCTCATTCACCCACTACACCGGCCTTAACTCAACAGTGTCGCTTTCCGCCCTCGTCAAGATCCCCGACTCTTGCGCAATTCGCGAATTATCTCCATCGTTCTGGATCCGTCGTCCACTCTTGACCCCCTAAACTTACCTCATCCACATCGCGGCTCAAGGGATATTCTTCCCGCCCTGGTCTTAGTCACGTCGGCCCCTGTGTGAGATGCGCGAGATCATGGCTCGTCTGTCGATCGTTCTACACCGAGCTCGCTTTCATGCGAAGCCTCAGACCATGCTAGAACGTCTTGATCCATGCGGATCCAGGTGAGCCTCCGCGCAGGCCACGACAGCTCGATCGTCAACCCTGTCAGTGCACATAGCGGAGGCCACAGATCACGATCCAGGATTGCAAATATCAATAATGCAAAGAAACTCAGGCCAAGTGCTGGTGGCACCGTCGCTTCAAATCCCTCTCACCCGCGTTGGCATGGTATTTCCCCGGTGCGCAGCGAGCACATCGCGCTTGCTCCTTTCTTTTCAGTTCCTCTTTCCCGGACTGCTAACGTGATATACAAACCTCCCTCGCCACCCTTCAAAAATGCGTCCGAGATTGCCTTTTCTTTCCTTGACCCAACAAAGTCAAAGTTTTATATGAGGGAAATCTCCCGTCTGCTTGGTGACTCAGCTACCCTCGAAATATTCCCTCCTTCCACGAGGCCCAAACTTGCAGCAAGGCCTGCAACCTTATAAGCATACCAAGATCTCTGTTCTAGGGACGCATAGCTGCATAACGGCGCCGAATCGCCAAATCCAGTTACCTACAAGCGAGTCCCTTGCGGAGGCGCGTCCCTGCACTGCAGCTCTCCGGCACCCAGATACCAATAGCATTGACTGTCGATGTATCAGCAACCACCTAAACTCGATCAGGAGAAAGCCACAACCTGCCCCCAGCCCACCTCCTACGATTTTTGGACGACACTACTTGTCTTAGGCGGTCTCACCACGCCACGGTCTGATCGCTGGTGCCTTTCGATCGTTATTCTCGTCGTTTCGAAGCATTCGCAGCCCAGAGATCTGCCACTCGGAGCCGGTAGTCATCACCACCCCCCGGCTCTTTAGGTTTTACCTAATCTGACCCAAATTTGTTTGTACGGAATACGCACCTCATCAGTCGGCCGTCCGAAATATCAACATCGCCAACAGCGGGTCATGCCACCAAAAGCGAAACGATCAAAATCCCCCGACTCTCAGTTTCTGTTTGTCAATGAAGATGCCTCCACGGTTACTCGGACCACCAAAGATGCCGAGCTTGACAGAACCAAACAAAGTCATGTGCAGCGCCAAAATTTTGCGCGGAAACGCCGCCTGCGAGAGCAGTCTGAGCCTGTCCCACAAGAGGGGAGCCAGAATTCTATGCCACAGAACCCTTTAGTGGGAGAGTCCTCGACGTCGGCCTCTCAAGAAGTATTGTCAAGCAGCACGTCCTACTTTGACATCCTACAAAGCGTCGATGTGGGAGATCCGCTGTTTCAATCAACAAGTCCCCCATCTATACCAGCGAGTCCTCTGGATCCTCGTCTGTCAGCACTTTTTTCAGACCCCTTCGCTACCACGCCCACCTCGCCTCCCGTCTCTGCAACGGTATCAAGTGCCTACGGAACCCAACATTCTTATCGTGGCGGTCATTATTTCGATACTCCTCCTCCTGGATATAATGTCTCTCTTCCCACAAGAAGCCCGAATGCCATCGCCGGTGCTACGATACCGCTGAGCAGAATTTCCAGTCCGCCCAGCAATCCTCATCGCGCCTTAGAGCAATGGGCACCCCCTCTTATCAAACACTACAATACCGTCATACTGCCGGAAAAGTTCTGGAAAGATACGCAAAAGATTTCTCTTGGCCAATTCCGCCATGCACCCTTGATACATGCAGATATGCAGGCTTGTATGGCAGAACCAGCACACATGTATGCGCTTCTGGCCTCTGCAGCAGCTCAAATGATTGCACGCGAAGGCAGGCTACTTCTTCCTAACCTGGCAGAGGAAGACTTTCAGCGAGTTCCTACATTCTTCAAGACGAAAGCCATACAGGCTCTCAGAGCCAAGCTCGCCAGCGGGCAATTAGACCATCATACAGCAGTGGACATTCACCGTCTCTACGCCTGCAACGTCCATTCTGACAACTATGAGGGAGCTGAGCCTCACTTCCAAGCTTTACTGTCCATGGTCGAAGCCCTGGGCGGCTTGAATACCTTTGATGAGTATCAGCTGGAGAAGCTGGCCATGCTTGACTGCAGCGTGGCTTTGAAACGACTCGGTGTTCCTCGTCTGGTTGTTACGGTGGACCCTGGACCACTGCCCGACGAAATACTTTCGGATGTCGACTCTCAGAGTCAACGACCTTTCTTGCCCGGCTCAATGCTAGAAGCTCTCACGGAGACTTTCGATGAATGTACAATGTTGACTGAAAGTCTGTTGGGCTTAGTCGAAGTGGTCAAAATGGCAGCCTGTTTGCACAACAATCCTCATTATGTGCAGGAGTATTACAGGTGGTTCGGCTGGCGGACTTTGAACATTTTACACACACTTCTATCTCTACCACTTCATTACGAACTGAACGATAAGGCTGACTGCGTAAGGATCGCTACAGCCTATTGGGCTGCCATTGTACGCTCTCCAAAAGTGGGTGTAAGGATCGCCTCACATTCTGTCGGCACCCTGCGCGCGAAAATTGAGACTGTAGACTTAGGAAATCTGTGGCATCCCCATACCAATTTTCTACTTTGGATCTCCGTTTTCGGAGGTATCTGTTGTGTCGGAGGCGAAGACCTAGAATGGTTCATACAACTCGCTCGGACTTCTGCAACGGAGGTTGGGGTGGGAAATGTGGGAGAACTCGAAGATTGCTTGACGGCATTTCTATACGACCCACATTCACAACGAGATCTTGTCTTGCAATTTGCGAACAAAATTTGGTCTTAGGTGCATTTCATCAGAGCTCCAGACCACCAGGATCTCGATCACCGACGTACCTCAGATGCGGCTCTTTCAACAAGGCACTCAACCTTCTCCCGGGGCAGATAGTGTCAATAGCCACCGCTGATGATCTGGCAGTGACTGGACATGGCAATGGACTAAGTGGACCAGGGCTGTTCACCATCATCAAATGGATGTACTCCCATTTTCCTGTTCTGAGTCCCACAATTCCTTCCTCAACATCATGCTTCGAGACCTGTTTCTTGAACGGGATATGGGCAAGGTCAGCCTCGCAGTCGTCCATTGGTGGACCGTGCCTCGAATTGGCTCCAAGCGAGATCCCTAGAGTTGGAGCAGCTTACGTTTATGCTTGGAAAAGGGAGCAAGCGACGAGCATGCAATGTGAGCTTGCTTACATCATCTTTGGCTGCAGATTCTGTGTCCAATGTCCTAGTACTTGTACGCCCCGTCAGGTCTGTCTTGACCCTTGGGCCGACGAGCCTGTTGCGTACCGCCTTTCATGCCGCCAATGTTAATCAACAGAATTAGTGTATGGAGACGCGATTTGGAATTCTTGTTTTTGGCCAACATCTGGTATTCGATCACAATGTCGCGAATACGCTGGGACAGGTTCACATCCACATGTGAATTCAATTTAGAACAGTGAAGTCTCGTGGAGATCGAGCGGAAGAAGCTCCATTTAAAAAAGGGAAATCACTTCTGCCAACACGTGCCCCAGCAAGAGTGTGGCGGTTGCCACATGTCATCGCTCAAGTGCCAGGTCCGTGCCAGGGTAAAATAAACCCAATCTATTAGCTAAAACACCCGGCCCGAGGGGCAAAATTTCTTCCACCCAGGCGGCACGTGGCCCCCTAGTACTGGGAGGTAAACGTCGAGCCTTCTCATGTCCGATCAAGTCCATTCTTCTCCGGCCCGCATTTGACATTCGTAATGGGAAATCATCCACCAAATTCAAAAATCCTTCCCGGAGATGGACACCATTGGCAGAGGAAACCAGTAAGACTTGCTGGTACGACTTCGACCTCCACTTCATTGTCATCGAAAAAAACTTCAAGACCACTTCATCATGTAATAGAAACATCGATGGAGAGAAATGGAGGAAGATGTTGCTCTTCTTCGTTTCTTTCCAAGTATTCATAGCCACTCTTTGCCAACACAGCTCTACCCGGTGCCTCGAGAGAGCAGAAATCCAACATTGTCCACCCTATGTTGATGACAAGTGCTGAAGCCGAGCCCCAAGATGGCATCCCGCTCGGAGATTCCCTTCCTCCAGCTTCACGCACAGAGCCAAGCTTCGACCTCCCTCCCATCGACAGCCCGCCTTCATCGTCTGAGGGCGACGAGGTGACCAAAACCATGAGTCCCGAATGGAAAGGGCCTAACGATCCGGAGAACCCATACCACTGGTCAATGACGAAAAAATGGATCATCACAGCCGTGGCCATTCTTGCGACCTTTACAACCACACTGAACGGCACTATGATCACGGTCGCGCACCAAGCCATCAACGACGAGTTCAATGTCAGTGACGCCTCGTTCCCCAACTCGTACTGGCCCGTTGCAACGTGGGCCACTGGTGGCGCACTCGCCGGTCTCGTGGTATTACCGCTGACGGAGGACTTTGGCATACGACCCACATTCCTGGGCATCTACATCGTCTTCTTCTGCTTCACGATTCCGCAGGCCGTAGCGCAGAATTTTGCCACCCTGGTCGTGACACGCTTCTTCGGCGGCGGCTGCGTCTGCGTGCTGTCAAACACGGCTGCTGCGCTGATCGGAAATATCTGGGAAGGAGACCGCGCCCGCACGGTGCCGCTGGCTATCTTCGTCACGCTGTACCTCATGGGCAGCAGTATGGGGCCTGTCATCGCTGGTGTCATATTTGAGAATCTCGGCTGGCGCTGGATTACATACATGCAGCTGATTTGGTATGGAGCTTTGTTCCCGGTGTTCTTCGTCTTCATGAAGGAGTCGCGAGGCTCGGTTATTCTCCAGAAAAGGGCCGCGAAGGAGGAGCTTGCACATCGCTTGGAGGCTGCCAAGGACGCTGCCACCACCAATTTACATGGCGTGCCTCCGTTCGATGACCACAGCCAGCACAGTATGAGTCGTCGCACCGGCGACAAGTTCCAATCACTCGTCTCACAGCTCCCAACGTTCTTACGCAAAATGGCGCAGAGCACTAAACGCCCACTCTGGATGCTCTTCACGGAACCTGTGCTTTTCACCTTCATGCTGTGGTCGTCCTTCATGATGGGCACGGTCTTCCTCTTCACCCAATCCGTCGAGCAAGTCTTCTCGACTCTATACGGCTGGAGCGCCGCGCAGGCCGGCTACGTGCAGAGCGCCGTCGTGGTGGGCGAGATCCTGGGCTTCTCGGGTGTGCTGATCAATGCACGGCTGTACTTTGCGTCCGCACGCCGCAACACCGAGTGTCCCGGCACACCGATCCCCGAGGCGCGGCTGTACGTCAGCGTGGTGGGCAGCTTTGTCGGCGTCGCCGGTGGCATGTTCGTCTACGGCTGGACCTCGTATCCGCACGTGCCGTGGATCGCGCCCGCGATCGGCCTTGCTATGGTCGGCTACGGTGTCGACGTAGTGGTCATCGCGATCGCAGACTATATCGTCGACTCGTACACGCGCTACGCGGCCAGTGCCATCGCGGCTGTCGTGCTGGGTGAGAACCTCTTCGCCGCGTTCCTGCCCCTCGCGGCCCAGAGCATGTACACGACCCTCGACTTGCGCTGGGCGAGCACCCTGCTTGGATGTCTCGCGCTACTGCTGTCGTTCGCGCCCCTGGCCATTCTGGTCTACGGACGTAAGTTGCGCGAGCGCAGTCCGTTCATGAAGGTTGCGATTGTAGAGAGGCGAGAGGGCACAGCCGCGGCGGATCGCGTCGCGTCTAGGACGGTGGAGGAGACGGATGTTGAGAAGGGTTGGTGAACTACATATACATGTTTAGATTCAGTCAGTTAGCTAAGTTGCATGGTTTGGGGGCAGAAAGTGGCGCAAGGTGTATTTTCTCCTTTCCTGTATATATGGAAGAGAACACCATGGGGTGGTGTATGCATACATGTATTAAGCTCTCATGTGTAATGAATACTGTCCTGTTGTGAATTGCAGAGAAGGTCATCTCATTATATCAACTTTTTGCGTGCTGGACGCCTGTCAGATACGCCCTTGGACCCCAAGAAAATTCGACGATTATATCAATGCTATGAACACTATAGACACTTGCGCTAGTATGAACAAACTTATTATAACAAAAACAGTCATGTCGCTAAGCCGAATACTAGGATAGCTTTCCTACGTATTCTGCACCAGGACATTCTGCGGCACCTGGTACCGAGGGTGTGGCGTGGCATTCTGAGGACATTCCCACTGCGTGTGGCCCGTAGGGAGGTAGATGTAGTAATTCCGCCCAGTCTGTGGATCCAGACGGTTGGTCCATCCTTCTGGCAACGACGGCGGAGGGAGTGCAGCTGTGGCGTACCGTGCTTGAGCAGCGGGCATCGCAGCTTGATATGACGATTGCCGCGGCTGATTGAGGTTGGGTAGATGGGAGGATTGGAGCTGTGTCTGATGTTGCTGCTGGTTGCCCGTTCCATACGGTCCTATACCGGACACTTGGTCGAAGCCCAACTGCACTCTCGCGTGCTCCTGCTGCTTCAATTCCTTCTCTATCCTCTCTCTGCGTAGCACGTTCGGAAATCTCTGCGCTTCGGTCTGCTTGATGTGCTCCTTCCTCTCGCTCACCCACTTCTCCTGTCCTTTCTTGGACGCGCCCATCTCGCCGATCTTGTGGCTGTTGAAGCCTGAGCCAACGATCTCCGTGGCGTCAGCAATGTCGCCCAATATCTTCCATGAGTGGCCGCCTTGCCCTCGCGATGGAGGCGTGTGATGCTGGTCATAGTATGCGAGCCATGTCTTGGCCTCATGCTCTTCCGCTCGGAGCTCGGCGCGGGCCTGGGTATCTGCAGGCTGGAGACCTGCCATCCTAGGGGGGCTTGGTACTACGAGAAGTGGTCGTTCAGTGCTGAAGTAGAGCAAACAGGCCTTTTATCTCAGCAAGGGTAAGAGGAATAGATATACACGGTCCTCTGCCTGTGACCTCGCTTCGTCAAGGTGACGTCAGTTATCATTTTGGCCCCTAGGTACCACTAGGGCTCGTAGGGGTTCGTGCCGTGCGTTGTGCTCTGAGCAATGGAGGATAAGATCATTGCAGGGATCTGTCCCGTCAATCCAAGTTCCAGGATGTAATTAGGCATACCGTGAAGATTGGCTGTATAGGCTTAGTAATAGGTGTATGCTTAGATATAGCCATACCATGACGTCTCGTGTAGAGATCCGGTTCATCCACATAGATCTCACGAACACCTTCCGCAAATGTCTCGCCAACATGTGACCAGTCATCGGTCCCACAACCTATTTGCCCCAGAGAAAGGACGGCCGCCCGGCTAGGCGAAAAGTGCTGACGATCATCAAGAGAGACGCAACTGCAAAGAGAGACCAGGACTTATGTTGCGAAGGCTAACTTGCCATATGCTTTCATCATTGCCATTATAAATGGGGTACGCCCAAGCTTGCCAGGACTAAGTTCAAAATACTCACGACACCTTCCCCAAGAATCAACCCACTGGCCAGGACAATGACTCTGGTCTCTCCTCGCCCTTTCCACTGAACCCACCAAAGACTGACGATTCCACCGACCGTACGTGCGAGCGTAAAACTCGGGGTGTTGTACATGCCGACGGCGACTGCGATGCCACCTGGGATCCAGGGGTGGAGCTTGCCACACCATGGCTTCGAGTCCTTGTACGCCAACAGGTAAATTCTCAAGACGGTGGTCAGCGTGAAAATGGCGCCGAAGAGGAGTGCAAATTGCCAGGCCATAGGAGGCAAGCCTTTACCGGTGACGAGTCGGGCGGTGAAGATCCACACGTACGCAGTGGGAATCTCGAAAAGCTCGCCCGGAATCGGGTAGACCGAGACGTATAACTTGTAGACGGCGGCGGAAACAAATGCCCCAACTACACTTCCGATCAGTTGCCCATAGAACTGTGCTTTAGGTGACGCGCCGATCAAATGACCGGCTTTGAGGTCTTGAAGGATGTCGCCGGCTTGGAGGGCACCAGCCTCGCTAACAGCGCCGGCAAGAAGATTAATTATTATGCTGTGGTTTTGGTGAGGCCCGGTGGGCGTGATGAGGGCAAACACCAACTGCGTCAGCTTCGATATGCCACTGACTGGATTGAGGTCGGTTTCGCCGAGTGCTCGAACGCCCATCACGGAGAGCAGGAGGGCAAGGACGATGGCGAGGATGTTCAGGCTGATGGGAATGTAGGCTCCAAACGTGATGTGGATGCAGACCACACAGATTATGAGGGTCAGAGGGAGGAGAATGGCAACGGAGCGATTCGACACCAGGTGGTGCGGTGGTGCATCGTCTGGAGGCTCGTCAGACGACGCATTTCGAGCTTTGGCAGGCGGCTGTGGTTGAGAATTTCTCGAAGTGGCGCCCAAAGCAATATAGCCCGAGAACTTGTTGCCAAAGAATACCTCTGACCACGACGAGCTGTTACTATAGTGGTCTTGGACCATTTTGATCCAGTTTGGTCCATGGAGCATGGCGGGACGAAGGACAAGCCAGCCTAGATTGACAATGGCATCCGCCAACATGATTGCAAGACTGACCCAGACTATCCAGCCCTTACTTCCTGTTTCCCAGTCACTGACTGGACCTGCCGCCCAGCCGTTATTTTTCGCGACAGGACTGAGAACTGCCCATCCAACAATAGCACCCAGAAGCATATGAAAGGTGGTCGCTGGGCCCATGATGATACCCTGACCGACATATGCAGGTGAAGGGTTGAGGGTCCATTCCCAGGAGTTGGCCAGGTAGCTGCCGAAGACGGGCAACTTGTGGAGGATAGGCAAGAAGTATTGTATAAAGGTATACGCCCCCGATCCCACGAAGGCAATCACAAGCAGTCGAATTTGGCGTTTCCAGTCAGATCGTAGATCACGCTCTTCGGGTTGGCTAAGCTGATCGTCTCGTTCAGACTCTCTCAGAAGCTCTTCCCGTTCTTCAGTTCCTTGGGTTTCGATTTCTCTGTCTTTGCCTGCGTTGTCCTTAACTCCGCCATGTAAGACACTGATCATCAGAGCCGTGGCGGTGCCGCTGGGAAATTTCAGCCGTTCTCGTATGATGACCTGCTTCCGCAATGGGACACCGAAGACGACACCAAATAAGCAGAGGCCAACACCCCATACGAACAGCCTCCACAAGCTCAAGTCGATAGGAGCGCCTTCACTTTTCTTCAACAGGAATTGCAGACTAGGCATGACTCCCACGAAGCCCAATCCAAGAGGCATGGTACCCACTGCGCCAGCTACCGTCTGAACAAGTACATTCTCGACAGGTGTGAATGGGAGGACGAGGTATCGCGATATAGATTTGAAAATGGCGAACCCGATCAAAGAGGCCGGCATAGCCATGCCAGAGACCCAACCGGTCTGAAGCCCAAAGTATGTATTCGAAAAGCATATTATTACTCCAATCAGACATCCGACTAGCACTCCCCGAAATGTAAAATTAGTTCCATCTAGAGCCGAATCATTTGAACTCGAGGTGGCATAACAGCCATGATCTGATCGCGTGCGGGAGATCTCCGCCTGCTGGTTGTCTTGTGAAAGCAGCTCGTGACGTTCGACGTCGGAGGGAGGAGGAGACGGAGTGCCCCTATCGGGAGCCATGACGAGAGAAGGGTTCTACCAGAAGGGTAGAGAGCCTCGAGGTTAGGGCGTGAGAGGAAGAATGCGCACTTGATGGAAGGGTAGATGGAGGATGAGAAATACGGCTGAACGCCGGCGAAGGAAGTACTCGGCCCCAATTCAGGTTGTCATCACTAAGTGATCACGTGGACGGCAACCTGATCTCGAAGGACCACGGCGAGCACGGCTCCAAAGGCACCAAAGGAGGGGCACTCAAGTTTTAGGGGTCTCGGGCGGGGCTCTTTGGGCAAAGGCTCACTAGCGAGTCCCGATTTTAGGGGCAAGCGGCACTCACATCGCCAATGTTCATAGGCCCTGAACCCGCATCTGCGTGTCGATCGGTCTGGATTCTATCGAGATGCCAATTGCTCGTGCTGTCCTGCAAGCAAAGAATGCGTGCCCTGCAGAAATCCCATACCAATGCCAGTGTCCGTTCCCACTCCCTCAATTATCCCGCGTGGATTCTGGCTTTCTGCGGTCAATCAATAATGTCACCATTTTTCATCCCGTGGCCCCAGTGAACCCTTGAATCTCTCAATCTCGACCATGCCTTTTATCGCACACACCTGCACTGCTGTTGTTTACCTCAGTCGCCATTTCCCATCCTTTAACATCTGATTATCTTGAAATCCGCACTCGGAATGAGCCTCCGTCGGCCCGCCAGGTTGACTACTCTGGGGTAGAAGGTGGCAACCTGTTTACGCTTTCGCACTCGCCAACATGGCTAAAGAAGCTGCGCGAGAGCGCGAAATGCACAGGTAGCCCTCTACATCCTTCACGGTACCTTCATGTGGTTGACTATTCAAGGTACTACCAACCATGGCTCGAGACCTTCATGTCTACAGAGCTCGAACCTGTTGACTCAATTCCTCCGCCTCCCGAGCAATCTGAGGGTCACCGTCCACGATCCTCTAGAGACAAGGCATTAACTGCTTTCACGCAATTGGGTTGTCTTCGCTTGGATGTTAAAAGAAGTGTCGTTACGCTGCTGGGTTCGTCCAGGCAATACATCATCGCCGAAGCAACCAAAACCCTGTCTCTGTTGAATGACGCCCACCACGGTCAGGGAGATGAGCTGTGGTTTGGAAATGCTTTCATTGACAAGAAAGGTGGTGTGTCAGCAGATGCAATTCATCCAGACAACTATACTGCGCGGGATCCCGATGGGACTGAATTTACCACTCCAGCACTCGTTGTCAACGATATCTCGAAACACAAGACCTACAAAACTAGAGGTTACGCTGGACATGGAGTCGATTTCTACTGCGGCGTGCCCATCACAACCGCCAATGGGCATGTCATTGGAGTCTACACTGTCACCGATGACAAGCCACGTAACGGGATATCTGCCACTGAACTCCAGTTCCTCGCCGACATGTCGGTAATCGTGATGCAACACCTCGATACTGTCAGAAACGATCGCACCAGGAAAAGGGGAGAACTTCTTATCGATGGCCTGGGTCGCTTCATTGAAGGTGACATGGCCGAAGACGTGCCAAGCTCCAGCCCGAGTCCCGAATCTACTGCTCAGGCTGAGTCGACGGCGGAATCAAATACGAAGAAGTCTGCAGTCTTGCCTGGCCAAGCGAAGCCATCAAGCTCTACAAAGAACGCCGAATTCTTGGGAATGGTCATCAACGATGCAGGCTCTACGGCTGATAATTCCAAGCCCTTGAAAGTCTCCTCCGGGGATCATCGAGATGGGCTAGAGAAGCCTTCAAGCGTCGGGCAGAGCATTGCTCCGGATCCCGCGTCATCTGCTCCCGCGACCTCGACAAGAGCCAAAGATAGAGTTATACGAGAATCGCAAAATGTGTTTGATCATGCTGCTGCCATTCTTCGGCGGTGCCTTGGGTCGGATGGAGTCGTCTTTTTCAATGCAAGTTCCGCCAATTTGAGTGCAGGTTCTAGGATGCAGACTCCTCCAGCAGTTTCTGGATCAATTTCAAGAATCCACCATTCCAAGGGTCACGAAAGACGGCATTCCGACCATCAAAGTGAGCCCAGTGGCAATGCGATCCACCAGACGAGACCGTCTGGTGACCACTCTATTT
This sequence comes from Cladophialophora exuberans, assembly GCA_030068005.1. NCBI lineage: Eukaryota > Fungi > Ascomycota > Eurotiomycetes > Chaetothyriales > Herpotrichiellaceae > Cladophialophora > Cladophialophora exuberans. The sequence goes on along the minus strand of JANSVK010000095.1, from coordinate 24,176 downwards.
CCAGTGATGAGTCAGTCAGTTCGCGAAGCCAGAGCGATTCATCTTCCTCTCAAAAGGCAAGGCCGCAGAAATCTCAGATCTTGGGCCTTTGTGTGCTCGCTGGCCACAAAGCGGTAAACATCCCCGAGCAAGCTTTGCGTCGGCTAGTACGGCGGCATCCCAAGGGTAAATGCTTCGCGTTCGATCAATTTGGAAAGCCTGCCTCGAGTGACGAGAGCTCCGAATCTGTGTCGGCTAACGATGCGCCTAGAGAGAATCTGAACTATGATCAGCCATCAAGACCAGCGAAGAAGTTTCCGGCGACTAGTGCTCTTGCAAAAGCATTTCCCGGGGCCAGAAACATCGTCTTTCTTCCCTTGTGGGACGTTGGAAAGGAAAGATGGCATTCAGGATTAATAGTTTGGAGCAATGATCCAGGCAATCTGACCAATGTCGAAGACAACATGCTTTATCTCAAGGCTTTCAGCAATGCCGTCATGAACGAAGTCAACCGCATTGATCTCGCCCTCTCGGATACTGCGAAGTCGACATTCTTAGCAAATATTTCGCACGAGCTTCGCTCGCCTTTACACGGGATCCTGGGAAGTATTGAGTTTCTTCACGACACGGCCATGGATGACTTCCAATCTTCGATGGTTATTAGTGTTGAAACTTGTGGGAAGACACTGCTCGACACCGTCAATCATGTGCTGGACTATGCCAAGATACACAATCTATCCAGGGCTCACCGTCTTGGCAAGAATAACGCGCAAGATGGTGAACAACCGAGCAGACCTGAAACGAGCCTTACGGAAGATTTCGACATGGCCATCGTCGTCGAGGAAGCGGTCGAAGCAGTCTATGCAGGTCAAGTGTTCCGCACTGCCAACGCAGATCAATTAGAGGGTAAAAATCCTGTACAGACAGCTGCTAGTCGCGCTATGCAGCAGCGGCAGGAAAGAAGAGACAAGATAAGCAAAGGCTCTGCGATACACAAGACTCCTGTGCGACTTACTTTAAATATTGATGACAACCTCAATTGGCGGGTCACGTCTCAACCTGGAGCAATCAGACGCATCGTCATGAATATCCTTGGAAACGCCTTGAAGTATACAGGCGAAGGTAGCATCAACGTTTCGCTTGAAGTTGATCGGTCTCGCAGCAAGGCCTCCTCGAATCTGCATATCTTGTTGAATATTTGCGATACGGGTTTCGGCATGTCGGACGATTTCATGAAAAATCACGCGTTTACCGCATTCTCTCAGGAAAATACATTGGCAACAGGTACGGGGCTGGGTCTCAGCATCGTTCGACAGATTGTAGACTCCCTTGGTGGCAAAATTGATCTTGCCAGCGAGAAGGATATCGGTACCGACGTGCGAATTTGGCTCAGTCTGCCCAAAAGTCAGCAGGCATCTAGTACCGATTTCGATTCAAATGCTATTCCCGAGATGAGGGAACGAACACAAGGCAGTGAAATGTGTATGCTTCTGCCAGCGGGTGAAGAGAAGCGTTTTGAGACTGTGCTCCGCTCTCTCGTTCCGATGCCAACTATCGAATCGTCCATGCGGAATTTAATTGCTCAATGGTTCCGCATGAAGGTAACCAGTACCACTACAATGGAAGGACACTCCCCTGACTTCTTCATCTACCCCGAGCCACCACCGATTGATTATCTTATGGATTTTCACGGGAAGTTAGACACAGAGAAGGTGATTCCTGTGATTATATTGTGTACCAATGCGTTCGAAGCCGCATCACTGAGGTCGAATGGCATACACCGTTTGACAGATATTGGCAGAGTCATTGAAGTTATACCGCAGCCTTGTGGACCCCAGAAGCTGGCTAAAGTACTCCATCGATGTCTACGACGAATCGAAATGTTGAAATCAGATCAACCGAAAAAGAGATCCTTACAAAATGTTGCTTTGTCATTTGATCGCAAAAGTTCAGATCAACCAGACGAACTAGGCGGCGGATCCCCCGAACAAGCGTACGATGCCAATCCTACGCCGGAGGAGGCGCAGACCCCTCATGAACTGCGAGCTCCAAATTCTCCCAACGAGACGATAGGTGATTCAAAGGCCCGCAACTCAACATCAGACACATCTTCGGAACCTGAATTGCGCCCGAGAAAGGTGTCAGTGACGAACGAGAGTACACCTGAAGAATCGGTGATCTTGAATCATATAGACAACGACATCTCGGATCGACCATCGATTCTCGTAGTCGATGACAACCAGATCAATTTGCATCTCTTGGTGACATGGATCCGTAAATCCGGACACCCGTACGAGTCTGCCGTCAACGGTCTCAAGGCGGTTGAAGCGTACAAAAAATCTCTCGAAGATGAAAACGGTCAACGAGCCTTTAAGTACATCCTGATGGACATTTCCATGCCTGTTATGGACGGCGTCAGAGCCACCAAGGAGATCCGCAAGTTTGAGAAAGAGAAAGGCGTGAAGCCGCCGGCCAGAATCATTGCATTGACGGGTATGGGCAGTGATAATGCAGAGAAAGCGGCTGACGATGCCGGATTCGATCAGTTTCTGAGCAAACCCGTTAAGTTTCGAGATCTGGTCAAGTTGCTTGTCTAGGTCAAGTTGGTCGCCATTGTTTGCTGCCGAGGGGCTTTCCCGGCTGTATTTGAGTGACAAAATCGGAGGCCAGCTCGACTTAAAATGCCTGGGCTAAGCCTATGAATTACTGTATGTCCTCATACCCCATTGTGTCGTTTTGCATTTGGTCGTTTTGCGCTTTCTGATTTTCAGTTTAGAGCAAAATGGGGGAGACGAACAACCCGGCGGGGAATGAAAGTAAGAAATCAAGGCACGAACACGAACACGAACACGAGACAATCGTTTCTACTGCTTGGAAAGCTCCGGTACATGGTGCGGCGCTTCGCTGGGTGGCTAGGTCAATCAGTGGGTGGACGATCTGATGATTGGGACGATACACATGACAAACACTGGGAATAATATACGTCAGGCACGTGGACGAAGCAATACAGGACACGAAAGGTAACATGGCATCAGCATTGATATATCTAGGCAACAACAGCGGCGGCAGCGGCGTCATCATGAGCAAGTGGAGCCGAGTCGACTTCAAAGATTCGGGTTTTTTGGCATGTAGGGCGTTCACCATTTACTGTACATGTATATACGAACGAACGACTTTATTTATGGAATGACCTAGAAAAGAAGAAATGAAATGAAATTAAAAAAAGAACAGTTCAAAAATCGAAGCGGTTGCTTTCTTCTCGGTGGCATTGGGCTATCGTTGGCCCTTAAATGTGATGTTTACGCAGCTGATAAAGGTGACATCCATCGAGAGAGAGAAATGATTAAGCGAACCATGATCAACGAGAATTTCTTTCCTTTGCTTTGCTTTGAATCTGCGTTGCTTTGCCCGATGTGGTTGCGTCTACATATCTGCATTTCTGAGCCAAATGCTTCCAGCAATCAGCCTGCTCTTCCAGCCTCTTCGCTCTCTCACAGGCTCGCCACTTGTTTTTTCTGTACTGTTCTTCCTCCGCCTTACTACACGTACTATCCTGGTATTTCCAATCCCTCAGTTCTTGCCATCCCATGGTACAAGCGGCTTTCCCAGCACCCTAGCCTCAAAAGTCCCAACACTCCGGCCCAACCGGTCCCATCTGGCCCCCATCCAACCCACCCCCGAGTAAAAGTGACAAAGCAAAAAAGATAAAAACAAAGACTGAACCAGGACCGGCAAGAAAATAGGACGAGCCAAATCGTTTTTGGTTTGCGAGATGGGGGTATATATATCGGCGCATTGCATTGCAGTACATGCATGAGTAGGAAGGTATATCAAAAGATGCAAGATCGAAGGAGAAAGGCTATTATTGTCGCAAAGCAGCTTCGGTAAGCTTTGGTTCAAGAATCTCGGAAGTATAAAAGGAAGCAAAAAAAGGCCCGTTTTGTTGCTGGCCGGCTGACTGCGCTGCGCTGTGGGTATGGCTGTTGTTACATGTTTCATTGATGTGAAAAGTCGTTAAAAGCCGAAAGGGTAAAAAGAGGAGTATGTTTCCGTTTCGGCAACTGTGTGGAGGCGTGGGAGAGAAAGGAAGGTCGTGTAGGTTCGTCGGTCGAGAGCAGGTTCAATGAGTACCTATAGGTATCTAGAGGAGAGCACTTAGAGGTCAGGAGGTTGGGGAGGACTCGAGCCGACAGCAGGCGCCTGCGCTGATCTTGAAGCGAAAGGACAATTACATGGTGCACTGTGTCTGGATCGGCAGCGTTGAGTAATCGATGCTTTGAACAAGTATTTGAAGCTCCCGTTGGTCGGTGATATTATGCCTCGGATTCAGCCAGGAGAGTAACCCAGTAGCTCGTTAACGTGGTTCAGGGTTCCTGATCCAAGGCTTCAAAGATAGTCATTTCCATCCAGGTATGATCCGTGTCCAGGTGTATCATCGATAGGTCCATCTGCCGCAAGTTCTCGGAGAACGGGTTCAAAAAACCGGCATTGGTAGAATTTCCCAGAATCAAGTTGGTCGCAATGGTTTCCCATATCTCACATTCATCCGTGGTTCGAATCCCGCTACTCTCACAGCACCAGATGTCGCAAGCATGGCCATCCGGAGAAGGAAAAAATCGAATGATGTCCAGCTTCAACTCGTGACTCGCTTGATCCACAGCCCAGTTGGTTTCTCATAGAAATCGTCCTTATCTCTCCTTTTTTGAACGCGATGGAGTTTTAATTGCACGTCATGCTCCTCGTTGTTCACGTCCTGGATCTCCATCTGTGTATTTATGATCATTTTGTCGACTTCCTTGCGTTTTCTTGCGTCATAGATGATAGCATTCTTCTTCAGCGAATCCTGCAGTTCCAAGACGATTTTATTCAAGTTGCGCTTGCGCCGCGTAAGGTCGTCCAGGCGGGCTTGCAACGACCCCGCTTTGTCAGCGGCTGCCATTTCAACGGGTGTCGGGGGGAGTGATTTTGTGGTTGACATCTGGGACGTCAAAGATACAGCGCGAGGTTTCCCATTTCGGTCATACATCGAGCTATCGCTGCCGACGGCTTTGCGCAGGATGTTTGTGGATGATTTACGAGCAGAGATGTTGGAGAAGGGAGAAATGCCGCCGTAATTATCGTAACTTCTGGCACCACTATTGTTGGCAGCAACACGTTTTCGGAGGATGATTGGTTCAGGCACATGCCCAAATGATGATTGGGCCATTGGCACAGGACTGCTCGAGTACTGCTCCCGGGCGATTGGACTCGACGGAATTTGATTTTCATCGTCGATAGTGCTCGTGGCATAGGTATTCCAACTGGAAGTGGTGTCTGGTTCACGTTGGAACAGTCTCGGTTTCAAAGGAGGTTCCAGGGAATCCTCGCTAGAACTTCTTTCGGGGCCAACTACCGAGGGTGCATTGGAACCAAGAGTAGGACTGTCTCCCCCATAGTCAGGAATGGTGCTCGGAGCAGGGCTATGGGCCGGCTCAGGGATATGTGGGGGTGGCCGAGGACTTTGGAATGGACTATCGAGGTGTAATTGTGCATATTCTTGCTGCTTTGGGGAGAGTGCTGGAGGTGATACGGCTTGGGGGATCTTCTTGGTTTTCAAAGGTGCCACAGGCTTGATGCTTTCCTCTGATGCGACGGCTCTTATAGTGTTAAGATGTGAAGCTGCGACAGAAAGGGAATTAAGGGGAGAAGTTGGTGTCGCTTCGCGTGAGATGGGCTCCTCCGGTATTACATCCGTGGCTCTTTCCGGCTTCTTGTGTCGCTCGACGAGTGTGAGTGGTCTGGTTCGAGCTTCGGGTGTATTCTTGACAGGAGCCACTATGGCATGTCTACCAGACGCACCCTTCCACGCAGGCCGTTCAGGGGGGTCGTCCAGCGGATCTGCTGCGACTGGAGGTGGAACTCTTCCCCAAGCCGCGTTTTTGACTGCTTCTTTGTCCTTCAAACCTGCTAGTATCTGCCGCGTTCGTTCTTTCAACTGAGGATAGGGTTGTGTAGAGTCTGGTACCGGAGCGGCGCCAGGACGGACTGAAGACGCCTTTCCTGCTTGACTGGGTTCACCCGAGTACTCATCCCACCGGGTTGCTTCATTGCCTTCTTTGCGTAAATTCCATCGCTTCTTGACGCCTTCATCGGGGGATTTCTCGAGCAGCTTTCGGGGGATCTGGCTTCTGAACGTCTTGTCAGGCTGGGTAGCGGTGGAGAAGGAGGGTTCGACGGGAGAGACCAAGGAGGCGTCGGAGCCATTACGGTGAAATGAGGTCTGGCTGCTCAGCGGTGAGACACTTGTTTGACTGATCTCGTGGTTGTGTCCTGACTGGGAGGGGACAATAGGAGAAACAAAGTCGGCGGAATCCGTCGAATAAACCGAATCCCGTTGTTGGTCCATTGCAGGTACAACTCGACTATCGAATTGTGAGTCAGTAGTCAGATACTTGGTTAGTCGATGTAGTACGAGTAGGCATACAAAGGAAGCTCGGGGAGAGCAGTCGCAGCAACACTATTGCGACGGCTGTACAAAGACTCGACTTCCGGTATTGTCTCAAGATATCTTTCATCCATTGTTGGCTCATCCGGGTAAGGATAGGCTTGGTAGCCCATCTGGTAATCTGGTGTGTTGTTGCGTCTCCACATGTTTTGCGCTTTTGACTTTAGGAATGTGTAGATCTAGGAGAAGCGGTGCGGCTCTGGGAGGATCGGGTCGTCATAACTTGCTGGTGGGAGGGGATAGGAGGAAACGTGGAGGGAGGATACACGGCGATTTGGGTTCGAATCGGCGCAGGCTGGGTGAGGTTTCGTGGTGTGAGTGATGGAAATGCTAGTGAACTATGAGAACCGTGAGAAGCCGAAGTGTTTGCAGCAACGATATTGACATTTTTCTCGGTTTAGCCAGGGGTGGCCGTCGGTCGAGATTGGGCTGTTTGGCTGTCTCAATTTTTGTTGTTCAAGACTCAGAATGGCAATTCGAACAGCTGCCGATTGGCGGAGGCGTGTCAATCATGGGCCCTGGGCGGCGTGTGGCAGAATAAAGCTGAAACAGTGAGGATATTTCAGGAGCATCTCACTCCGAAAACACAGCCCCAGTCTCGACAAACTCCCTATCACTTCCCTATCCTACGGGCCTCCCCGCCTCCCACTTGTACCTGTAGTGGTGCAGGCGGCTTCCAGGTACCCCAGCGCCTAACCTTAACTAATTGGAGGGAAGAAGATGGAGCCCATAGGTAAGTTTTCGGTAGGTTTATCAGGCACTAGCGAGGGAGCTTGTCCCTGGAACTTTCTCCGATTCGCTCGTGTCCCAACTGCCTATCTAGGTGCGACTGGCAGCACCGAGTTGTCTGTTGAGCAGATTCATTAAAGGTCCAGCCGGTGCATCCTCTCGCTCCATAAACACCTCTACCATCCTCAGTCCTTTTCCATCCGCCAGCTCCTTGTCCTGAAGCACCTGTTTCAACTCGCCATATGTCTTCGCTGAGCCGGTGTACGTATTCTCGGGAGCTCCAAAGAGTGCCGGAGCCTTCAAATACTTCCAGGGTGCAATGTCATTGTAAGACTGCTTGAGCCCGTGAATAACCCGCTCGATAGTGTAGCCGTCATTGTTGATCAGGATTATCACTACGTTGAGCTGGTGCCGGATGATTGTCGAAAGCTCTTGTACCGTCATCTGAAAACTGCCATCCCCAATCAGCAGAATCGTTCGTGCATCTTTGATGTCGTGGTATCTGGATGAGGCCATCAGTTCACGTTGAGCCAAGGCCGCCCCCTGAGTCGCCGGCAGCATGTATCCAATCGACAACCACGTCACAGGGGTAAAGAGACGAGAATGTGCAGGAAACGCCATCTCACGAACTCCATATCCTGCTGTGCCTGTTTCGCCCAGGATAATGTCTCCAGGCCGCATGAAGCTCCCCAGCACTTTCCAAATTTTGTCTTGTTTGATTGCCTCGTCGTCAGGCGCGGATGAGAATGGAATGTTGGCTGGGCGAGGCAAGTTCAGAGCTGTTGCATACTCCTTCACTTTGGTCGGATCTAGCGCCTTCAGTATTTGGTCGAGCGCCTGTTTGATGGAGACATCGCGATTGAGTTCCTTCCCAATGCCAATGCCGCTGCTAGTAAAAGATATTGTCACTTCTGGTTTAGGAATCGCCGAGAAGGCATAACTGTTTGTTGAGCTCAAGTGCGGACCGAACAGCAGGACCAGATCCGAGTCGTCTATGAAACTCTTGATCTTGGGGTCAGCAAAACTTCCTTGGTAGATGCCATAGACGTTGGGCAATGTCATGTCGATGAGGCCTGTCCCAAACGAGGTTGTAAATGTAGGTAATTTCGTCGACCTGATAAATTGCTCGACCGCATTGCTGACGCCGAGGGCGCGAGTCTCGCCATCAACCAACACAACTGGTTGCTTCGCTGCATAGATCTTTTCCGTCACCTGGGCCACAACGGCGTCTTGACTTGGGGCAGGCAAGGCTTGCGATATTTGAATCTCGGAATCGATTCGACCTGAAGATACTGGGACTGGAACCATGTCGGTAGGCACTTGGATGTAAACCGGTCTGCTGTGGAGAAGGCATTGCTCTAGAGCATCGTCAATCAGTTTTGGAGCTGTCCTGGCGTCTACCAGGTCGACTTGGGCCACGGTTACATGAGCAGCCATCTGTGAGAAATGCCCGTAATCACCATCTCCAAGAGTATGATGGACGTTCGTCCTTCCATCCTGTAAGTTGCGCGCCGGTGTGCCCACAATGTGCACAACTGCAGCTCTCTCGGTGTATGCGCCGGCAATGGCATTGATGGCAGAGAGCTCACCGACCCCGTACGTTGTCACCAGGGCACCAACGCCCTTGATCCGCGCATACCCGTCGGCTGCATATCCTGCGTTCAGTTCATTGGCATTCCCAACCCACAGCAGACCTGCAGGCTCGACATAATCTAGCAATTCCAGATTGTAGTCGCCAGGGACTCCATGCACCGAATCGATCCCGAGTTGTCGCAGTCGAGCAAAGAGATACTCCCCAAGTGTGATAGTCTTGGTTGTGCCGTTTTCTTGACCCATGGCGGAAACAGTAGGTGAGAACTAAGTAGAGGATACTGACAGAAATCAAGGATCGAGATGTCCAAAGACATGAAACTGGTTTATGGAGTCCGAGTCGGCGAGTCGTTCACTACATGTAGCAAACAAGCGGGTGGTCAAAGGGCGTTTGGAAAAGGAAATGTGTATCGCTGGGCAGCCACACAGGGTTCCCGACCAAGGAGGCATGCACCGAGGCACGGCGAGGTATTCGAGTTCCACGCCGTGACTAAAGTCTAACATGGCCAGTGCCACCCAAGCTTTGATGGGCTCGTCATCCTCTCATCTTACATTTTTTACGTTTTGAAACCTGAAGGATTGTTTCTCTGGTCTGATACCGTCGTAGTTTTTCTACTGGACTCGGTTGCTAATCGCTACACGTACTTCTCAATCATGATGCCTACTGTTGGCATGCTTCTTCCGACCTCCCTGACGACCAATAGTCAAGAAGGGGACTAAAAACAACGACAGAACAGCTCCAACCAAAGAAACCCAGAACGTTGCCTGATAAGGCCGATACCTCAACGCTCCCATGCCCTGCGCTGTTCCCCCAGCGGTGTTGTATATGCTTGTTTGGATTCCCAGTCCCACTGTTGCTATCAGTCTCGTTGCAGTGTTGAACAAGCCTCCAGCGACCGACTGCTGCTCACTTGGCAAAGATGACATGACATACATGTTGGTCACCGTGAACTCCAGATCCTGAGACAAGACGCTGAACAACAAAGCCGGAAATGCCAACGCCCAAAACGAAATCGATGTGTAGATAGCACTGAACAAAGCACACGAAATCACGGCGCTCGCAGCCCCAATGATCATGATAGCTTTGTTAGAGACCCGATGCATGATGATTGCCGCCAGTATATTGACCAAGATACCGCCAATCCCCGCTGGGAGCAAGTGCACCGCAACCATGAGTGGCGAAAGCCGATTGATCCTCTGCCAGATCAAAGTCAGGAAGAAGAGATTGCCTGAGAAGCCGTAGAACCCAAGGCACAGGACCAATACCACCAATGTGAAATTCTTATCCTTCCAAACCATCAGAGGCATGAGCGGATATCGGAAGACGCTCTGCCAATAGATGAAGCCGGCGATCAAGACCACTCCAACCACCAGAAGCGCAATCACATAGGACGTTCCCCATCCCTTTGGTGCGTCACCGGCCAGTGTCAATGAAGCGGTGAACATGGCAATCCCAGCCACGGCCAGAAGTGCTCCGAGTAAGTCGAACTTGACGAAAGTCTCCATATTGAATCCTCCTAGTGTCTGTTCGGTATCGGGGGGAGTCGTCCACAGCGCGGCGAGGAAGAAAAAGGCATAGATCACCGTCATCACCCTGAAAGCCGTCCGCCATGTTGAAATTTGCATCGTGACGCCTGAAATGAATGCTCCCAGCACGAATCCCACAGGATTGCCGCCAGAGAAGCAGGCAAAGGCTCGATTTTTCCGTCGACTAGGCTTTTCATACACTGCGCCTAGTTTCCCGATGGCAGGAGGCACGGACGCCGCCGAGCTGATACCGAGCAAACCACAGAAGACGTCGAGAAAGTATGCATTTGTGGCGAAGGACGTGATGAGCAGACAGATGCTGAAGAACGCCAGGCTGGACAGGAAGAGCAGCCTTCTTCCAAACAAATCAGCCACGCGGCCAAAGAAGAGCAAGAATGTGCCCGCAGCGAGGGTCTGGGCAGCACTGATCCAGGTCACTTCGGCGGCCGTCATGTTCAAGTCTTCGCCGATGGCGTTGGTCATGCAGAGTATGGCGCCGCTGAAGATGGAGCTCTGACCCACGGCCATGGTGGAGGTGAGGACAAACAGACATTCCTGGAAGAGGCTGTTGAAACATGCGGGTCGACTGCCATAAGGATCGGATTCGGTTGGTGCCAGTGAGGCTCCGAGCGAGATGGTAGGCTCGACTTTATCCAAGCTGTGTAGCTCTGTTGCGTTTGCTTCGATATCTCCGTCGGTAGGAGTCTCTACTCGGATTTGTTTTTCCATGGCCACAACTGCTCTCGCCTAGCTCGTCGACCTTCACTGGCACGTACGAGGAGGGAAAATAGTAGAGCATTCAGATTGGCAAGTGGCAAGATGGCTTTAAAAAAAAAGTCCAAAGTCCGATGGGGATGGGGAAGCCGACTGCGGCGCACGTACTCGCTCATTAGCTAAGCTTCCAGGCACAGGCGCTATCAATGGCGGCCTTGTTTCCGCGTTGGTAGCAAAGGGGGGGTGTCGCGGTACGCCTAAACTCGACATGATAAATCGTTTACTGTACGCCCTTCATTACCCCCAGAGATTTTCGAGACAAGAGAGACTCGGAGTCGGGCTGCATTTTGCCGCAAACAGCGTCACCGCTTTTGCATTTCGCCAAAATACAAGTACCATTCCTACATATTTCTTCCACCCGTGACCTCGATGGTTTGTCCGTTCACATAGCTGAACAGCGGTGACACGACAGCCAAGATGGAGCTGGCAGCTTCCGTCGCGGTACCAGGTCGACCGAGGGGAATGTCCTTATACGCGGCACCCGCATCTTCACCTTTCCGCTCAGCGATTTGCTTGCCCGGAATGCCCAGAGCTACACGTTGTCCATCGGCCGTAGTGATGAAAGCACCTGACTCCTTCGCTCGAGTAAGACGGGTGTCGATATGTCCGTATGCGATTGTGTTTGCCCGGACACCGAACTACCAAAATTGTCAATATCGCCAGTGTCATAGGGAGAACATGAACATTCAGAACGTACCTGGGGACCCCACTCCTTTGCAATGGTTTTTGTCAAACCGGTCACGCCAGCCTTCGCCAGCGAATAGTTTGCCTGGCCTGCATTTCCGTGCGTTCCGCTCGTGCTGCTAATATTGATAACCACTCTCTTCTCCCCGTCCTTGACTCTGAAGTATTTGCTCGCCTCTCTGACCAGCCGAAACGGAGCTGTATTGTGCACGGCAAGGATCGTATCCCACTGTTTGTCCGTGATCTTGTGGATGACTCCGTCCCAGGTATAACCGGCGTTGTTCACTATTATGTGAATCTTGCCATTGCCAAACTCTGCAGCTTTGCGGACGAGGATGGGGAAGTAGTTTGTGTCGGTGACGTCTCCTGGTACGGAGATAGCGCGTTGCGTGCCGGGCGAAGCATCGTTGATCGCCTTTGCGACGGCGTCCGACTTGGAGGCATCTACATCGCATACCACGACTTTCGCACCCTCATTAGCGAAGAGGCGAGCGCACTCTGCGCCAATACCTTGGCCAGATCCAGTTATCTATGCCGGAAAATCAGTCGGTATACGGTCGGAGTATGAAAAGCGCAGAACCAACTTACAATAGCGACCTGGCCGTCTAACAGGCCGCGGGGATAGTTGAGATGAGAAGCAATCTGCTGAGCTCGTTGCGCCATCTTTGCAAGTTACACAGCGTCAAATTGCGACAATAGCAAACGGAATGTAAGAGAGAAGGTGTTCAAGTGAGAAATTTGCTGGAAGAAAAGCCAGGAAGACAACGGCATTATGCCGAACTAGATGCAACAATTGCACCCAGATTCGGGATTGAGCTCAAAAAGCTGGGGCTCGTCAATTCGAACTTGTCTTTAGCCGAGGCATCTATCGCAGGTGCCCAAGGCTGACTCAGACTACAGCGAAGCTATCGCCTCGGTGTGTCGCCATATAGCCGACTTCTCCGACACACTGGCAGGACTTTCTACTTTTTCTACCACGGACTAATCGTGTCTTTATGTTCTGTGGTCAGAAAGACTTCTTTTCGTGGCGGATCAAGAGATCTCTCGTATGCAATGAGACCAGAGCACGTTGCTAGCACGATGAAGGCAACCACTTGTGTCCTATGGCTGGAGGTACTCTCATGGCGCGGCAGTGCTCAACAATGAGCTTCTTTGAATTGAACCGAGTGAGCTCAGAGGCAGAAAACCGCCTCAAACGGTGAGTAAGACAGGAATGCAGGCGAGTGTAGACGAGGCTATAGCATCTTCCACTGCCATCTTGGTTATTACAACGCGGAATAAATGCGCGTAGGCAAGAGTGTTCAATCACAGCAACTCGCTCGTCACTGTCAAATTCGAGCTACTCAAAACCCGTGACTTGTCTTTTCGAACAACAATATCAACATGTCCCAACTGCATGGCTTCTAACCGCGTTGATTTATGTGAGTATTCTTACTGCTGCACTATGGCCACCAATTATCGATCAGGAATACAAGCAACGAGCTCAACCAACCTACTGCACTCGCCACAAGCTCAGAGAAGGAACCAAATCCTGAACTTCGATGTAGGGAAGTTCCGCCGGCAAAGACTTGCAGAAAGATACCAGGACACGCCGTGGGTTGAAATCCAGGATGGTCAAGCTGTAGGGGAACTACCGCCAGCAGTACCTGTCCCAGAGCTGTGGGCTGCATGGGAGTCGAGGCAGAAAGAGTTGCACACGAAGAAGATGTCAGTCAGAGCAGAGGGAATGAAACGAGGAAGAGAGAAGGAGGAGAAAGAGGCAAACTTAGTGGTTTCTAAAGACAGCTTGAATAACGAGGGCAATCACATCACCAGCGCCGATGATTGCGAAATGACCGATAGCGACTTCCTCACTCCTTGTACCACCACACCAGCCACCACCGAGAGTTCACAGTCCTCTGCTAGCCACTATAGCAATGGGGTCGGTGACTCTGGTACGTACAAATCCACCCATTCCGGTCGATACTTTGCGATACCAACACTTCTAGATGCCACAGGAGAACAAACCAGCCGTGACCCGCGCAAGAAGTCCCGTCTGGTTTAACGCTCAAATCCTCGTCCTATCAACCGCGTGTCTTTGACAACAGGGACGGCGAGCCCATTCGACCTTTTGATGAAGAACGTGCCTATTGATCGCTGCGAGCCTCCAATTCGGCTCACGCACTTCGTTTGCAGGGACGCACAATTACCAGCCTCGACCCGCCAGGGCCACAACTCGAACACTGATGAATTACTGACACCATCTTCCCTGACCCGTGGATCAGATTGTCTGGACTTGTTAGGCTGACGGAGACAAAGACAAGGCACTGGAAGGAACGAGAAAGGTTGGAGCGGAGGTCGATTAATAGCAGGAAAAGAAAACAAAAATCGAGAAGGAGCATTAGAGAATTAGGATTTCCAATGGCCGCTATGACCTAGCCGTGGTGACACCACATGAACAAACATCTTCTGTTGCTATGAAAGGGGACTGGGACCAGCTGGATAATGCCGCAAAGTCGTACTTTTGTCAAGATGGCTTAGGAAAAACAGAGACTCGAGGGCAAAGTGGTGATAAATGTCGCGTTGCTTCTTCATTGATTCCGTGTCGCGAAGGTGTCAAGGGATGCAACTTCCTCGACGGGGTGTTTATTCAGACTCTCGTAGAGTTGCAGGTAGCTGCCAATCAAGAAAGCCCAGGAACCCCTACGCAGGAAGAACAGCAACAGCAAATGGTCAGCCAATCCATCGTCATAAAATAAGAGGACAAGGGAAGAAGCGCTCGCAACGATGTTCCCAATACATAAGCAGATTCCGCGGGAAAAAACATACCAAAACGTCGCCAACCCAGCCTCGTACTGGGCGCCCGAATTCTTATACGCCATGCCGAGCGCGCCACACAGCGTGAAGCCCAACGCACCGATCATGTTCCAGAAGGCAATGTGCCAGCCCAGGACATGCGGCGCGGGCTTCCACCAGCGCTCCTGCGTCTCCAGCAGGTACAGCGTCGAGCTGACGATGAAGCCGCTGCCGCCCACGACCTGCGGGATCCAATACGCTGCGTTAAGCCGCCACTGCGGCGTCAGGTGATCGATGATTCCTGGAAGCGCGGTGATCCCGGACACACCGAACACAGTGGCGCCGAAGAGCTGTGCTGCACCGGCCAGGAAGCCCAGCTCGTGTAGGTAGTGCGTGCGCAGGTCGTGCAGCGTGGGGAACCACTGCCATTGCTTCGTCGAGGTGGTGGTGGAGGAGGGACGCGCTTCGGAGACGGTCTGCGATGAGGGTTTGCCGACGAAGTTGCGCCGGTTTTGGTGGTGATGGTGGCAGTGGTGGTGGTTAGCGCTGATCCGGATCTTTCCTGCCTGGCTGGATTGCTGCTGCTGATCGCTGGTGTTGTTGCCGTTGTTGTCGTCGTCATCGTCATCGTCTCCTTCGAATAGTTGATCCACGGCCCACCCGAAGCAGCCGGAGTTGTTGGCGTTGATTGCCTCGAAGATGAGCAAGATGGAGCCGGTCTCAAAGAAGAGGATTGCGCCGATGAAGGCCGTTATGCCGCCGCCGTAGTAAATCTCGCCGTCGAACTCGGTGGAGGGAGCTACCACAGGAAGCCAGACGAAGAAGCCCTACCGCAAGAGATTTTAGCCGTCGTTCCCAGAATCATTCGTCTTCCCGCGCCAACTCACATTCAGAACCCAGACGACACTTCCCCACGTGAAGATGAAAGCCACCAGCCACGAAATGTCCCAAATGGGAAAACAAGTGAACGTCCTGATGACATTCTTGAGCACTTCTCGCGGATCCGAGGTCTTCCGGGGCGTCAAGTATCGTCCCTCTTGACCAGGGAGAGGTCTCTGTACCAGCAAGGGATGGCGACCCTTTCGGTTGTCGCGAGACCGCCATAGAAACCTGACATTTTTGGCCGGAACATTGGCCTCGCCCAGTCGTTCCGGAGTAGCAGACCGTTGTTTTGTTGTGTTTTCCTCCACACTCTCGTCTGAGGTCGCTTTGGGTGACAACAGTGCCTCGTGGCTGAAATGTGCTCTGGTGGGATTGAGAAACGCGAACGGACCATCGGCGCGTTGTAAGGTCAATCTTTCGTCATGTTCGAACGGTTCTCGAGTGCGGAAGCGCCTGTTCCTGGCCGGCATCTTGGCGGGCGGGATGGGGTGGTTTTCCTTAGCTGTGCCGAGTATCTGAGAGCTCCTCTCTTATGAGTGGAGTTCGTCCATTGTTTACCCAGATTTATATTCTCTTGCAAAAGCCAGGTTACAAGAAGGGGTTTGAAATTTGAAAATTTGAAACTTGAAACAGAGAACTCGTGGAAGCGCGGAACGTGGCAAGTTTTAAATTGGCAGATGACGACGTGTGCGCCGTGGTCTTTCGTGTTCTCAGGTGAACGAGTTTTGTTTGAACAGCCTAATAGGTCGAGGTTAGGGGCCCCTAAAATTCCAATCTAAGGGCTTTTAGGTAGCAAGAGGGGTGACATAATACTCCTTCACTCTCCCTGTCTCGCCCAGTGCCGTCGTTTTCAGGCGCTGCCCCAATTTGTGGCTTGTCGACGACCAAGAAACTCCATCTCGTCCTCTTTCTGCTTTTGAACGTTCAATACATGCTTAGGTAGGTATGTTTTGGTCATTTTGCTGACTGAGCCAACCACGCCAACTTCTCATGCTTACTGGGCCAAACGCATCACAACCCTGCAAAGGCCAATTCTAGAGCGGCAGTACCACAATCTCAAAAGTATTTGATGACCTCGAAGCGTGCCAGTCACTGCGGAGCCTCTAGTAGCAACGACAGTCCTGGCTGAACTACGCTTGCTCAATAGTCTGTCTTGTGCTATGAGGTGAGATGGGATGACTGTACACTACTTCAAGTCCAAGTCCAAGAAAACCAAGTTCCAATAAACACATGTAGTCTTGTCTTTTAGAATAGCTCGTCCGCCTCTTCTCTCGTTCTTCCCACTTCCAAATTTTATGTGCGACAATCAGACTAACCAAATCACGATATTTCACTTTGTCCGCCGACGTCAAAGGTACGGGTGGGTGTCTTGGTAGGTCTTCCCTCCGATGTTCCCCATCATCACTGCACTTCGTCCGCCGGCTTCGTATGGACGTCTTTTCCTCCATCATACGAGTATGCTCGTCCGCCGAGGTGGATTGTTCATATACTCGTCTGATTGAAGAATGGGGGCACACCGCGACAATGAAGACGAGTGGACCCCGGAAAAGCATCTTGGCGATCTAACTTTCTGCATGACCAGGGACTCTTAATTCCCTTTTTGGTATGGCCAAGCTCTGGGATCCTCAAGACACCCAAGTATACCATCAAAGGAGCCCATGTTGATACTTAACGTGAATCAACATTTCACGCAACGGCGCTGCCTGGGTCGACACCATGGAGAACTCGGGAGTTGTTGCGCCGACCGAGGCCACAGTGAAGGGCGCGGTTCAAGTATAAATATGGGCGACTTCTACCACTTCTCTGTCTTGAAATTCTCTCAAGCAGAGACGACTTGCCCTTTGCTTGATCATTTTATTTTCAAACATCACTTGGATTTCATCCACGATGTCTGCAGACGCCCCCAACCTTCAAGGCAAAGTCGCTATCGTCACAGGCTCAGGCAGAGAAAACGGCATCGGGGCAGGAATAGCCTTCGCGCTTGCTCGCAATGGAGCAACGGTCGTCATCAACTATGTTTCGGAATCGTCTGGCCCTCGGGCGGCTGAGGTAGTCAAGAGTATCGAGCGAGCTGGTGGCAAAGCCATTGTCGTCAGGGCAGACATTGCAACCCAGGAAGGTGCAAAGATACTGGTCCAAGAAGCATTGAAGGGACTCAAGACCGACAAGATCGACATTCTTGGTATGCATCTCCTCATACCTCAAAAGGTATCTTCCTTTCAAACGACCGAGCCGCTGCTGACACTGTCGCTATAGTGAACAACGCAGGTGGCGGGGCTCCCGGCCCAGCAATGCAAGTCTCGAAAGAGGACATCGAGCACACGTTCGCACTTAACATGTTTGGCCCACTGTACATGATGCAGACAGTTGTGCCTTTCATGCCCCGGGGTGGGCGTATCATCAACATCGGCTCGATCGCATCCAAGGTGAGTTTATTGTGTTATATTGGAGCCCCCAGTTAGAACAGAGTGCTGATACTATCTTTGGAATCCTTTTAGTTGGGCATGGCGCCAATCCCGTTGTATGTTGCCTCCAAAGCGGCCATGGATGCAATGACATACGCAGTCGCAACTGAAGTATGTATCGGTACCCATCTATTAGAGTCTCGTCTTTTAGTTTCTGTCTTTGGCCCAGTATCAAGATCGAGACATTCGCTGACAACAGTCGCTCACAGTTGGGACGCGGCCACGGCATCACTGTGAACACCGTTGCTCCTGGGCCAGTGCCTACCGGTAAGTCTACTCCGTGGACAGCTGATGCATCGAGAGATTTCCCGAGTACTAATCCTGCCGATGTACAGATGGGTTGCTCAAGGGCCCGGTGGCCGAGGCGGCAAATAAGTACCTCGTCCCGTTGACGAGGGCCGAAGAAAGGATGGGTACTGTCGACGACATCGCAGATATAGTGCTCTTTATTGCATCGGAGAAGAGTCGATGGATCACTGGTCAGTTCATTTCTGCCTCGGGAGGTATCACAGGAAATTAGAGCAGAAGTTTGGACTGGACGAGTCATAGCAAGTGTCTCAACCTCTTGGAGCCACAAAACTATCAAGTCAAGCATGATAAGCGTTGTTGATCTCGAAATCGAGGGTCGTGACACCAGAGTCCATCAGTGAATTGATCCATATAAGACCTTTCGAGGATGCAATAGCGGCAGTACTAGTTTTGTCCTTCGTCTTGTTCATCAGTGCAAAAATTGCAGTGACGTGCATCTTTCTCGCCTCAGTGCGCTCCATCGAAGCGACAATGATGTACGCCCATAGAGCAAGTTCTGGGAAATTTGTATCAGTGTATGTTGCTGTCGACGAGAGAACTGAGAGTCGCTTCCGCAGATGTTCGAGATCCTCGGAAATGAGCAAAAATTCTCGCTTCAACCTAGCTAGCATGATCAGTAAGGCTAGTCTTATTAATTCAACCAGGCTCGATTCCAAATATTTGGTGCTAGTACCAATGAAGTCCGCTGGACGCGGCAGGGACAGCAGAAGATGTGTGACAGTAACGATGCGTTTAGCTGCCGTAGCACTATCTTTCCAAAATAGGGGATCCTGAGCGTTCTCGTTCACGAACTTGGCCAGCCGAAAAGCCTCCACGAGAGCGGTAGCTGCGGCGCCGAGCTCGTCGGAATCTTGACGGAGCTGTAAGATGAGTCGATTCAGAGCTAGAGGGAGAACATGCTGCTGTTCTGGCAGAGGAGCAAAATAGGGGGGCAGTGGAAACCGTGGCTTGCTATCCGATATACAAGACCCGAGTAGGTCAAACCTAGATACGGTCAGTCATCGTCAAGAAGCAGTATCGGTGCATTTCGAGAGGGTCATAAGTACCAACATGCGAACAATGTCACGGTCTGATTCGGGTGTTGGAAGCTAGGATAGAATCGAAGAATCTTCTCTAGGCCATCCATATGTATGGCGAAACGATCCCACCTACCGAGGGCAGACTATAGGGGCTGTTAACGATTTCTTAGGTTGAACACGCGCAGGAATACAAACATCGTGACATAGAAAGCCTAGAACTGTAGTAATGACCCCATCGCTGACTTGGGAAACTTCTCGTTTGAGTCTCTGAGTGACTTGATTCAAACAGACGCTGAAGTATTTAGACGACTCTTCAAAGTCGCCGTACTCGAGACCTCTCCATTGAGTATGTTGATTGAAGAACAAGGAGGCATTTGCCAGTGAGAGGTAGAAAGCAGTGCAATCAACGACAGACATTGCAAACCACTCAAACCGGAATGGCCGATATATTCGTTCCGATTCAGTGTGCACTGGAAAGAATGAGCAAGAGCACGGAAGCGGAGGACCAGAAGCATACTGAAATTAATTAGTTGGCGTTCTCTAGCATTGGTATCCACGGGAAAGAAACTGTAGCAATGAAGTGCTCGATGAATCTGTTCATATTCTTGAGGTCGCTGCCCAGCGCGGAGCTGGGCGGTCACTTTGTCAATTTGTGCATCAGGGAGTTTCACTTCGAGAGGCCAGGTCGTCGGGCGCTTTCTGCGAGAGTCGCCGACTCTCGTCATAACATGGCGTCGAATGACATTTTGAGCATTCTTCTGCTTCAGTTCACGTGGATGAGAAACCGAGACGAAGGAAAAGTTAGAAGGTGCATGTCTTTCCATGACATTGAATTGAGGTCCTAAGGCAATCTGAAGTTGAAGTGAGTTGGAAGTGAGAAGAGCGACCCAAGTACGAGCAGAAAAACGCTGTCTGACGCTGAATTTATTTCGTTCCGTTCCAGACATCGGCGGAGAGGTGTGGGCAATCATTTTGTCTGTCATTCAAACCTGCCATTGGCCGATCCACAATTCAGATCTCAAAAAGTTTTACGCGTTCCGCGATTGGAACAAAAAGTGCGACATGATGATTCTATGATTTTGAATGCTCGATAATGTCTACTACACCCCCGAGTCAATCTCCTCTTTTAAGTTCCTCAGCTTAACGAGCACATACATGTCTTCTACACCCCTCTTTCTGTTGGGTCATGCGCAGATGCCTTAAGCAGGTCTCATCAAGAAGTCGGTTTCTGAAAGGCCTGTCCGGTTCGCACCTGTCGTCTTCGGCTGTTGGACCGCCGCCGACTTCGGTATTGCCCACATCTCTCTCCATCAGACCTATCCCTATATGCTCTCGAACTCCCTCTGAATCCCTCCGTCGGACCCAAATTCGGCATGCATCGACGACGCCTCTCAGCGAGAGTGCGAGAACAAAGGGAGGATATGGACGTAGGACAAGGAGCTCACCAGAGATTAAGAAGACTCAAGGAGAATGCATAAAATTATCGGCCGAAGAATGGGTTACACAACTAGAAAGATATCTACCTACATCCTTGAGCTTGTTGACTCCGTGCGGATCACGAACTGCCGCTACCGATGATTCTGGATTCCCTGATGTGCTTCGAATACTCAGAAGTGCTGGCAGGGAAAGTAATGTCAACATTCTGGGTTTTATGGCGCTCCACCAGCGTCGATACAAAGCCGTTATCTATATTGCGGGAGTGCTCCTTAAGCCAATTGCCTTGGCCGCTAACGAGCCATTCAAGGACGAATTGCCTTCCAACATCAACTGGCCAGAAGGATGTTTTGCTAAGAGGAATGGTAGCCCAATTGAACTCGAGCGCTCCTTCCAAGTCAGAAGAAGGCCTCTCAATACTCCCCTAGAGTCCTTCAACAGTCTGGAACATGAGAACGATTACAATGAGGGCATGGAAACCATCTGGTCTCTGCTCGCGGACCTTGTCATTGCGTCTTCCAATCAGCCTTCTAGCGAGGGAAAGCAAGTCATGAACACTGTCTATCAGATACTTGCTCTTATTCACAACCTGGGACTTGTCCCTAATACCACATATGCTTACAAAGCGGCACAAGAAACCACAACCACTCAGCAGCCCCCGGTTCTACATCTTCTAAATTCGCGAATCTTATCAACCTTGTCAGACGCCGTCTGGAATTCTCACCAGGACGAAGAAACCGAGCGATCAAAGAAAAGCGATGATAACAGATGGAATTTCTTCCGAGAACCTCCCGGTAGTCGCTTACGATCTAGGGCTCGAGAGCTCGGACCAGAAATATGGTTAGAGTTCATTCTGTGGTGCTGTGTCGAGGGAGGATTTGCGTCAACTGGAGCGCGGATCATCAAGGCTATACGCGACGACCCTGGAAAATCTTGGCGTGCTGTTCCATGGGCAGAATCAAGTGTGTCATCAGTTGAATCTGATCAAGTCAGCTCCCGCAGAAGAGCTTCCTATCATGAATCGCCAATCACCCACCATGGACAAGCCATGACGACCGATCAGCATAAATTCGTAAGCAACGAAGCCGTTCTTGCGATTGCTGATTGTTTGGTCACCAATTCTGCTGCGTCAGGCTCGGGCCAAGATTTATCCGTGCTTCAAACTCAGAAATGGTTGGATGAAACTCTGTCATTCTTAGAGCCGCACAGCCTTGCTCCGACATACTTTGACTATCTTGCAGTCCGTTTTCTTCAGACTGGGCAGTTTTACGGAGCAGATAGGGCTCATTCTTTGCGGAATTGGGCATCCACCATAACACAGCTCCACAGCGTGTTCTCTGTGGATGAAGAGCCGCGTCAGGGATCCGGCCTTGAGTTTAGTGTTATTTTGGATCGTTCCGAACTGCGAGCTGGCATTCTCCACCAAGCTCTGCAAGCTTGCGTTGAAGCTAATCTTGCTAAGAAGGCCGTTGACACCTTTACAGACATACAAAGGACCGTGGACGGAAACAAATTACAAGCCGTTGGGGAGTTCCTTTCACAAGGCTTGGGTCCACGAGATGGCTTTTTCACCTCTAGGTCTGGCCAGGGAGAACGAGAGCTCCTCAATTCTTATGGACAGCTGCCCACTTACAAATTGCCTCCTTTCCTGGACTTGATCACTTGGCACGGGTTATTTGGCCTAGGCGACTGGCTCCTCTTCTCGAATGACGTTGATGGCACATTGCTGCCCTCTGTTACATGGAGCCAGCCTTCTGTAACAGCGGCGCTATCCAAGTATGCGGCAGCGAGGGATGATCCTCTCCTTCTCGCTCGCAGTTTGACCATCTGCGCGTCTTCCAGCAGAAAGATGACAGTGAATGTTTTGAGAGCCCTTGTGATTTACTATATCAAAACTTACAAGTGGGCCAGGGCTACAGAGCTACTGGAAAACTTGAGGAAGGCGGAAGGCGGTGGTTATAGCCCCAAGATTGTCTCGAATCTCGCGGCTACAATACTACGCCTGGAAATCAACGCTGAGGTCTCGCCCCAAGAAGATTCAGAGTCCGACATCAGTCATGCCATGTTACTACTCCACAAGATATTGGATGGAGTCTATGATTCTCCACCGGCCGTCTTCAGGGTTGATCAGAAGAAAACGTTTAGACTGCAAGTTGGCTACCTGTTGCGTATTTTGGAAAATATGCCAGACAGCAATTTGTCTACTATGGCCAGCGAGTTCAAGCAGAGATTTCCTGCCAGTAACGTGCCTCATCTTGTTACGGACACCTTCAATGTGCTCTTCCTTGCAATTGCAGAGACGAAGGGTCTGATGGAGGCTCGGAATATCTGGCATTTGTTTTGCGCAGATCCCAGAGACTTCTCTGGCCAGCGAGATGATGAATTCTATGACAATGAAGCAACGCCATTCAACGCGCATAGGGAAGGATATGGTGAAGAATATGGTTTTACGGGTAACCGACCTACAGAAATGCTCAACAGAGATGATCACGATGAATTGCCTCTTGAGTTGGCAAATGGCGACCTTGAAGAGGCAAGCCAAGGCCGAGCCCCCGTTGTCGTTCCTGACCTGCGTACGCTCCAGATACTGTTCAGACAAGCCATAGCTGAGATTGGGATCCGAGAAGAGCGCAGGCAAGCTCATGATGACCTTGACTATGTGTTTGCATGGGTGAAACAATTTTATGGTGCATTCGGTCTCACAGCCGAAGACATCAAGACCGAGTTAAAATCATCACAATTGGTCTCACGCAAGACGAAACGCTCCACAAAGGCTTCCACACCATTTCGATTCGTATCTGGGAAATCGGTGCAAGAGAAGGTCGGGCCTGATGTGGCCAGTCGATTCTCTAGCGGCGCGTTCAAGACCAGGTTACCTGGTGTAAAACGAACCTCAAAGCAAACAGCTCGCGCGACGAAGGACGGCCACGGTGAACAAAACAAAGAGAAAGAAACACGTCCCTACCGAGAGATTATCCCAAACCTGAAAATCCGAAAATTTACTGTTGGTTCATGACGAGCTCTATATTGATAGCGTTGGTGTTTTTGGTGGATTTTGGGCAAGTGTCACTGTGTGGGTGAATTGCACATTGACGAGCTGTACAGGAAATGTAAATGTCTGGATATATCCATGTGTACTAGTATATTAATCGCGGAAGAATTCTAGATCTTTTCACCAGTCACCCCCTCGGGCACCTGCCCTTGACGCGCTTGTCTTGGTTTAGAACATCTGCAATCGATCACGATAGGGTGAAACATGTCACCGCCGAAACTTCAGTCCGTCCACACAACTTCACCCACGGCTGGATTGAAAGTCTTCTCTGAGTAGGAGTACTTTGAGCTGCCCAGGCATTTCCCCGCGAACCCGGGGAGTCGCCTCCTGAATCTGAGTCAGCTTGGTTGGAGGACGGCAAAGAGGTATTGGAGAACTACGCTGCCTGGGCTTGGATGGGAAGGAAGAAGGGTTTTGGGAAGACATAAATATCAAATAGCAATGCCGTCACCCGTTTGTGAAGGCGGGGAGAG
>JANSVK010000094.1:0-137451 GCA_030068005.1 Cladophialophora exuberans | reverse complement strand
CCTCTAACATATCCCCTTGCCCCAAATCCAGGAGGTTGCTCCGGCATTGGTCTAGGCCTGGCACGGCACCTGCTGAGCAAAACCGACGTGACATGGCGCGTCGTGCTGGCCGACATCCGACCAGAATCCTACGACGCCGTCTCGTCAACGCTCGATGCCAGCCGGCACAAGTTCATCCACACTGACGTCGGGTCGTGGGACTCGCAGGCGACGCTGTTCCGCGAAGCGTACGCCTTCTCCGAGGGCGGCGGGCAGATCGACTTCTTCGCGGCGAACGCGGGGATCGGCGACCACGAACACATCGTCATGTCGGAGGCGGAAGACGTCGACGCCGAGCCCGCGAAGCCCGCCCTGCTGTGCACGCAGGTGAACCAGATCGCCGTCTTCTACGGCCTGAAGCTCTTCGTGCACTATGCGAGACGCACCGCCAAGAGGCTCAAGGCCTCGGCGGCGGCGAGCGGTGAGGCACCACACTCTTTCACGCCAAAGATGGTCATTACGTCCTCGTGTACCGCGCAATATCCGTTCCCCGTGGCGCCAGAGTATTGTATGTTCACTCCCAATGGGCCTCCACCTCATAGTCGGAATCTTCGTGTTTTGCTAACAGAAAGAACTATATTTCAGGCGCGACCAAGCACGCCGTTCTGGCCTTAACGCGCAGCATCGGTCCGCTGCTGTACGCGAAGGACAACATCGCCGTGAACTGTATCATGCCGGCGTACGTCGACACGGGCCTGACACCGAGCGAAGTGACCTCGTTGTGGCCTCGGGAATACATCACGCCGATCGAGACCGTGAGTACCATTTTCTTTCTCTCTGCCCCTCTCTTGTTGCCCCCCCGGCTCCCCAACACAATTTCCCGACCTCGATTGACTAAATACGTGATGAATAGATGCTCCGCGCCTACGACGAACTCACCTCCGCCACGGGCTCCATCCCCTCATCCGGCGCCGCCATCCAGTCCGACGGCGCGCCCGATGTGGTCAAAGTCGGCCAAAGTGTCGAGTGCGTCGTGGACAAGCTGTTTTACCGACAACCCGTCCCCTACGCGGACGAAAGTCAGCGGTTTTTGATCGAGGAGTCGTTCGATCCGGAAACTGGTGAGTCCTTCAAGAAGTTTTTTTTTTGTTTTCTCTTTTGTGGGCCAGTCTTTTCGAAAATTGGAAACGAATAATTTGTGATTGCATCTGACCAATTGGTTTTTTGAATTCGATTGAATTAGGAGTCTGGTGGAAGGGTCTGCGTGCACAGATCGCTAAGATGATGGCGCAAGCGAAGGACGCTGAGGCAGTATGATAATCGGGCAGATATGCACTAGAATGGTGATGCATTACGGCACGCTCGAGGTTTCCTATGTGGAAAGGGAGAGTGATGTGTTCACTTACCTTGGTAGCTTGCTACATTTACCAACGCCAGCATCCCAGTCTTGAAAGCTAGACATGCCAATGCATTAGTTCTACTTTGACATCGAGGATTCAGCGATCAGGAGCAAAGTAGACAGGTTGACAATACTAGAAAGTATGCGCGTTCAAATGACTGCATTGTACAAATACTACTCCCATACGATTTATTCTCATTCTGGACTTCTCCTTTCCAGGCTAAGCCATTTATCTGGGAACAGCGCGAGGCGGAGGGGAGGGACGGGGGCAAGCGAGGCGAGAGGGGAGGAAATAGTGCAGGGAAGAGGGGGCAATGAAGGGCTCAAATTGGGTATCATGGGGCTGCTGTCTTCTGTCTATGGGGTTCAACTCGCCGACTTGAACAGACCGATTCTGTTGGTTCGAAACATTCTGGTCTCCGTGCCTCCACGAAACAAACGCCGAAGTCTATCCGTATAGTCTCGCTTTGTCAATATCGCGTCCTTCTCATCCTACTTCTTCTCCTGTTGATTTCACAATCATGAGAAGTCAAACCACCTGTAGGACAGCTACAGAGGTGAGCGAGTGGTAAGCCACATTGGTTCCCAAGGAAGCACTCAGCACCCATCGGGATGAGCGAAATCGATGGAGGAGACACCATCAGAAGATGAATCTCGTCGAACATTCAGGCCATTTAGCAGACGCGACTGTAAATCAAGCGGGGGTACAGCTGGACCATGTGCCGAAGCGCCAGTTGTGGGAGACACGTTAGGAGCGTTCAGACCAACTTCAAGCCATCCTGGTGGGGGTGACCTAATCGATTGAAGGGGACAGGTCTCTCGGTCGCGGTTGTCATTGAGAGTGAGAGTGTGGGTGCCATTTGGGTAAGCGTGCTGCGGTCGATGTGTATGCATAAGACCATTCTCTCTATTTTGTGACGGACCAGATTCCTCATCGTCTTCCAGAATTCCGACAATGGTATCCGATTGAGACGAGAAATGACCAGGACCTTCACAAAAAAAAGGTGATCAGCGCTCTGACAGGGGTTATTCAAGGTGCTGTGCTGGGGCTGGTGCTGGGCTGTGAATGGGCAAGGGCGATTCGGGGTGGCGGTAGTGGTGCCGGGGGAGGTGGATATTTCATATTGGGGATAAGAGATACTCGTGACATCAAGTTCATGAGGCATTCATGATGGTACCTTGATGTTGAGTCTGTCGTTTGACCTGCTCTCTTGCCCAACGTGCTGCATTGATGGTTCGAGGAGTAAAGTCTCGGGAGGTTCGAGTCTCCTTGATGAGTTTGGTGACCCATTCTTGCCGGTAGTAGTTGGATAGCGAGCCGTCGGGGAAGGTTTCGCTAAGATCACTGGAAAGAGTGAGCAATGCCGCATTTACAGAAGAATACCATACTTACGCAATAATGCCCATACAAGCACGAAGAAGTCCCTCGTTGTGATTCATATCAGTTGAGACAGTCTGAAGGAATTCGAATATCGGCTGAACATAGCTCTGGAGGAGGCCAGCTGGTTTTGAGTTAGCAGAAAGCCCATAAATTCCAGAGGCCATTACATACCTTTCTCAGTCCCTTTGAATGCGAGAATCAGTCCCGACCAGGCATCAGCGATACCCGATCGAAGAGAAACAATGTAATCAAGCATGTCAAATGAAACGTCATTTGCGATAGACACATTGTTGGCCTGCTGAAGGACGCCAGCAACCACCGTGACATAGGTCTCGAAATGTATGCCAATGCTGGTGGCAACATCTCCGAAAGTCTCGAGGATCGGTGGCTTCAGCGCGTTGGAAAGCTTGTCGGACTAAAACGTAAAGTTAGTCAAGATTGCATTAAAGAGTAGAATGTCCACTTCCACTTACCCTCAGGTTGTTGAGCAGATAGTTCATGAACGTGTCGCAATACGGTCGAGCCTTGTCTTCCAGAGCACGAACAATGTCGCTAACCAGCCCAATCGCTAGAGAACACATGTCTGGGGCCTCTTGGTTGCCCAGCGCATTGTAGAGATAGGGGGCGAATGAGTCCATATACTTCAAGAAATCGCTTGTTAAAGCATTGGCCAATCCGCTGACGATCTGGAAAAGAACTTCGGGGACGCTCGTGTTAGCTGTGACATTGAGCAGCTCCAAGTTGATCTGCATGATCCGATCGGCTTGAGGCGCGATATTCTGTTCGAGCCTCTGAACGATTGCAAGTAAAACACTGCTAAGGCTGACTTGCAATTCCTCTAGAGTGATCTTGTCATCAATGCTGACAATCTGCTTTTGCATGGGGATTGTGCTCTCGAGGCGTTGAATGATCACATTGGAGAGTTCTGCCACGATTTGTAGACTGTCATGAGCGGAGTTGGTGACAAACCCTCCTAGAACTTCGTATGCGGCTGTGCGAAGTTGATTATTTGCATCTTGTTTCTCGGTGACTGCAAGAAGAGAGGTGACACTGTCTTGGAAATGTGGTGTAAGCTGGTTGGCAGAGGCACCTTCTTCGCCAATAAATCGTTCAGTCAAGTTGAGTAAGGCCAGGCAGCAAGACGAGGCAATCCGGGGATTGCTCATGAGGCCAGCGAAAAGGGCTTGCATGAGTGGCTGTAAATGTGTCGATGGATCGATGCATTCCGAACAATAATCGCAAATCCTGCTCAACGCGTAGGCGGCCGAATCTTGCACTGGAACCATAGGATCTTGCATCATTCCAATCAAGACGGAAAGGGCCTGCTTGACGAGAGGGTCGAGGGTTTTAATATCTGGACCATCCATGATCGCTCCGAAAGACGAGACTGCAGCATCACGATGAGTCCAGTCCTCGCTTCGTAGATTTGCCTCCACAAAACTGAGTACTGTTGGCACTAGGTCACCCCCAATCGTCTGTGCATAGAGTTGAAGACACTGGTATGCGGCTCTGGCCACGTTGTACTCGTCATCGGCATCATCTTCAGAGACTTTGGTCATCAACTGGAGAAGAACAGGGACAACCTCACGCGCAGCCACCCTAGCGAAGTTAAAGTAGGGGCGAAGTTCCGTAGATCCTTCATGCTGTGCTTGTTGGTTGTCATCTTCGATGCTGATTTCCTCTTCGCAAACTGTACACCAAAACTCGATGGCCAATTTGGCAACGTCTTCCTCGTCATTTTTCATGCCGGCGATGGTAAGGCCGAACAAGGCCTTTTCCATGTAGAACCTCATCTTATCATAGTAGATGCCCATAATGCGGTTCAAGCAACCGAAAGCAGCAGCCTGGACACGCGTGTCTTGGGATTGAGTAGCCTCGCACACGACCTGCATGATGTAGTTTCTCTCGCCCTCGTTTTCGAAATTGCTGCGAATGAATTCGGTGGCATCGCTCAGTGCCGACAGAGCCGAAAGTCGGACATCTTGGTTAGCCTCCTCTTTCCTGGCACCCTGAACCACGGCAGTGAGGATGGCATTCGAGTATCCAACTAAAGATTCTCTGAGGTCAACATCGTCCGACTCGCAGATGAAGCCAATAGTGGTCAGGCTGGATTGTTTGAGTTTATCGTCGCCAGATCCAACATTATGGACAAGAGAGGGCAGCAGATCAGGCCACTCGTTGCGGGGGAGTTCGATTGCAGCGATGGTCGCAATCAACTGAGCGGCGGAGTTGGCGGCTTGCGGTGAAGAGGTGAGGGTCTTGACAGCCAACTCTTTGACCTGAGCCTTGATTTGAGGATCAACTCCTTGTAGCCATCTTGCTTGAACTTCTCTTAATCTAGCAACATCGCGATAGCTGAAGGCATTTTTGAGAGCGAGACCAGCGGCCTGGCGGACCGCAGGGCCAGCTTGGTCATTTGCGAGTTCCCGGGAAAGGATAGATAGATATTCAGACTATGGTTGCGTCAGTCGGGCAATTCACCTTGAAATTGAGATCAACTTACAAAGTTTCCCTCTCGGGCTTGTCTGAGTTGCTCTTCAGCAGCACCACGGATGTTTGCATCTTGACAGACGTCAGTCAAAGATTAGAAAGACGCAGAATGGATATGGTGAACTTACCCGGTGAGAAGGTGTGCTCCAAGACTGCTCTGACGTCCATGTTGGCGAGACCGAGCAGCGGTCTACAAGGGAGTAGGCGGACAAACCGAGGGAGCGAAGGCTGAGACGAGGAGAGGCACGAGTTTGTCGGCGGCAAAAAATCGACGACGAAAGCAGGTCCGGAATCAAGGAAAGAACGACCTGCAGAGAAGTGGAAGGCGGAGATGACCTCTTGGTATTGTAAGGAGTGGGAGAAAGGAGAAGAGGCAGAGGTGGTTTGTGGGAATGAATTTGGTTTGTGTTTTGCCAGAGGGAATCTTGAAGTGGGATGCAGGACGCAGACGCAGTGGATGAAATTGTTGATACTGCCAGGCACTGCCAATTGACTGCGCTGCCTAACACGCACTTAACACGTACGCTAAGCTAAATAGTCGCAGCTACGTAGGCCACGGACCAGGTCGCAGCTTCTTACCTGCGGTCAATCCCCCCAAATCTTGTCCGCTTAAGCATGTCCAGAGGGAAGCGTCGCCTGTGTGGCTGCCCTTTGACAGCCAATCACCCACTAGCCTCCAGCGCCCCAGTTACTTAAGGAGCCACTGGAGCCTCACTCCCAATTTCTGACAGCCTGATCAGCCTTGTCCCTGTCACCTCGACTCGCCTGTCCTACGCCAGCCTTCACCCTTTTGGCTGCCGTAGGCTCGATAAAAGACCACGCGCCGCAGATCGATGAACGTGCTCTGTCACCCAGTCATAAAAGAATCACCTCCCCTGTCAGTGTGTCCGGTGCCATCATCTGTGTCGAGGTCAAGAACCGTTTGGCCCAACCCATCTCGGTCAAGGACCGCTACCACTCTTCTTCCAACGCGACCGTTGACATCCATTCTACCGGGCCTCAACCCCCCATCCATATGACCTTGCTCAAACACATGTCGTAGTTCCCAGGCTATGTCTTCGGGCTCAGGTGTAACATCGTGTAGGTATATCTTGATATCTGACCGTGTCTCAGCAAGAACAAGGAATGTCTTGTCATCCACAAATTTGGCATCGAGAATGCGGTTTGCCTCAGGTATCGCTAGAAGGTTGCTGCTCGTCGTATGCTCGAGGCCTTTGGCGCTTCCCTCCTGCAGTGTAACCATCACCTGGTGAAGTTGATCCGCCTCGTGACGATCCTTGCACAGGATCACCAGGCGATACAATCTCGGGTCCATCTCATCGGGAATCGCTCTCACATCCATGTCCTCGCCCTGGCAGCGCTGTGGTAGTTGCACCAGGTACCTCGCCAAAATACTCTTTCGGAACGTTTCAGCGATTTGGGAAAACACCGTGTCGCTCTGCCTCTGCACTCGGTCGATCAGATCGCCCATCGTCGGCATCATCGTGTCCTTATTCGCGCTTGCTCTGCGCTTGGTGTACTCAACGTAGAATCCCAAATCTGTTTCCTCTTCGAAGGACATAGCTGCCTTGCCATCGGATTGCGTCTGCTCTTTGACCAAATACTTCTTCAGTCGACTCTCCTTCATAGCTCCTCCCACATAGTCCAACACCGTCCTCAGTTCCATTTCACCAGTCCACGACTCCCGTAACTCTTCAGCCCTCTCACTTCCCTCCTCCAGCGCCCCAACTTCACATTCCCATTTCAACCATTTGATGAAAGCCGCAAATTCTCTCATTTCAACTCCGACATCAAGCAATAGATCTTCAGCGAGGATCCCCATGGTATCAATCGTCTCTCTCACTCTTCGAACACTCTTCTCGTCGAGTCCTAGTCTTGAACTCGTAGGAGAAAATTTAGCAAGGCCATCAAGTCGAGACAAGACCACCAAGCATCTTTCTAAGGCAGGCAAAAGACATTCGCTCGTCATTCGGCGTACAACTTCGAGACAGTCTCCGACCGCCTTCTCCCATCTCTTCAGTCCCCGATCCCCTACTTCGTCCACTAACCACTCCTTCAGTTTAGGGTCAAAATCCCCTGTGACAGCAAGATGGTGGGCGGCATAGACAAAATCCGCGTTCTCATCCGTCTCCGCGAGGGACTCGTTGACGTTGCGCAGAAATCTGCTAGGCAGATCGAATGCTGCTTTGACCTCGGCGAGCAACTGAGTATGCACCTGCGAGATGTATCGGAGGAGATTGCCCAGCTGTGTTGCTTTTCTCGCCACTAGGGGTAGATTGCGGCCTGTGTGAGGGATGAAGCTCATGTCAAGGCTGAGTAGATGTAACGCCGAATTACGCTTGGCCGGGGTGCCCACCTCTGCTGCTCGCTGTTCGATCACAAGAAACACGGTCGAGAGAAAGGGATGGCTCTCCATTCTTAATACCCTCGTAGTACCTCCCGCGGCCTGGACAGGCAAGGCTCCCAGCAGATCCACGGTCCCGACCTCAAAGGAATCAAAAATTCTTAGGTGCACTGCACACTGACCACCATTGTCTAACCCAACGAGAAGCGCGTCCACTCCTCCTTGTCCTCCAGATCCCACATTGCCTCCGCCTCCGTGAAAGATCACATCCACACTCCCTCTTGAGCTGAAGACATCATCGTCCACTCCGACACCGGTTGGTGGCAAAGTGGCCAGTTTTGGCAACGAGGTCTCAACGTCAATATTGCTTAATTCTCGTGGGAGGTCGACTTTCAATTGGAGCAGCTTATCTACATCGGCACGTAGAGACAAAATTTGGTCAAGGGAGACACTCGCATTTGTCGAATCTTGTTGAGGAAGGTGGGAACGGATGACATCGGGCGAGGGGTACGCAAAGTGAGTTGTCCACGAGAGAGTCGACACGGAAAGAGGGCGATGGGCTTCTGTGGGGATTTGAGAACTTCGGCGGCGAGCTCGAGGTTGTAGCGAGGGAGGCGAAAGGGCTTTCTGGGTGAATGTCAATATTCGATTTGCGATCTTGCCCGTGAAAGAATTGATGAGTGACAAAGTGCCATCCGAACAAGCGACGGCGAGTATCTGACCTGGTGTGTGAGATTATTAGTTAGCATACATGCACAGGCAAGACGATGGAAGCGGTTCTTGTGAGTAGACGCACCATCCCTTCTCCATGCAATAGCCTTCACATTCCCTCCTTCGCCTTTTGGCTCATCTCGATCCGCCTCCTCGCCGAATTCGTCGTCGTCTTCATCCATGGCGAAATTGGCGCCAAATACTCTTTGTCCATTTAGCCGCCAAACATCGACGCTTCCTTTTCTCGTAACTGTTGCCACCAGATCCATCGTCGGACAATATGTGAACAACTCCGGCACGAACGGATCCAACGCCGTACGAGTAGAAATCTGATGCATTTTGTACTGCGTATGATGTGTACGCGGAGCAGAAGGAATTGTTGACTGCCTCAGGTTCACTCCTCAGAGTATCTTCTCAGAGTACCTTTGTTGACAAGGTCGCGGTTGGACGCTCGAACGCGTCGAAATATGATCGCGTTCAAAAAATGACATAAACCATTACTCGCAAGGGCTCAAGCAAAAACTTCAGCATTCATCCTTCGTAAAGTCTAATTCATCATTCATAGATCTGTGACATGACAGATGCTCTGGAATTATTAAGTATGTCTATGTCTACTAGTATTTGTCGTCCGGGAGGTCTCGACTTCCACTTCTGCCAAGCCTCGCGCAGCCTCGTCAGCCTTACGCCCCCCGGTTGGGTTGTCCCACATACCAATGCGCATCCTGCAATTCCTTCATGGCATCCTCTTTAGGAACTCAGATTTCAATTTGGTCATCATAAATGCTGTCAGCAGTAGTGCATAAATTAATTATCTTCAAGTAAGTCGTAAAATCCTTGGCACTGATCTTGTGGAAAGCTTGTGGATCTTCCAGATCACCACCAAAATGAGCGGATCACCAGGCTTATGGCGCTGGCGTATTGAAAAATACATCGCTGGACAATGCGCGTAGATGCTAATGTTGTTGGATCATGCCTCCCAAATAGCTCAATTCATCGAGAAGCTGTTGCATGCTGGTTGAATGAGGAATTGTCGGGTCGTGGTGACTCACCACTTGGGGCTGGTAGGCATCTCGATGATGCTCGTGTTCACCCAAGACTGGTACAGGCTCCACAGTTGGATCCGGTTTGAGTGTCACTCCAGATCCAGCTTCTTCTGCAGGAAGACTGTAATGTTGAAAACGGCTCCAAGAGAAATGTCCACTCTTAGCGCTATCAGGCTCGTTGTGAGAGTCTTCCATGGACGAGGAAGCAACTGAACTGACTGTCGAGAAGCTCGAAGCAGAAGGCAGACCATCTTGCCTTGATATAGTTTGCTCAGGCTCGGGGCCTTGGTGCAGCTCATTCTCTTTCCCCATATCGAACCTTTCAGATGAAGAGTCCAGACTCAAATCTGCGGGAGGGCTGATTGGTTCAAATTCGGCCATGCTAGGAGCGTACTCTGACTGGGGCGAGAGTTTTGTAGTTGCGTCAGTCCACTCCGAAAAGCGACTGCTGTCTTCGAACATGTAACTGTCGGTGTACGAGTCAGTATCGACAGTAGTCGATGAGAAATGACTTTGATTATTTTGCATATCATCTTGCTGAGTAGCTTCTTCGTGGATGCTGGGTGGATACGCGGATGATGGAGTATTTGGCAAGGTCGGCAAACGCTTCTCTAAATCGAGAGCATTGCGGTCATCATCGTCGATATCCTCGCTCTTCGCCCCATCAACTTTGAGGGCTGTGAGAGGCCAAACCGGTGTATTGCTAGCAGAAGCTACCTCTTTCACCGTCTCCAAAGGCCGGTAGGGAACTGCACTTGGAGCAGCCGACGATAGCTCAGGCGAATCATCAGGCTGGACCGAGCTACGCAGCGAGGAAGGTTCTCTAGAGAGAGACCGCTGGCGGCGATGTTGTGCAAAGGATGAAACGGGCACCGTTGTTGTAGCGTCCAAAGCATCATTGAAGTCTCTGCGAAGTGCAAGTTCCCGCGTAGGTGCCCCAGCGGTAGAGCCCTGTGTCTCTAGAATCGGTGAAACTAGGCCGGGGCCTAGGTTGAATTTGGGGGTGACAGTTCGTTCGGATGTGCCATGTGAGTGAGGTGCCGGCGACCTCAGTTCGTCAGTTGGCGTCCGCGATCGCGCCGAAGGAGGCCCGGGACTCATCAAAAGTGGCGAGGTTAGGGCTCTGAAGGCACCAATGATCCCTACTGAGCGGTTGCTGCTCCGCGAAGTCGACCTGCTCGGAGTTTCAGAGGGTTTTGGTCGAACGACGGCGAGGACATTGGTACTCCCGGGCTGAGATGGCACACGAGTTGATAGAGATCTTCCTCTTCTACTCGAGACCGATGACGCGCTGGTCGGAGTGCTGGAAGAAGACCAGGGTTGCTGGCTGAAGGTGGGAGAAGTCTTGAGCCGTGGCAGGGACGGCTTTGCTGGGACTGGGCGAGGATTCAAAAATTTGTCCATTGGGTCCATAGTACGATGCTCGGAGCTTGTAGAGCTTACGCTGTCGTTCCGGGATCGGCCACCGCTGGTAAGAGCAAAAGGAACATTCAGAACATTGACCAGCTGACCAGGGAGCATGGGGCAGGCTGTTGTCGAAGGTTCAGCGGAATTGTGAAACTCGATTTCATCATCTAAAGTGTACTGTGAGAGATGTGAGCTATAGCTTCATGCGAACCAGAAGCCAAGGAGCATACATAGTACCAGTACGTCCCACCCATTTTGAGTCCTCCTTGTCGCGGCACATTGTTCCCTGTCGCGTCGCCATCACAGATGATGTTGGAAAAGCTATGACAACCTGTCCAGTGCTCGGGGCCGGTACGGGTATCCCGTTGCATAGGGTAGGGACTCGAAAAATTGTCCCAAGAACCGTACAGGTGAACAGATCGAGTAGAGGGTGGAGTTCGGCTGCGATGACTATCAGCTTGTCTCTTAGAAAGGAGCGATTGACGTACACTAGGAAGGTGACAAGAGTCGTTGGAGCCATTGTTGTCGTCCCGAGTATTAGGTGAGGCTGAAGGTCGAAACAAAAACACAACTTTTGGGCTCCGAAGCACGTCCAATTGCCTTTTTTTAAGGCGTCTGTCCAGCAGTGCAGCCTGGGTTATCAAAAAAAGCAAGGAAAAAGTTGGCAGCAGACAGCAAAAGTAATTTGTAGCGCACCGGGCCGGCCAGAGGACAACACACAAGTCTCGTGGTAGAGGACTGGTTCCGATATGTGCTTTTGGTGGACGAGATATAGTCGAACCCGAGCCCGAGGGAGGTGACGCCAACGGGATGCAGAGATCCGCAGAGCCTAGATTGGATGCTATTTCTGCAAAGACGTTGAAACTGAGGCTGCCATCAAATCATCTCGTGTTGTGGCCGCATTGTACGCCTTGAGCACATCATGACGGGGGCGAGGAGGGGGGACGCCCGTTTTGGAAAGCTGAAACTGAGTGACAGAGAGGGAGAACAAGGAGCGCGCGTGTTTGAGGATTGGACGACAGCAATGAAGTCAGATTAGATCCAATTAGAAGAGATGAGGAAGGCGTGAATAGCAGCAGGTCGAGTCTTGTCAGGCGCCTGATGATGGTGATTGCAGGGCGGGCAGGAGCGATCAGAAGCGATCAGGGTCCGGCGGTTGCTGAGGTACAAGTGAAGTTGTTTCAACCAACGACAGATGACAACGTGTGAAAGTCAATTGACTGGCTGTCCACCCAGTACAAGCGAAGATTGCAGTTTAGGATCAGAGGACGAATGTACTGCGACGTTGGGCAGAGAGAGGGAGAGAGATGAGAAAGATGGACTCGTAGCAGAGGGTAGGACTCCATACGGAAACTGCCGCTGTCTTCAATTGACATTTTGCACAGGAGAAAGAGGTCGCACAGGGAGCAGATAAGTGCCGCTCTATGGCGGCGTCTATTGTACGTAGTGTTAGGAGGCTGTACGTAGCACGCAGCACGCAGCACTTTCGGTCGGGTGTTGAGGTGAGGCTTGCCAGCCATGTCGAGTCCCTTTCATGGGTCCAGGCGAAACACCAGGGCTATCTGACCCGAGATGCAAGCCGATCGGAACTCCGTTTAGGTCAAGCGGAGAGGCCCTGCCGTCCACGTCTTTCTGGAAGCGGCAGGCAACTCATCAAGTCGACCACAAAAAGGACATTTCGAGCTCAAACAAGTGAAGAAAAAGGCACAAAAAGCAGGGTTTCAGCTCTGATCCAATTTTGGGAGTCCACCCTTCTCGCCTCGTGATTGGTTCCAAGTGGGGATACTCTTTGCCCTTACAGGATTAGACTCGGATGGCGGAAGTACTAATTGGCCTCAGCCTTTAAGCCGCAGAGACAAGCCTGAAAGTCAGACATGCCAGACAGTGTAACCTCGTCACCATCCGGAGTCCATTCTCACCTGCAGCTTGCCAGGACGATTTGCGAAAGAACAGAAGCAGTGAATAGCCATATATCACACACTTCGCTTCATGATGATAATGTGAGGAACTCTCGCCCTCACCTTGACCTTGTTTTCTTACCGCTTCCCCTTTTTATTCGTCGAATCTCCAGCTCAGGGTAGCCGCTGACCCTCCTTCCGACACCTCAATTTGCCGGTTTTCAGCCACTCAAAGTGTCCGAGCTGGACCTGGACCCAAGGGCGAAACTTGCGCGAAGACCTGGATCCGGCCTGGCTCGCCTGAAAAAAACCTGTCCGCTCTGTTGGACCCGACCACGTGGCTATGGTCTCGATGAACATTGAATGAGCTTTGGAACAGAACCTGTCCCCCTCTAAGTGTAGTCAATTGTGCCAGAGAGGATACGAGTAGACAGTGGAATTCAACAAAGTCGCATATTTTTGTACATATTGGTTCTGCCAGTACCAACCTCAAAAAGATTTTTCACGACCTGGAGCACGACCGTTATCAACATGGCCTGCCTGGGTCGCGACCTGGACCCTGGCACATCCAAACATATTTGCAAATTGAATACGTATACACCATTTCAAGGTGCTCCAGCCGGTACCACCTTGCTAGTGAACGTGAAGTACCCAATAACAGAGCCCCCAAACGAGAAATAGACTAGAAGTATTATTCGAAGAACACGCTCATTCAAGCCGCCCAAATTTTCACGGGAAATCGTCATTGCCATCATCTCCTCCGTCGCCTTCGTAATTCAAAGCCATAGTCATCTAACTCATCATCTGTTTCGTCATGCAATGACAATGGCTCGCTGTCCTCACTAGTTAGCTCGTCCAAATTTGGGTTTTCTTTGACTTCTTCTCCCCAAATGGATTGTGGGTCGTCAATGCTCTCGATACCATGGTTACCCAACATCCATCGACCCAGTCCAAGCACTGCTTCGTAAGCCTCTTGGCCTGTCGGCAGAATATGAGATCGTGGAAGTAAGAAACCGTACGTTCCTGTGTCGCGCAGCTTGATCTGATATGCAAGCTTTACTCTCAAGTCATGGTAGAAGAAATCTAGGGCTGAACCACCCTGGGGCTCCACGTGGACTCGAGCATTCGGAGCTTTGCCCTGGAGGAAAATGCTGCCCTCGCAAGCGCTTTCCACTGAATAGTAATGTCCATTCGTTAGGCGGAATGACTTCGCAATGCCAATTGCAACTTCTTCCAGGTCCTCGAGGTTTGGCGGCGCCGTATCGCAGGTATAGCTGTATGGATACAGTACCTCCTGGGAGTAGGAGTGGAAATCAAGATACGACACAAAGGTGACGTTGTTGTCCCTGGTCTCCTTTCGAGCCCAGTCTGTCAATACCTGCGCTTCGACAGCAGCCAGTGGTTGGGGACCAGCGTAGTCGTCGCTACAAGCATTGTCTGTGTTTCCATAACCGTTCCATCCAAATCCAAAAGCATGGTCCAGGTCGATGCCAGGACAGAAAGAGATCGAAGTAGCTTGCCGGTTTTTGCGCCACAGGCGATCAGAAGTCCAGGTATACTCGTATCCGTCAGGGTTCAATATAGGAATGAAGACAAGGTCGAAATGATCCAGCAACTTCGTGACTCCAGGATATTCAGGGTGACCATATCGAGTGACGAGATTGTACGCGATAAACGCGACGGTAGACACTGAAATCCACTCACGTGCATGAGTACCGCCGACGACAAGGATTGTTTGCTTAGAGTCGTGTGAGTCAGCCAATGTAGCGCCGTCTCGAGACCCAATTCGCAAGGCAGGGATATCGCGGCCTTCGGCCGATGTACCGATACTGGTCAACTCAGCATGCGTGGGAAAGAGGGATGCCAACAACCTCAACCACGGATAGAGAACACTGAGAGGTTGGTAGTCCTGGAAAAATAGATCGTGAGGCGTGTTGCCTGCGATGCGCCAATCACAGGTATCTGTCAGACTCGACATCAATTTCTTTTCGCTCGTCAACGGTGACTGTGGGTAGGTCTCGTAGACTGCGCGGGCAAGATCGTGCATCAGAGGAACGTAAGAGTGTTGTAGCGAAGACGGAAGTAAGCCAACAAACGATGGTACCATGTCTTTGGCTATCCGTATGTCCACCCATCCGTTGGTTGCTTCCCATACGTCCAGGTACAAAATGTCGGCAGCTTCTGAGATAGCTTTGGCCTCTTCCAGGGACTTGACCTCGAAACGGAGGACGACTTCACCACCATAACGGGCGCGAAAGCTTTCTGGAGCCCTTACTGATCTGGAGCCTGACAAGGGCTTCTGCATCCTGCCGGGGATGGACCATATCTTTTCTATGATGGCATCTCGAAGTCTGCGAAACGGCCCAGCAGGCTGCCCTCGCAGAGGATGGGTGGCTTTCGGTTGGGATAAGGCGAAGGAGGTTTCGCTCGTGGGGATAGAGAGAGTGGAAGCTATCAAGGTTGAGAATATCAATAGATCGCGAAGGAAGGGAGCCATATCGGACTCTGGCCAGCTTGACTATCGTGACATGAGAGGTGATGGTAGAGCGACCGAAAGGAAGATATGGTTTGGGAAATCGAGCACGAGGGCAAACACAATGATGAAGGGTGGGAATGTAAGACTACTGGTGCTCAGTGTTTCAATCGGCGGCGTGCAGCAGAACTCTTTTCCACAACGGTAGCGCAGATCACCGTCACTGATAAGTGAGCGAGCTGTCAAGCACTGGCTGTTGAGCAGTTGGAGAAGTCGCAGTAGTAAGACAAGAGAAAGGTGCGGACTAGCAGACTAACAACTTCAGGCAGAATCTTATGGAGAAGAGAAAACTGCGATGCCTGCACAGCAGCACCACTCACCTGCCACTGCTGGCACTCCGCCGCTCGCTCAGCCACAAACATCCAATGACACACCAATCCATCTTCTACGCGGGGAAGGTGCGCCCTGACGTCGACCAATACCAGCACAGACAACCGTCTGGCCACCTTTGCGTGTTTCCTTCTGCATGTGGAATGTCACGGTTCGAGTTTGAATTCTGCACTCAATGCAACTGGGATGCTGTGCGCGTGGAGCAACTTTCAAAGGCATCACATTGGCCAATGAGCCCATCGTCTTTCCTGCTCCTGTGCGGTACCCGGCCTCATGCAAAAGCCAGGCGTCAAGGGTCACAGACTCTATTGTGGAAATTATGCCTGACGGTCGCTCGACATCCTCTCAGATCAGGATACAAACGTTCTTGGTGCTGTTTTCAATTCTCCAGAGACTCGAAATAGTCTCTCTACACCTTGTATTCCTCAACACCCCATTTCCAAATGGTGGCATAAGGGGTCATGCCATCCTCACGGAAGTCGACAAGCACGTACATGCCATTCTCGTCCATAGATTCACCCTGGTAGATGTCGTAGTTCTCCCAGTTGCCCAAGATCTTCTTGGCTGCAGCAGGGGCCTCGGATTGGAACTTCTTGATGTCTTCTGCGGACGAGCCCTTCTCCTTCAACTTCTCGACCAACGCCTTCATGTATTCTAGGCCGCAGTCAGTGAACGCTGTGTGTGCTTTTTATGCAGTGTGACATACTCTTCAGCTCGACCTGATATGCCTTCTTGGACATGCCACCTTCAATCTTCTGCAGACGGAATTGGTCGGCAAGATCAAGAACAGTCACTTT
Organism: Cladophialophora exuberans; assembly: GCA_030068005.1. Lineage (NCBI taxonomy): Eukaryota > Fungi > Ascomycota > Eurotiomycetes > Chaetothyriales > Herpotrichiellaceae > Cladophialophora > Cladophialophora exuberans. The sequence continues at coordinate 121,139 of JANSVK010000094.1, read as the reverse complement.
GGTGTCGTCGCCGCCCTCGTCGGCATCTTCGCCTTCAGCGGAGGGGTTGGCGCCCTCAAGAACTACAATCTCGGTTCAACAAAGGCGTCGAAATCAAGTGTGGGATACGACTGACCGAAGTTCTCAGAGCCTTTGGTGACCATTTTGCCGTCAATCTCCCACAAGCCATTGCCAGCGTCAATGACTTTGGAAGTGTCAGAAGCGAGCTCGTCGCCGCTGATGATATCCTGGGTGCGAGTGTGTCAGTTTGCGACAAATCCAAGGCGGGGCAAAATTCTTCGTCATGCAAGCACGCTGCCCTTGTCCATACCCTGTAAATAATCATTGTGACAGAACGCTGAAGTAATGACTGAAAGGAATGGAACGGTGGGAAAGAGAGGTTGAATGATGGAAGGTGAAATGGTACGAGGAAGTGTCTTTGGCCAAAAAAAAATTCATGCGCAGGCAGGCTCTACTAGCAGCAGTACCCCTCGTCCAAGGATCGGAAGGATCTAGCCAGCCATTGGCGGTGTGGGGTCAGTGAAGGAAAATGTTGCTGATCATACCGCACGTGATTCACGGCTCGATCTAGACAATCTTATTGTCACACTCAGGACGTTCTCCACTGTCGCCAGGTGAAAGGGCTTTATGATTAACAGCAAGTCTGCGATAATAGACAGCCCGATACCCGGACAACCCTTGAATTGGCCGACTCACTTCCCCAAGGATCTTTCGATAGCTTCACAGGCCTCCAGAGGACGAACTCCAGCCCGGATCAGAGACCCATCCGCCCATTTCTGAGTGTATTCTTCCTTACCACCTCCTTTGCCATCGTATCCAAAGTTACGTCCATATTCCCCCGCAATATTGTCGAATGTTGTCTGAGGCTTGTCTCGGCACAGTCCGCACAAAAACTCGGCGATGCTCTCCTTGAATTCGAGCCGAGGGAATGTTGTCACGATCTCCTCATACTCTTCAAGACTGATGATGCCCTTCGGTGGAAGGTTGGGACCCACGAAGTCCGCTGATATGCCGAATTGTACCAGAGCGACTTCAGCCTCCTTGTGGTGAGCGATGGAGGCTGTGGTATGCAACGCAATGGCGTCCCAGCTGAGTTGCAAACGACGCTTGTCCCAATCTTTACTATCACTTCGGAGCAAAAAATGACGCGCGAGATTGGCGCCGTCAACTTCGAAACGCTTGTCTGTTGATCTCAGCTCCTTGGTGGTGGCTAGACCTAAGTCGTGCATGACGCACGAGTACACAACCAACTCGAGGTCTGGCTCTGCGTTTTTGAGTATCTCAAGCCGAGGTGCCAGTAGCAGTGCGAACGCCGCAGTTCGGAGACAGTGATTCACAATGGTGGGACTGGTGTGGTCTTTGGTGTATTCGAGTGCCGAATCAAGCAAAGGACTGTGGGGAAAGGTAATGCCGCTCTTTGGAAGGGACAGGAAGAATGGTTTGTTAGGTGACATAGTGATTCTGGTTGAAGAGAGCTTGCTGCTGACTGCGTCAACTTCTCTGGATGTCATTTGAGCTTCTAGCGGAATGCTGCTGGTCTCGCAACTATGCCTTCGATCATTCTGACAGGCGACGCCGCCAATCTTTTATGTTGTGTCTACGAGGTAGTTTGCGGATTGATCACGATCTCTCTCCGGCCAGAAGTATCCGAATCTAAAAGCAGCGAGCCTCATTAACGATTCACACCACCAAGCAACGTTGATGGGTGTTGTCACCGAGATACCAATTTTGAATGCCACCTATCAGAGCGACGACGCATTGTCTCATCAAGGTAGCACTCTCTTTTGAAGACCGGAAGTCAAAGAGCGGAGGCACTTCGAGGAATACAAGGTAGACAAAACTTTGCAGTGCAGAAAATCCATCATTCTCAATACATGGATCGTAGCAAAGCAACAGTGAAAAGTCCTTGTCCTGCGACTTACACGGCTGGTCTTCTGTCCGAGGCGGGAGTTGAAAATCGATCTTTTCTTTATCTGTCAGCGGGTTCTACTAACATTGCAAGCAACCGGGCGTTATGTTGTCCAAATCTGGCGTGGATACCTGGGAAACACATTTCCCGATTGGTCGACATCGCCTGAACAGGCAATATCGCTCAATCAGGATTAGGCCCCTGAAGGTACATGTACATACAATTTCAAAGCCAGTGGACCTGGAATGTGCTCAAGAGCCTGCTCAGGAGGCACAAGATGACAAATGGAAAAGGAGGCAGCGAGCACATCATCGCTGGGTTGGAAAGGTATTTATGTTCGGGACGGCGAACCTCGTCGACGCCTCCCACTCGGCAAGAAGCAACACCGGTTCAGTATTCCAAAACGCAAGCCTCCACTCCTCCTGTTCCAACCAACCCAAACTCTTGATTGCTCGAGATCACGTTGCGATAGCAATGGCACCATTCCACTTCGGCGCGCTGGTCTACGACTACCAGGCCATCGATGTCATCGGGCCCTTCGACCTCCTCAACTCGAGCGGCAAACACCTCCTCAAAGCCGTGACATACTATGCGAAACTCGATCAGGAAGCCATCGCCCGTGCCCCCGAATTTGTCTTCCACCATATCGGCGAAACCCTGGAGCCTCAACACCTGCTGACCAGCTCCGTGACAATAGTGCCCACCACTACGGTCGACGAATGTCCGGAACTGGACGCCCTGCTCATCGGTGGACCCAGTCCCGCGCACTACAAACTCCCGCCAAAGTACGTCGACTTTATCCGCAAGCACGCCGCCGCCGGCAAGCTCCTGTTCACAACGTGTACGGGTGCCGCGGTCCTGGCTTCGACAGGCGTGCTCGACGGCAAGAATGCAACGATCAACAACATCGAGTATGACTGGACCAGGAAGGAGTATCCCAAGGTCAAGTGGACCAAGGAACGCAAATGGGTCGTGGATGGTAACATCTGGACCGGGAGCGGCGCGGTTGCCGGCATGGATATGTTTGCTCACTGGATTAAGGAGAACTATGGCTTGGACGTACTTGCTCTGGGCGCCCTGGGCTTGGATTACGAACCCCGTGACATCGACGGGCAGTACGACACCGTTTTGAAGCAGAGATATGATTCCAAAGGAAAGAGGCTGCCAGCGCATTTGTTCGAGTTTCCTTGAACGTCCAACTATTCAGGTATAGGGGTCAGAATGGTGGGCCTTAGCATGAGCGGAGAAATGAAAGCTCGATTAAGGCAAGTGGAAACAATTCTATCCCTGCCTATCTAAATTTCCAAGATTCATGACCGCGGCAATTGGCTAGCAGTGCCGCAGGAGTCTTTGATTCCTCACGAAACCCGGAGTATGCCATATTAGTCTGAAAATAGAACGAGGTGACCTGGCACCAAGATGCCTGGCAAGTACATAAAGCAAGTAGAGGCTAGCATATCTACAAGGAACTGATTTGATATTGGAAATGATCCCTCAATAACGATCTAAACTAAATCCACAGCATTTTCATTCTCATTTTTTTTATGACCCTTCTTCTACATCAGTGTTCTAAATCTACTCCAATGACCACCCCATACAGCTACGCAACCGACTCAACCTTCCCTGTCTCCAAATCATACACATACCCGAAAACGCGCTCCCTCAGCTCTGGGCGGAGATACTCCGACGCCTTCAACCACGCGACGTCACTCTGTGCAGCTTCCTCGACCGTGCTGGTGATCTCGCCGAACTCCATCGCGTCGATGTTCTTTGCAGCGTGGGGGGCCAGGTGATGCAGGCCAGCCTTAACTTTCGCGTCGCGAATCATCAGACCCCCGCAGTCGGTGTGTTTGACGACGAGGATGTCCTTGAAGGAGACGAGGGTGTCGATGCCTAGGATGGTCTGGAGTGCGGCTCGCGCGTTGCCTCCCGCGTTGCGCACGATGACGACCTCTGGTTTTAAATCTCGGTTAGAAGTGGGTTCTCTTTGGGACCTGGAAGGGTCTGGGCATGGGGTTTATCTACCTCCAAGGTTCAGCTTGAAGTAGTTCTCGGGGATGCAGCGTGGGTCGGCGCAGGTGAGGATCAGGGTCTGAGAGACCGGGGCGCCTGCTTCGCCGAGTTCTACCCAGGTTGGGATGCGTTCATGCGTCTTTGCGTACTCGCTGGAAAGATGTTAGGATGGAGATCGGGGGAGGTCAGCGAGTCACGACACGGACCTGTTTCGAGCAAGCAGCTTCTCGACTGATAGTGCCTCGGCCATTTCGCGTTGTTGATGGACTCAAGTTGATTTTTTTTCTTCTTTGCTTCTGACGAAGGCTGATAGTGTGCGAGGGAGGATGTATGTTTGAACCTTGATATTGCCTTGATGCTCGCCTGCACCTTCTTATACCATGTCGATTGCACTGGCAACATGGTGATGTCTACGCTCTCGTGCTTCACGCGTAGAGGAGTGTTTGCTTGACCACCTCAAATGCCCGTTCTTGATGCCTGATTCATAAGCTCCCGACAAAACATGGCCGGCGGAGAGTTTCAATACCTACAGCCTGGTATGCATTTTATTAGCTTCACCGACGGTGAAGACCCGTGGTCTCGCTTGCGATGGTGATGTTGGTATTGAAGAATAACACTTACCTTTGTTGATTTTGGGCCAAGGACGTACGTGCGCAGCGCGTAAGGCTTGAAACAGTTTGATGCATGACATGGACATCTGCGGTGGTAGCTCTGTGCCAACTTGCTACATTCAGATTAATTACCACAGGAGGAAAGACGACTCGATCGGGCTGTTGCTCTGGTGAACATTGTTGTACTCTTGGTGCTGTCATCAAGGGCCAGATGAAGAAGGGGGTAATTCCGGGTGACTACCACAGCCTCGTCGTATTGGTGTTCGTTCTCCGGCATGATTAGTATTAGCTAGTCTTCACCACTGTCCACGAGCTTCCAGTGAGTAAGAAAGTGTCGAGAGCAGGCGGATCACCATCAAAGTAGCGTGAAGTCCTTCCACTAAAGCTCATCGCTCCTCTTCGAACTGCTACCGGATCAGGTAGAGCGGCCTTTTGATCTTGCCCAGGCAAAACACGCCCGTTGCGGCTAGTATTTCTCTCGGTTTCCCGAAAAATATTGTCTAACGAGGCTGTCTAAAGTCATAATTGCTTTGAAACCACGAATGCTAAAGCGAGCGTTCTCCGAATAACTCGTTCAGCGGGACAGTGCCGAGTCATGAGAGTTGGACTTATGGACTGCTCATCAGGCCAACCACTCGTTGAAGAGCCAAAGCCTTACTTTGACGGTATAAGAAGTAGCAAGTCCCTCCTCGGATTCCGTTGCAGCCCAAATGCTAGAAATCTCCAACGAACATCAAACAGAATTAACCTAACTGCCATACATTAGCAGATTCATTGCTCTTTCTCGTTTTCTGAACACCAAACACCATGTCGACCAATGTATCACTTCCAAAACTCCCGAAGATTGGCCTCGAGGTACCGGAGACTGCTTTGATCATGGAGGCATTGGAGTACACCAGAAAACACACGACCCCTACCACGGTCAACCACTGCCTGCGTGCTGCATATGTAAGCCATCCTCCCTTGGGACTGTGAGCCAGAAATCCCTCAGACCGATGAAGGATCGTCTGGTTGCATCCTCGCTGTCGCACTGTCCGCCCCAAGGTCTGGTCAGAATTTCATAATAATGATTTCTTTGTAGTTTGCCGCTCTTATAGCTCGCAAACTTCCGGCAAAGAGCAACGACCCTCTAGATGTGGAGCTGGTGGTCTATTCCAACATCATGCATGACCTTGGATGGTCGCAGGACCACACGTTCATCTCCAAGGACAAACGATTCGAGGTTGACAGTGCGGATCTTGCTCGCTCGTACCTGGAAGAGCACAATCACTCGAATCAATGGGATAAGTACCGCAGTCAACTGATGTGGGACGCCATTGCTCTTCACGCTACGCCGTCGTTTGCGCAGCACAAGCAGCCCGAAGTCATTATTGCACATTACGGCGTCATGGCGGACTTCTTTGGACCTGCTCTGCCAGGCGGTTTGATCACCGTTGAAGAGTACAAGGAGATAGTGACGGCATTTCCAAGAATCGGATTTCGGACCCAATTCCTGGAGATCATGTGTGGTCTGTGTGCTTTCAAGCCAGAAACTACTTACGATAACTTTGTCAGCGACTTCGGTGTAGAGTATGGAGTGGACGGAAAGGGCAAGGGCAAGGAAGAATTCGCCGATGCCAGGCGCGCCACAACCTTCCCTTACACACTGTGGAAGACTTTGCAGGCTTGCAAGGAGTATGAGGATGAAGAGGAGTAGACGTGCTGCAGAGAGAGCCACGAAAAACCGAGACCGAGAAGGATTGAGGAGCTGGATCGTTGGAGAATGAAATGTCACGTGAAAGTTGTAGCCATCTGTTTGTTTCATTTGTTTAGTTTGCCCACTTTGTAGGATTTGCCGTTCTAGCCTTTACACACGTCATGACACGGCCCATCTAATCTTATCATGAAGAAATTGGACCTGTGAAACGGAGCCGGTGAATGGCCAGTGGCAAATTTCACTGGTGGCCTGCCTTTCCGTTTTCCGTATGCCGTATTCAAAGTCCCTCAAAACTCCTGACTTCAAGTCATCTCAGCATCGGTTTCTTGCATTCAATCCTGGACAACGTCTCTCCACCTTCTTGTTCGTCTTCTTTCTCTCATTGACTCTCCTTTCTCCTTTTAATCAAACCCTTTGTTCTTGTCTCCTTCTTCTCTTCCATCAGGCCACTTGGGCAAACACTAATTGTCCGTTGCCTAATCGCTCCTTGCGCGTCCATCCGAGCCTCCCGCACGCGACTCCTCTAATATCCCCGCCGCCCTCAGACCTTTTCCCTTGAACCAGAGACTCGATTTTGTCCTACCTACTTTGCATGGTCAACAATATGGCGAACGCAACCCTGTCAGATCTGCCTCCTCTTCCCTCATATACGTTGACACCCCGTCCATCGATAGTCCCCGGCATATCGGATCCTTTGTTGCAGCTTTTGGCACCAGTCATTGCCTACTGGGTTGTTTCAGGGTTCTTCCACATTCTAGATGTCTATGATCTCTACGCCAAATACAGGCTGCACACTCCGGCCGAGGTTCTGAAGCGCAATCATGTCACCAGATATGAGGTATTCCGAGATGTCATCCTCCAACAGATTATACAGACTGCTTTTGGCTTGCTTATTGCTGCTTTCGACCCTGTGGAGACGATTGGTCGGGAAGAGTATGATGTTGCTCTCTGGGCTCAACGGCTTCGTTTGGCGCAAAAATATCTACCCGGTGCATTCGCCGCTGTCGGTATCGACGCACTTTCTCTAGGACAAAAGATGCAAACCGAGCACCCTCAACTTGCAGGACTGTTGTACGGAGGCGTTTATGGCAGTCAATCGTTTGCTCCTTGGGAAATGCTGGCCGCAAAAGCTATATACTGGGCGGCCATTCCCGCGCTTCAGTTCACCATTGCGATTATTATCGTCGACACATGGCAGTACTTCCTTCATCGAGCGATGCACATGAACAAGTTCCTATACACCTGGCTACATTCCCGTCACCATCGATTGTATGTTCCCTATGCCTACGGGGCTCTGTACAATCATCCCATCGAAGGATTCCTTCTTGATACCCTCGGAACGGGCCTGGCATACCTCGTGACGGGAATGACCATCCGACAGGGGATGCTGTTCTTCACGTGTGCCACAATCAAGACGGTTGACGATCACTGTGGATATGCCTTCCCATGGGACCCCTTGCAACATGTCACCTCCAACAATGCCGCATACCACGACGTCCACCACCAAAGCTGGGGTATTAAGACTAACTTTTCCCAACCATTTTTCACCTTCTGGGATCGTTTCCTTGGCACTGCGTGGACTGGAGGAGACGTCTCAGCTCGCTACCAACGTGACAGAATTGCTGCTCAGAAGAAAGTCGATGCTGATGCAAGCACTGGCGAGAGCTCTGTTGTCAATTCTCCTGAGATCAATTTAGATAAGGCAGAGCAACAGATACGTTCAAGTCAGCAGCAGGTGCTTGACGACAAGGCATATGGCGGTCCTCGTATTCTTCAAGAAGAAATCAATGAGGAGCGCGAAGTCAAGCAAGCTTCAAAACGAAGCACCAGGCGTAAGAGTGGGTTTGATACCAAGGCATTGTCCGATCGCGTCGCAGGATTGCATTCCAGAAGCCCTGCCATTCTCCACGCCGATGGAATGCACTAAACCTTTTTGTATAACACAGCTGCTGCTACGACGACACTCTTGACGGAACATGGATTGCAACTTTTTTGATTCGGTATTATCATTTCGGTTTATTGCCCTGAGAAGGGAGGCGCTATATTCTTTTTAACGGACCAGGCAAGCTTAACAAAGCATAATAATGTGTACAAAAAGTGGACTACGCCGACATCCTCCTAAAGAACCCGGTCTGTTAATGGTTTCACACCGGAAAGGCAAAAAAAGACTTCTGTAAACAATTTCTCCCTTTATCGATCGACACGTGTCTCCTCTTCAGCAGAGCTTGAATTCTCGATCCTTCTTGTCGTGCTATGGTTTTTCTGAGCCTGACAACATTGTATGTTCGCACATATGGCGAGAATATGGTCCCCGTGGTTTGTGTTTGTGTTCTCTTTGTCCTTCTGACCCAAAATAAAGGGGTTCGTGTCTACTTTGACCTATCTCTCCAAATGTCTTTGTGGCAATCTCCTTGACATGCGAGGGCCTTTGACTGGCCATTGTTCCTTGACTCGATCTTATAACGCTTCCTTCGCTTCTTGACATCTATTTTCCTCACGTTCACCTACCCACATATCTCGTCAAAGCACGAATTCGACAGAATTCACCAGACTCGGCCGAACCTTTGTCGAACCCTATCCCTTTAGGCCTGCTGTTCTGGTAACAGCAAGATCGACTTTCCCACAACTACGAGGTGAGTTCTACCCATACCCAATGTCCTCCGCAAGCCCGCTAACATGCATATTCAAGACATTCCTCAGAAATGGGTTCCCTATCTTGCCAGACTCCTCCAATATCAACCTCATGAGGATGCAGATGCCTTGTCGCACCGAATTCTTCGCGGTGTGAAACAGCTACCCTCTTCCTTAAAGCCAAGCCGATTGGAGATGTTCATCCTACCATCTCGCGGCCATCTCTGCAAGGTCCATAAGTATCTACATCATGACCTTGTTGAAACCATCCTCCAGCATATCCAACGTGAAGTCGGAACTCGTCTCAATGATCTTGTCTCGCATAGCGAAATGCTCTCCCCTGAGCAATATAGCCGTGTCCTGAGACTGCGAGGATTACACGCGCTCTGGACTCCGCCGCAGGAGTTCCAGCGGCTTTTCTGCTCTTTATCTTCCGATTCAAAGTGGGCATATCAGAATGATGGATGCGGAGCGTGCATTGTTTCAAAGATCGCAAGCGACCTCCAGATTCTGTTTGGTCTTAGGTGCGCATTTCGCTCGCGCGCTACCAGAGCTTTCGTAGCTAAACATGGAACTCCTAGGCTTCAGCCATGGGTACATGTTTGGATTGCGACTTTGGCAGGTTACGTTGAAGACCTGACCCACCAGAAGATTGACCTCGACGGCGTTACGTTGCAGAACGAGGAGGAGGCAATACTGTTGAAGAAGACCAGAGCAGACATCGACGCGGCCAGGCATGGGAAGTCTAAGAAATCTAGCTACGCTACATCACACTCGTCGCAACAGGATTATAATCCTCAATCCGAAACCGCACTCTCTTGTGAAAATGGCCTCCAGCCGCCTTACACCCCAACCACACAAGTGTCTCATACTAGAGAGCCTACCTCTAGCGCTCGCATTCAACAGCAAGCAAAATTTCTGGTTGCACTCCCAATGCAATCGACTGTGAGCACTGTTTGTGCCGAACCCTCTACCAGAGGTCAGAGCCCATACTCACTCAAGTCTTATCGTAGACCTGAGGTACAGTCAGTTAACAGCATTCAGCGGCTCGTAGATGATGGTCTACACGTCATTCCAGAGGCAGCCGAGAGCAGCAGCCAAGAGTCAATGCATGAGGTCTTGGATGACTATGTTCCTCCCAGATCGCTTTGGAACACTGCGCCGCTGCAGAACCATGGGCAACCCATCCCATCTTCGACAGTTCTCCCCCTGCCCGACACAGTCAATGAGAGACACGGCTATGACTCTACAGAAACAGTAGATTCGTGGGAGAGATCCAGCACGTACTCAACGGACTCCAGCGATTCTTGGCAGACAGAGCAGTGCGAGACCCGTTCCAAGCTCGCCTTCAGCAAATATCCTCCTGGATCGTCAACACAAGTGCTTGCTCGCAATCCGGCCGAGACATACACAAATCTCATCCACACTTCACCGTTCTCCGAGTCCAACGCAAATTTACTACCCAGATCAGAGCAACACCACAAGATATCGCAAGCGCAAACAGGTGTCCACTTTCCATCGTCTGCGTCCCGGCTTTTCCTCACATTGTACGATGAGGTGTGCCGCAGCTACTCGCCCAACGCACATGCCCAACCGACCCGGATTGAGGCAGATGATGGCCTCTGCCATCTCCCAGCCACATCCTACCAACCCAGAGCGGCATTGACACCACCGGCAACACCACCAACTCCAAGCTCTGAGTTCGAGGAAGAGGAGGTCCCCTACAGTCTTCCCCAAACCACATATCAAATCCCACAGCCCGCTCGACGGCAACAGCCACAACCACAACCCTATTCGACAGCTTCAAGCTTGGTCTCTCCACCCTCACCACTCCTGTCTGCACAGACAGCCGCGCGACTAGCCACGAAGCGTCAACATGACAAGACCGTGGACCGCATCGTCGCTGACCTCACCCAGAACACCATCTTAGACAGCGACGCTCTGGCTTCGTCTTCAACGCAGTCTCCGCTCAAGTCGAACCTGAGTGTTGCCACGCAGGGTACGACATGGAGCAGCGGCTATGATGACGTGGTTCGGGGGAGAGACGATCTGAGTTGGTATTATGGTGACAAGAGTCGGAGAAATCGCAGGAAGTAAAGGGCCCTAGAGACTCATTGGGGGTAAGGTAGGTAAATATCTGGGTGGTAGGTTGATGCTTTTATTTGAGAATATGATAAATAATGATAATGTTGAATGACCAATGATTGATGAATTACATGCACGGATAAATTAGTGAATCCAAAAAACCAAGTAGTTTTGTGAAATCGTGCATATCTTCTGCTTTGACAATGTCGTGTTGGCCGGATTCCGCCGTAGACAAAAACAAGGCTGAGCCCCTTCATTTCAGCTAAAATTCCTCTACGGTCGGAGCGCTTCCAGGAACAGAGACAACTCCTGCCCACTCCATTTGAAGCGAGACGGGAGATTAGCCGGCGTGAGTTGCGTGCTGCTGCTGCAATGGAGCACCGGGGGAGAAAACAGGATGTGAACGGGGCTGGGAATGGCAATGAGGCACCGGAACATAGTGGAGGGGTTGATAACTCGGTAGACGAAGAGGGAGCAGGAGAGAATGTCAACGAAGTCACTGGTGTAGCGCGTGTCAATGGGGATCGCGCCCACGTGTACAAAGACGTGCCCAGAGACGAGGAGATAACACAGATGCTGAAAGCGACATGGCCGGTTCGAAGGAGCGAAGAACTTGGCCGTCGTAGGAAAATCGGAATCGCAGAAGCTCGTCACTTGGTGACCAAGGATATTGGAATCGCAGTTGGAACTCACCTGAAGAGAGATTCGGGAACCTCGACGCAAAGCCCAAGAGAGCCAATTTGAGCCGACCTGCTGTTGGGAACAACACACGGCCCACAGAAGGGAAACCAAAAACTCCAACACCAGAGCCTTCGTCGAGCCCTCCGCTCTTTGAATTCAGGGGATGCGGTACTTTCTGCTTTTGACTTCAACTCACCTACCTGCTCTGCTTAATTGCCAATGCGCATCATGCCTCCCGTAAAACGAGAGATGGAATTAGACTCCGATGATGTTATTCAAGTTCCACCACTAATGCGGCGACGACCTCAATCTCGACCACGACGACCTCGGGTGACATTGAGGAAACGACCACGTTTCTCTTATCATGAACCGTCAACATCTCCTGAAAATACCGCTGTCTCTGATTCGCGCTCTCCTGAACCACCCTCCCATCCTGAATCACGTTCATCTGAATCGCGGTCCTCCTCCGATTCACGTCAGCAGTGTTCATCCTCTGAGCCCTTCATTACCTTAGCTGGACGATGTGAGGCTTGATCTGATGATCAGAAAGCCCAAAAAGACTGACTTTGTTTCTCAGTTGCTATTGACGACACGACCGCCACCACCACCGACATGGTGCCGTCACCCTCTCCCACACGCGATGTTAGCAACCTCCTCAATTTGGGCCACGACTTCGCCACAGTGGCAGACCTCCGTCCCGAAGAAGCCAGTAAAGAACAGCAACTAGCTCTTTTCAGAAAGATTGCAAGGGAATATCGAACTGTACGACAGTCCGAAAATCCTCGAGAGGCTGAACATGAAATTAAAAAGAGTGAACGTCGAGTAGCAGCTCGGTTGAAAACAAGCGAGAACCAAGACAGGATGGAGAAACTCAAGAAGGTGAAAAGAAGGTTTGACGACGTGTCGAAGGTGTTGACGCCATCACTCGATAGGCACTTAAAGAGAAAGGAAAAGAGGCCAGGAATGACATCAAGTGCAATAACAGAGCACGACGACGAGGCAAAGATGCATGCCGAAACTGCAGCAAGCCTTCGCAAGCTGCTTGCCGAACTCGGGCTTCTGTGGGAGCCATTCTTACAGGGTCTTGAGTCAAACGATCTTTAAGGCTGCCGGCATAGGAAAGCAACAGCGGAAACAATGCAGTGAGTTGAAATAAAGGAAGAAAGCACTCACGCATGGGTCTGAAGCACAACTATCGGATGAGAAGGTACTGGATTTCGCAGTTTTGTGAATCGAGGATCGCAGGTATGAAGAAAACGGTGTCAGTGTCATTCTTTGGGGGAAGACTTCCTAGGACAGTCGTGACTCATGAGCAACATTTGTTATTTGTACACTATGCACAGCACAGTCCTTGGAATGTGGTAGTACCCGCGAGAGAGAGAGCTGATGTATGTGATTGTCTGAATCATCGGAGAGCTGCGAGAAATTGCAACGTAAAGGGCGGTGTCATTGCTGTTCATGTCGATCTGGAATAAGAAGATATTCGGTCTATCCGGTCTTCTGGCGCTTTACGGGACCTGGTCCTCCATCCCCTTCAATAGTGTTGCTCGTGGGAGCGTCGTGTTTTAAGTCGGTCGGGCTGGTCAAGTCAATGGGTGATAATGAAATGTCGTGCGCATTGACAACCTCCACATCACCATTCCGGGCCCCACTGGTGGTCTCGTCATCGTTCGGAGCCTCCATCTCACCAGTTTGAATTTTCATAGTCGATTCTTTCGTAGGCTTTGGAACATCACTCATGACAGCCCCAGGAGCAGCGTTTGCTGTGCTTCCTATATTCTGAGCACTAGTATCTGTCTCTTTCTTTGCCTCGACATGTTCACCATCTCCACTTCCATGCCTTGCAGGCTTCCTCTTCTGGTTCCTGGCTTTTTGATCCTCTTTGGCTGCTGCTTTCTTCGTTTGTTTCTCTAGCTCTTGCTTCGCTCTCTTCTTCTCCTGTGCCCCCAGTCTCTGCCGGCGGTTTTCCTCTTGGAGAAGTCTACCTTTCTCGGTGATTTCTCGACGCGCAGCCGCCCGTTTCCTGTCTTCAACCTCGAACATCTTGGATATTGCAGGGAAGAGTTTCTTCATGTCCTTGATCTGGGAGAGCTTGATGTGCATCAAATCAAATGCAACGGCAATGCCAAGGTCGCGTGCCACGTCGGGCTCAACCCAGGATGACTGGGTTGCTGGAGGGGCGGGTTCCTGCGCTGACTCGTCTTGCCCGTGGCGCTCGGCATCTGTGTCGATGACATTATTCGTCACTTCTGCCTCCAAATCATCTAAGAGCTCCTCATCAAGAACACGTTCCGGCATCTTCACGTTGGAAAGCTCTGGTATTTTCTGATAGCGCTGACTGAAATGTGTCAATATGAGATTTTTCGCCCGCATCCCAAGGGCAACTCCAACTGCCTCGCCTGTAGTACTGTGTTTCTTTGCCATTGCGTCAGCATCCATGCCGTCGTCAAAGGTGGCCTCGTGGACAAGCACATCCGAGTCTGCCCCAATTTCGCAAAACTGCTTGCTTGGACGACAGTCACCGCTATAAGAGAATTTGAAATCGTTTTTGAATGTGACAGAGACAGCTTGCGCTCCATGGCAGTGGCTTACTTTGACAGTCTGCCATTCTTTGATAAATAAGTCATTCTGACCTAGATGAAAAGGTTTGTTTCGATAAGAAAGCCCTTTGACCGGATCGCACGGAACGGGAGTACATAGTGACTCGGTGGGAAGCCCCAAAACGGTTTGGTACTCGTCGATATAATCTATCATGTTGATTTCGGAAATCAAGTAGGGAGGCTTCGGTTGAGACTCTCGCTGATTGGAGAGTGCTGACACAGTATTGTGTGTTGCTCTCAGTACAGAAATTGTCCCAAGATGATGGTCTGCATGGAGGTGGGATATCCAAATTGCACGGAGGTTGAAAAGAATATCGTCTAGTTGAGCCGCGTCGTACAATCGCTTCAGCGCGCCAAGGGTACCTTCACCACAGTCAAACAGATAATTCCCCATTCCGTTTGGCATGCGTAGTAGTACTGCCGACACATTGCGATACTTGGATGGGGCTGCGGAGCCAGTTCCTAGGGTAATAATTTGAGGTTCGTCCAAATCCACACTCGAGAGGAAATGCGACTGTGTTGTACAGGAAGCTGCGTCGTCCGGAATTAATTTTTGTACTTGTCGTTCAAGGGGTATTGAAAATGATCTAGGATCCAAATTTGAAGCAGCGGAGAGTTCATCAATAGCAAACTTCGGCTCGAGGTTTATTATCAGTCCTCTGGTGGCTGCCACAACCAGGCTGTTTTCAAGCGAGGCATGTATATCGGCTGCGGAATTATCCACGATAGGACGGTATGCTGCGGAGTTGTCGAATCGAGGAATCGAGAACAGGCCTGGTGCGATATTGGATAAACGACCAGACGTAAGGGCGCTCGAGTCATAGGCTATGTAGTCATTGCAGAGCTCTGCATCCGAGATAAAATGTTTCATGCCTGCGAGTTGTCTAAGCAGCTTTTCAAATCGTTGACTTTGTAAAACACGACCTCGAGTCATCCAAATCACAGCTTCCACTCCGTCAAGAAACTCGCTGGGAGCAGATTCCAATTTTTGCTCCAGGTTCTCCAGATAGCCATCGGAGGGTATATCGAACAATGCAAAGCCTCGTCCAGGCCGAGTCGGGTCCATGACCATCTCAGGGGTGATGATTGTGTCTTTGCCATCATCGCTTGTTACATTCTCGCCATCCGTCAATTTCCTAAACTTCGGCCCAGGTTTCAATCCCAAGGCCGCGGCCTTTTTCAGATTGAAGTTTCCTCGCTGTGGATGAGATTTGACCACGCACGACATTGCGGTATTGCGAGGTAGACCGGTTGCAGGTGGTAATTCCGGCACGGTCGATGCTGGCCAGGGACTGCGCACCAGGACATCAGTGTTTGGATCTAGGGATGTTTTATCCATGTCGTGTACAACGTGAGTTACCAGTGACTTCTTTTCGGGATCTCTTGTCCAAACAATTGCAGGGAGTTTGACATCCTTGAGTTTAGACTCAAAAAGCTGGTCCGGTCTCCAATCTGAGTCGAACATGTTGTCGACCACTTTTCGGCGCAGTTCCTGCTCATCTGACAACGGGGAAGTGGGAATGACGGCTTCCTTGAATTCATTGGACATATCCTGTGTCTGGATTGCCCACACTTGGATATTATCATCGGCATGTATAGGCTGCGGATCGATGTTGCCTTCTTTAGCCTTGACTTCATGAACCGACAAAGGCATTCCAGTGCGGAAGACGAATCTCCGTGCGCAGGCGAATGAGTGTTGCTGCATTGGTCCCGCATATATATTCAGCCTCGGGCGTTTACCCTGTTCATCTATCTCCGACTTCTGGACATCAGCCATTGTGAGAATCATACCCATCAGCCCGCCATTGTTCCAACGTGTCTTCCCGGCAAGAAACAGCCCGCGGATCTTCTTTAGGCCGATGCCACGTTCTATACATGCTCGCTGTGTTCCTTCGCCGAATTCCCCAAAGATGTACGTCTTTGTGTCAAAATGGAGAAGAAGCGTCGTTCCAGGCGTATCTGAGGTGGGAGTCGTAATGAATTGTAGATGAAAATTTGTTCGCTTTGCGCCTGACTTGGCTTCTTCTCTCGGCTTGGCCATCTTTCTGGTCCTGGGAGGAATATGTTTGGTATGCTTTGGCAAAGGACGGTGAATTTGCCTGAGTAGTCTGGCAAAGGGTTCCTGCAACACACCCCCGCAACGCAACAATAACGGCGAAGCTGACCGCAGCCCAGTCAAAGTAACTAGGCCGGTTTGAAAGGAACAAAGACTTCGCCGTCGTCTGCAGTCTTTTGCGTCATGCCAAGCCAAGTGTCTCTCAGTCGAGTAGTTCTTATTCTGCCTCCAACGAACCAGCCGCTGCGCACAGGCACGAAAAATTGGATATCGGCGGGAGAAAACGTTGGTCGAAGGATGAAAGTATGAGTAAATTGGGCGAGCGGGAACTCTAATGGGGAATTTCGCGGTTTGATATGTCTGCTGACAGACATGAATCGCCGGTGAGACAGCCACGGCGAATGATTGCAAAGGAGTGTTCAGAGGGTCGTGCAGAAACGTTCGAGGGATCGTGAAGCAAATGTGGATGGTAGTGAAGGAGCGCACAGCATGATACGACCAAAGAACTGTGGGCGTGTGAACGCCTTAGTAGAACAGAAGTGTCAAGAAGTCAACAGGTGAAGTGAATCAAATGAGCGTAGGAGTTAGCATTGTCTACGAGGCATACATGACCTACTTCCGCAAAGTTGGGTTGTGAATCATTGCAAAATTTGGCCGCAGTTCAGTAAGGCTGCAAGACTGCAAGGCTACGCTAGCGGCTAGATAATAGACCTCGCCGACGCACCCAAAAATGTACTAGCACTCACGTTTCCTAGGTCTTTCCTTGCAAAGAGCAAAATGGTCTTAAATTTGAGACAGTCGACGAACAGAAAGCAGTTTATGGAAGTTTCGTCAACAAAGTGTAATTTCAAATGCTATCTATATACCATCATCAAGTAGTTGAGCTGAGCAATTCATCGAACATACTCATATCGTGCGCACCGTGGAACACCGAGAACAGCACGACTCCGACGCACTAAAGCTCCAGAAGATTACTCCATATGTGACGTATACGCGGAGAGTTTGTCGCAACTCTCGTCAAGATCAAGGCACATTTTCCTCAGGACCATCATACTTTCCTCGTCCGAGAGTACAGATGATGGTTCTGTTCTTGTACTTTCAATATCTTCCGAAGATTGTTGCAGGTTGGAAGCGGAAGTATCGAAGTAAAGGGCGAAGGCAACTTGGTCGAGAGGGACAGAGTCATCCATTTGGATCTTCTCCTGGACGGTGCTCAAAGCCATCACTTCACTCGGCAACTCTGGCAACCGAGGAGCCTCTGCACATGCTTTCGATGTGCCTTTCTGGTGAGAAGACTTCCCGGATAGGGCGTCGAGGTCTAGAGTAGGAGGTGTAGGTAGTTCGGCAACAGCGTAGACTTGAAAGTCATTGGTCGGGAGAGCGTTCATCCAGCCATTAGCTGGCTGAAGAGCAGAGAAGTCGACTGGAATCTCGGGTATCAAGGCCATTCCGATCTGTGGTTGTTGACCAGGAATTTGCTGACTGGCCACATTGGAATTCAGGTCTTTCTTTGTGGGCTGGGATTGAGGCTGAGCAGGGGCTTGATTTTGGAGAGACTTCTGTTGCTGAATAGCCTTCTGGACGTTTGGCGGCGGTAAGCCAGACTGGCTGAGTTCTTGCAAGAATCCAGAGAAGGCCTGGGATGAGAGAAGCATGCGGGTCAAGTCCGTGAGCCGGGTGTTCTCTTCGCGAAGTTGTTGATTCTGGACCCGCAAGTCGTTGGCTTCCTGGACTTTGGCAGCAACTTCTCCCTCTAGTTGGCCGATGTATTCTATTACGCGGGTTAGTATAGCTACGGATTGGAAGGGAAAGGTAACTCACCCTTTCTTCGCGAACGGAAGGCACGGGCAGACACTTTGTTTCTAAGTTGGCGACGTTCCTTGCTGGATAACTTCTTGCCTTCTTCACTTGCCAATAGACGCTCATCTTCATCCATATCATCTTCATCCTTCTTGATCCGTGGCATGTTAGACATTCCAGTGACAGGGCTATTCTCATCATCAGAAAGAGAAGCTGCACTGGCTTGTCTCATGCGGTTCAAGACTTTGGAGATGCTTTCCTCTACCAAGGGATCTTTTGCGGGCTGACTCTTCGTGGGCGACGGACCAGGTAGAGGCTTCTGTCCCTGAGGTCGTTGTTGTTGTTGCTGGCGTGCCATCTGTTCCTGCTTTTGAGCCTGTTGAGCCTTGGCTTGGGCAGCTTGTTGACTGTGCATGCCGGGGTAGATCCGCTTGATCGGAGCGGAGGTGTTGGTTGGTGTAAGTAAGGTGTTTGGGCTCACAAATTGAGCAGGGCCTGACGAGGATTCAGGATAGAACATTGTTGGCAGACCATTGGGCGACTCAGTATCGAAATCCATATCACTCGGGTTTCGAGAGAAGTCAAACTCGTCCAGATCACTCAAGGGCATATTCAATGTTTCTGTTGGCATAATGTAACCGGAGTTGCCCTCATGATAATGTAGCCCAGTGGCTTTGTTGATGCTGAAAGTGCTTGCAAGGGCTCCGAGAGGGATGCCTGTCTGCTGATGATATCGATCGTATTGGAAGCTCGGTCCAGGGAAAGGGTTGGTAGGAGTCGAGGTCGAGGCAAATGTTGCAGAGCCTGGGACGGAGGATTGAGGAGTCAGCATCGGCACTGGCTTGATGTCTGGCGAAGTGGTAGCTGTTCCAAAGTCATTGTCGACGTTGAGGAAAGAATCGTAGTCTGCGTCGAAGTTGGTGTTGAGTTGAGACATGGCAGATTGGGAGTAACTCATGATGAGTGGTGCGTGGCCTGGGAGCCTAGGCGGGTTGGTGTCGCCTAAAATAGGCACTGGACGGCTCGGAAGTGATTCTCAATGAAGCTCCTCCTCAGTATCTGGTCAAATGCTGGGTGAGTAATGGTATAACAGTATAGAGGTGCAGCGAGGGCGAGAGTGAATTGTCGATGAAACGAGAGAATGAATGAGGACGTAAGTCGATGAGAGCGGGAACAAAGGAGGAGATGAGGGAAGGAAAAGTTGGCACAGGGGGAAGTGAAAGTGAGATGCGAGATGCGCAGTCGCAGGGCTCCGGAGTTCGAAGAGCCACTCGTCCCAGACACTCGGGGGCAACAAACTGAGGCTGTGTCTGCCGACCGAGATACCTAAAATGGCCCATGAACCAGTAAGCGTCAGCCCTTCCAAGGGCCACTGCCAGGGACTCGGGGCATCGGCTCAGTCGGCCAGCCGTGATCAGCGCATCTTGGTTCTTATTAGCAGCAATTTCCACCAATAGTGGAGAGGCGCTGTCTTGTCCATGCCAGCACTGTGGCATTCAGGCTGCCATCATTCCAGTTCATCCTCTTCAATCCGCCTGCCAAGATCTTGGATTATGCAGACATTCTGCTTGAGCACGGAGTTACGGCCACTGGCATTGACAGCCTGAAAGAATTTCTGCTGGCTCGACTGGGCAGCCTCTTCGCTGCGCTACATGAAACCTATTGTGCGTCGAGGTGGTGAGAGGCCTAAAAGACCTCCAAATAGACCGTCGCGTCACGTGGGGCTGTTAATCAGACTCTGGAGCCCGTTATAAATTTCAGGCGTCATTTTTGGCCGTGCTCCGAGTCCACTGGAAAGGCCTCTGTGACATTCTCAATCCCTCTACTAACAACCGACCACAAACGTTATTCCGGATTAGAGAAATGTGTGGTGCTCGTGTCTGCCCTCTTTCTTACGCTCCACCCTGTGTGTCTGCTTCTGCTCATTGCGTCGAGTCACGTGAGTTATGCTTGTGTCAGGTCATGTGATAAGGGTCATGTGATTTGGTCCCGTGACTTGGACCCAGATCAGTCATGTGAAGTTTCGCGCGGCACCTACCTCGTGCGGCACCTCGCGCGAAGAACTTCGACAGCAGCAGCAACGATCTGCAAATAAGAACGTTACGAATTGCACTTCGTAAAGGCACCGCATCCACGATGCCACATCATTTATCCCGCCTAAGTCTAAGCAATCTTTGCTTATGATAAGTCGAACTTTCTCTCCCTCCCAATGTCAGGGGACATCTGCAATTGTCCCTTTCTTCCACCATGGCTGAAGCCGGCTTCAAGCAGATGATAGCACTTTTGCTACGCCAAACAAGACCGCAATCCTTTCGCCACTCCAAGCCTCTTCGCTACCCTCAGCGACAATTATCCACAGGAGCAGGTACCTCGGCGCAACAATCCGACCCAGCTACGCCGCAGTGGCAGGCACATAAGCTTGATATCACGTCTCAACCAGACGAGTCCTCCATACGCTCAAGCAAGCGATCACGGCTAGATAACCTGCGCAACGAGACCGAGCCCCGATCATTTTCCTCCTTCTTGACAGACAATTACTCTCGACAACATAATTACTTGCGAATCTCAGTGACGGAACGATGCAATTTACGATGCCTCTACTGCATGCCCGAAGAAGGCGTCCAGCTCTCTCCTTCGTCACATTTGCTGACCACACCCGAAATTGTATATCTATCTGAATTATTCGTCAACCAGGGCGTCAATAAGATTCGTTTGACAGGAGGTGAACCCACAGTGCGGAAAGATTTTGTTGATCTTATGCACCAGATCGGAAAATTAAGAAATAATGGGTTGAAAGAATTGTGCTTAACAACAAACGGTATATCACTACACCGGAAGCTTGACTCCATGATCGAGTCCGGCTTGACCGGCGTTAATCTGAGCCTGGATACGCTCGACCCCTATCAATTTACCATTATGACACGGAGAAACGGACATGAGGCAGTAATGAAATCTATCAATCGGATTCTGGAACTGAACAAGCTGGGAGCTGGAATAAAACTAAAAATCAACTGCGTGGTAATGCGTGGTTTGAATGAACGCGAAATACTCCCCTTTGTGGAACTCGGTCGCGAACAAGATTTGGAGGTTCGATTTATTGAATACATGCCATTTGATGGGAATAAATGGTCGGAGAAAAAGTTGCTGAGCTTTGCAGAGATGCTGGCGCTGATCCGCCAGAAATATCCCGATGTTCAAAAAGTCCAGGATCATAAGAATGACACCAGCAAGACGTATCAAGTCCCCGGGTTTGTTGGCCGGATCGGGTTCATTACAAGCATGACGCATAACTTCTGCGGCACCTGTAACCGTCTTCGGATCACCTCGGACGGTAACCTAAAGGTTTGTCTGTTTGGGAACTCAGAAGTCTCCCTTCGAGACATTCTTCGCGAGTCGAATGATGGAAATCCCATCGATGCTGAAGCTATGGACGCAATCAGACAACTTGAGATGGACCGCCGCCAACAGCTAGCTGACAGCACTGGTGCATTAGGTGCAACTGAAAAGGAAGCCAGGTTGCTCGATGTCATTGGTTTGGCAGTGAAGCGCAAAGAAGAAAAGCATGCCGGCATCGGCGACTTGGAAAACATGAAAAACAGACCAATGATCCTCATCGGTGGGTAAGCCTTGAGATTCCATTTGCCCTCTCCCAGATTTCTATGTGATCATGATTGGAAAAAAGTGATGCGACCCAGCACAATTTACGGAGATATTGGATATCATGAACATAGAACTATTTGATATTACACATTTGTTCTGTGCAAACCATGCTCATGGTCAGTGATCTCGCTGACTTTGGTTTTCATGTAGATGATATTCCTGCCGTTGAACATCCACCAACATCCTCATCCCAAGTGCCCCTCCTAAGACCCTTCAGTTCAATTTCCACCTTTCGACAGCGCCTCGTTCCAACGCACTTGCTGTCTCCGTCTATCCGCCCTCCATCATGGTCACAAGCACGCTATTTCTCGTCCCTGTCTCCCATCCAGCTCGCTGGCTTCAGGAAATTCAGTCAATTGAGTTTATTGGCGCGACAACTGAGATTCAGGCCGTTCCGAACTGTTCCCAGCCAACACTCACATCGACACGTTCCAGCAAGTGAGCCTGACAACATACCAGCAACATCGAAAGCTACTTGGAGTGAAAATCGACACCGCAGGCAAATACTCGATGCAGACAGAATTCAGAAAAGATCAGATAGACTCAATCATCTTAATACCGACGGGGAAGCTCACATGGTCTCTATCGCCCACAAGAAACCTTCTTCCCGTACCGCCACCGCCACGACGCTCTTACTTTTCTCTGAGAGGCGCACCTACACCATCTTGATGGAGTCGCGTCTCAAAAAGGGAGACGCACTCGCTGTTGCCCGTATTGCCGGTATACAAGCTGCGAAGAAAACTTCTGACCTCATCCCACTCGCCCACCCTGGGCTCAGTATCACAGGTGTCACAGTCCATCTCGAGCCGTTCTCCGGAGACAACGTACCATATCCCATCTCGGAATATGTCGGAGATGGCGGTGGATATGATCTTCTTGGATCCAACCCCGTCAGTGGAGGTGTCCTTGTCACAGCGACCGTAAGCTGTGACGGCAAGACTGGCGTGGAAATGGAGGCCCTCACTGCAGCTTCAGTGGCCGGGTTGACTATGTACGATATGCTCAAGGGTGTTGACAAGGCCATGGTTCTGACATCCGGCCGAGTCACAGCGAAGAGCGGTGGAAAGTCAGGCGATTGGGAATGGGACTACAAATCTCGAACGAACATCCTCAAGCGCCAGCCTACGAGATGGGAGGCGAAAGACGCCATCCCAGCACCAGCAGAGGAGCAGCGATCACCTGAAGAAGACAACGATGCAAAATTGATTGCAGACCTCGAAGCACAAGACCAATCCATCAAGGAACAGAGGATCGTCGAGACCGTGCACAAGAAAGGCTTAATGGCCAATGCTACATTGCCTGTCCCAGCTGAAGTCTTCCTGGCGCGGAGATTGAGGCTTGCTCGCGAGGCACTTGACGCGTCGCAAGGCGTGCGCCACTCTGTCGACTAGATTTACAGAGTTATTTTCCCCACAGACGAACTGCGGCGTGAAAATCGAAGCCTTTTGGGGGCCCTTTTAGGCACTGCCGATATCGTATTTCCACGAACAGGGAAATTCTAGCTCTTCTACAGGAGAAGATGGGGAAACGAGAAAAAAAACAAAAGTTCCCCACTGTCACAGAAGAGACGTGAGTACGTGTACAGTGCAGGAGGAAGTATGCGCCAAGACTTTGGCCTATGCATGAACACAACATTAGTGCTCACCTTTACCTGACTACCTAGGTGTGGTAGTTGGTGCTTTGCACAGCCCTGTTCAACTACACACTAGTCACTATACATGTACAGATAGCTTTACTGAATACGTATACCCTTGTTTTCTGTATCATGTCACTGCACGTGGGGCTCTGTGTAGACGTTTCCCGCCAAAAGTGGTGTATACTACACGTGTGGACACACTCGATGCCCTTGTACAGCACTGTTGAAGTTGATAAAGGATCGACATTCCAAGAAAAACAGACCGAATCACACGCGAGCGGATCCCCTTCAAATCAACACTGTCACTCTACAAAAGCAACAGCCCCATGACCGGATTTGTTGGACGGCCTCGTTTCTCTCTCTAGGGATTTCACGTGATCAGATCTCGAGAGAGTAGCTTTGAAAGGAGCTTTTTGAGGCCGAAGCTACAATGTGTATGATGTGAACATTTGTGTTGTATTTAAAGTAAAATGAATACGCGCTGAGTACATGTAGTCTATCGGGGGTATCATGGCGCTATGACGATGACGATAACAAGGAGTAAACGACAAAAGCAACAGATCGCTCGTGTAATATAAGGGAAGAGAAACCTCCCAGGGGCGAATGCCACCACTGGGATGCTTTCCGTAGGGGAAGGTCAAATATCCCAACCCTGACCTCTCGTCCTCTTCCAAAAAGATCCAAACAAGAGACATTGATAACCACGGTGCGGAAAGTACATTTCATTTCAACCAAACCTGTTCGAAAACGCCGCCTAGAGGCTTCCGCTCCACGATCTCCTCCATGAACTTCTCGCTCACTGGCGTGATGAGAGGTGACCAACGATTGAAACGTGTCTTAGCCCAGTCGAGGTAGAAGTGATGGGTGCGGAGGAATTCCGGTGGTTGAGCGCGTTGGATCTGGACAGGCTGGGCAGCTTGTCGACGTTGGAAAGTCGCATAAGCGGAGGTATTGAAGGGAGTAAACGCAAGGGGCGACGTCATGGCCGGCAGCGCTGTAGTGTCTGTCGTCGGGTGTGCTTGCTGCTGCGGTTGAGGCGTGATCTTCCACCTGCCTTCATAGATCGTGGGGCCAATGGCTAGATGTGCCAGAGTAGGGCGAGAGCCACCTGTCAGGCCGGGGAAAACCCATTCGATAAACTTCGTTGCATATTCTTTGACGCTGTAGTCACCAAGCTGACTGAACACCTGGTTTTCGGGAAAGTTCCGGATGTGGATCGTCCTCAGGTGCTTGAGAGTCGGCAACGCTGTCTTTCGCAGCCGGACCATTTCATCATTCCAGGGGAAACCCATGCTCAGCTCAACAAGATTAGGGCAGAGACGGGCAATGTCATTAATCGATTGCTCCCATAGCTCGTGGGAGTAGCCGCCGACACCGAAGGGACGGGATGTGTCCATAGAAAGGTGTTCACGCGGCTGAATTCGCGATTCAAATACAAGAGTTTCTAGGGTCGGGCCGTGCTCTGCGATGAATGCACTCGGTCTTTCGAGGATGGTTCCATTGTCGAATAAGAGAGACAGAGTGCGGAGGCCAGTAAACGAACTGAGGAAACGCACTATGGCGTCCTTCAAGGCGACGGTCGGCTGTTCATGGCGGAAGAGGAAGTGCTTCAAAGAAGGTACGACGCGGGGGTTCTGGGGTGCTTCTGGGGACGTAGAGGCCCAGTGGAACGTGCCGGCAACAGATTCCAAAAGCTCGGCGCTGGCAGGACAAGATTGCAAAGCCAACTTCTCAAGTTGACAGAAGAATAGAGCCTGTGGGATTGACGCTGGCCGCAGTAGGGTCAAGTCCAAGCCTGTCAAAGACAGCTCGCGTAGTTGAGGGAAGGTATCCAATGCATACGCGGAAGCGAAGAATGACTCGGCCGGTTGAGAGATCTGGTCGAGAAAGCCCAACCGACTGCGCTGGTATCTCTCGATCAATTGCTTCTCTTGTCCCAGCGATAGTCTCTGGAGAGACTTCTTGTTTGCAGATATGATTCTTTCCACCTCTTTGCCATCATTCACGGTGTGCGCCTGCAGGCTGCTGAGGTTCCTGGGTAGACGTGGCTCTTCTTGCCAGGAAGCTAGGTCGTAGAAGTGAAGATGCTGAAGGGTGCATCCATGTCGCTGAGTCAAGAAATCAAGCATTTGCGAAGTAACGGGGGCCTCGTGGAAGAACTCAAAGTTCTTCAATTGCCCGTCGGGGATTTTCACGAGCAAGCCATTGATGTGGCCACTCGTTGATTCCACGTCGGATATTCTCCTGCGCTTGTTCATTGAGGTTCTTCTTTGCTTCCTCCCATTCTTGATGGTGAGCTCTCGGACGGACTGTGTGACTGGGTCGCGGAAGGTAGGCTTCGTCGACGGCGGCATCTCGAACTCGAAATTGTAGTAGAGTCTGGCCATGACCATATCTTCCAAGATACGACATGTTTGGGACAGGTTGTAAAGGTCTCGCCGATTCTCAACCTAGACACCAGTTAGGACCAGCGGTACCAATCCGCAACGGTTTTCAAGCACTCACATAGTCGACAATTTGAAGCTTGACTTCAGTGGGGAGGCACAGGAGCCCACAAGGCTGCGCAAACAGGGATTCTTCCATGACTACGGAAGGTGTCGAGCCAACGCGTTGTGAAGCTTGGGCAGGGTCGACGTCGGTGGCAGCGTCGATTCAAATCAACCTTTCATGTCCGAGTTTCATCCTTCAGTATTATACTAATATGGAAGATTCCGACGTTGCAGAGGAAAAGAGTCAGATTGATTAGTGGGTGGAGACAAAGGGGGTCGGGTATTCAAGAAGGCAGCTATGACCTTGTAGACCAGGGCAAGCGATTTGCGAGAGGCAAGGGGCAAGTGGAAATTGTCAGCGTGGGCGTGTCAAATATTTGAGTATTATGTCAGGGAGCCACACGACCACAGTCGCATATTCACGCATGGGCTTGTAAACCGGAAAAGGAAACGACGAGAGTCCCAATGGGTGGCTTCGGCATCGTTATGGCAGACGGTCGCTCAAGTCGGTATAGTAACTGCGGCTGACTTGAGATTCGCAAATGGAAGGTTTAGTCAAAAATTGAGGACCACAGACGGTGCGATGCGAGGACAACAGACGGTGACGCGAGTCGTCGTTACTTTACGGGTGCCAGCCGACCCAAAAATTGTTGAAAGCAGTAAATAGTGTTGATACCGAGTGTGCCGATATAGCGGTCGGCGAAAGATGCAGGGACAGCGAGGGAGTCCACCCGCGATGATCCACTTGTAATTCTCGCATTAGTGAAGAAGAGTGACAGACTGAAGTCGGCGATCTGGGCTCAAGACGACAGTGTTGAGAGGATTTCTAAACTGAGAAACACTCTGCAGGATTAGTATGAATGCTAACTGATTCAAGTCCGGAGTACCGACAAAAGAAACCCGCCCGCTTCGCTGACATGAAGAGGGCTGAAAGAAGTGTACAATAAGGGAAGTTGGCGCGCATTTCGCATTTTACTACTACTCCATAAAGGTCGCAGGAGAAGAAGCACTGCGTCTAGATACAAGTACTCCGTAGTAGAGACTACAGGTACGTAGTACGGAGTACTTGAAGTTTGCTTCAAGTTTGCTTCAGGCTCCCGCCCTTCGCAGGCGCCCACTCGTAGGCAGCCATTGGCAGGTGGCCCATGTGCCTGGCACTGCGGTTTGGTTGCGTCATGGGGGACAAGTTGCCCTTCCACCTTCAATTTATGAACATGCACTTTGCCTTGCGCGTCTTGCACACGGTTGTTAATCCCAATACTCTTTCTACTTGTGCGCACTTTTACCATCTCTGCCTTACCCACATGCCCAATCCAGCGGACCGTCCATATATGCCAATTTCTCCAAAGTGACATGAGAGTTTTTGGCACGAATCTCGGTTGACTACCACTCTTACCCCGCCAACATGTTTATGATCAAAAACGGTAATGCTTTAGCTCTACCCTCTGCCTTGTACACAACTTGCATCACTAGACTAACAGACTCTTTCCATTTCAGTCAGCAAGTATCTCTTTGGAGATAATTCCAAACAGGTCATCACAGAAATCCCTCAAGGCCAACTTTACCTCGTGCGCCCACTCTCGCCCAAGGGCTACTCCGAACTTATCTACAAAGACGCCGTCGCCAGCGTTCGACGCACGGGGCAAGAGTATCAATATCAGCTTGTCGTACAGCGTGCTTACGAAGAGGGGGAGGAGGAGCTAGGTGAAGACGACGAGGACGAAGGCGGCGAAGGTCTTGACAAGGACGAAAAAACATTCCTTCTAGATCAAAGTCTACATTTCCGATCAGAGAAACGAGCAGGTGGCGAGACTATCTTAGCTTGGCGTGACTTGAGCGGTGATCCGGGAGATCTTTACGAGTTCGTCTGTGACACCTCAGTTCCAGAAGAAAAGATACATGCTTTCCTCCTAGCTTCGATTGACTCTCAGTTTGAACGCAAGTACCGCCAGTCCGCTCAAAACGCCACTGAGGCCCAACTTCAAGAATTCTTCTTCGAGTCAGACGACGCCATTCCAGCAGCGAGTTCAGTGTCTGCACCCCTTGATCCAAAACCCACCTCCAAAGAAACGGCCGACAGGATGGCCAAGGACGTCAGAACGCCAAAGAAGTCCGAGAAATCCAAGCCAGTTGAGACAGGCCCAACGGAAGCGCCGCCTGCAAAGCCCGCGCCCTCTTCTGGCGAAGTTCTTACAACACAAGCTGGAGAGCTTCATCTCTTCGATTTTCCGACCGGCACCTTCATCCTACAAGACGCGACAGTAAAAGCCGTGGTCACAGACCTGGGGAAGTGGAACTACTGGCTACAAATAACAAGTTCTAGTGGCAGAGAATGGCTAGGTCAGGCCATTGTGCCTGATATCAACCCTGTTTTCAACTTCGACTACCTGTCCGCCATTTTCAACCACTACACAGACGATGGCTCGGCCTATTCTTGGTTATTGCGATTCAAGGATCAGTCCACCCTGGAAAACTTCCAAGAAGGTGTCATGCAGGCACTATGGGAACAACTCAATGAGACAAAATGGTCCAAGGTGAAAGACCAGGAACGAGAATACGTACTCGAAGCTTTCAATGATTTAACGATGGATGATGTAAAAGAGGGTGATGCAGAAGCCGATGAAGAGGATGAGGAGGATGAGGAAGAAGACTCCGAACGTGGTCAGCAAAGTGAGCATTACGATGAAGACGAATCTGAGGATGATGTCGACCCTGGCAACAAGGATGGCAATGTCAATTCTCAACTGGCGGTCGGTACCAAGCATGATCGATCCTTCGTTATTCGCGGCTCCAAAATCGGTGTCTTCAAACACATGCCCAACAAACACCTCGAATTCACCACCAACATATCGAAAATTGAGACGCCGAAAGGACGACTATTTTCACCTACCAAAGTCATGTTGCATTCCGAAGACCAGAACATGGTGCTTCAAGATCCCAACAATCCAAACTCTTTGTATCGCATGGACCTCGAGTATGGCAAGATCGTCGACGAATGGAAGGTTCACGATGACATCCCAGTAACGAATTTTGCTCCCGAGTCAAAGTTCGCGCAACAGACGTCCGCCCAGCCCTTCATTGGTCACAGCTCAAACGCTCTGTTCCGAATCGATCCCCGAGTTGCGGGCAACAAATTAGTTGAAGCGCAACTGAAACAGTATCTATCAAAGAACGATTTTTCGGCTGCCGCCACCACGGACAAGGGCTACATCGCTCTAGCCTCCAATAAAGGTGATGTCCGACTTTACGACCGCCTAGGCATCAACGCAAAAACACAGATTCCAGCCTTGGGCGAGTCAATTACTGGTCTCGACGTCAGTGCGGACGGGCGTTGGATAC
The DNA here is from genome assembly GCA_030068005.1 of Cladophialophora exuberans. Taxonomy (NCBI): domain Eukaryota; kingdom Fungi; phylum Ascomycota; class Eurotiomycetes; order Chaetothyriales; family Herpotrichiellaceae; genus Cladophialophora; species Cladophialophora exuberans. The sequence goes on along the minus strand of JANSVK010000094.1, from coordinate 91,933 downwards.
TGGGCACTTGCAAAACATATCTCATTCTCATCGACAATCTCCAGAAGGAGGGCAAGAACGAAGGCAAGCTCGGTTTCGAAAAGGCCTTTGCCAAGGATTCGAAACCTCAACCTTACCGTCTCAGTCTCAGTCCCAGCCATGCTGCTCAGTTCCAGCACGAAACTGGTGAAGGACTGTCATTTACCCGCGCCCACTTCAATACTGGCCCAGATATGAAAGAGACCAGCATCATCACGTCCACGGGCCCATTCATCGTCACGTGGTCGTTGAAGAAGGTCCTCGGACACAGAAAGGATGCTTATCACATCAAGCGCTATGCCGCTAACGTCATGGCCGATAATTTCGAATTTGGAAGCGACAAGAATGTCATCCTGGCCTTGCCCAATGAAGTTGACATGGTCAGTCGCACGAGCTTTAAGAAGCCAACGAGAGAGAGTATCATGGGCGCACCAACAAGAGGCTCCGGTGTCGGCATGACCCCCCGACGAAGTGGCAGGCAAAGTCACCTTAGGGACGAGATTGTGAACAGTCCTTACTAGGGAAAGAAATGTGCTAGAAGATGATTAGGACTAGATGCGGCTTCTAAGCATGTGCTTTTCCTTCGTTTTCCTGTTGGCGCATTTCATGAGTACATGTGAGCACGCACACAGGGACGCCGCAGGGCTGGGACAGGACAGCGACTCAGATAGCGACTTAGATAGGGACTGCCTATGTTTTTTGTTCGAGTGATTTGATACCCCCTCTTTGAATTTGCTTAAGACTTGATCAGGATAGCACCCCCATTACGCCGAGGGTAGATTGCATGAAACGAAGAGAATTGATTTTACAGTATGCGTAATGGTTTATTGTATCTTGCGTAGTTTGTGTTTCTACCGCCCAGCTTATCCGTGGGTTGGCTGACAATCGCTGATAACCCGTGCGAAGTATATAGGTAGATAATCCAATCAAGGGCAGGTCCCGTTGCCAGTCACATTCCCCAGTCAAGGAATCTGACCTTCGTCCTAGACTTGACTATGACGCCAGCAGCGGGAGTGCATCTACACCTCACCGCGGATAAGCGCGAGAGATGTCTCGGATTGTCATATTCCTCGAGACATCAGCGTCCGCCAGAGGAAGGTTCCGTGTGGAGCAAGATGCCCGGATGAGATGTTGGCAGGCACAATGCTTGTGGGATGTTTGCCTCGGCTGCATTGCATCGAGAGAGAGAGGATGGTCGTTGCCGGTGAGAGCACCTCAAGGCTAGCTCGAGTCCTGGTCGTCATGAATTGACCTCGACGAAAGATGTCTAACCCGGGAACACATCGCCAGGCGCAGTGGCCATCAGTGCCAGGGACGACGTAGGCGTCCTTGGCACGGTAAGGTAGATCGCTTTGTTCGCGTTCATTCAATCCGTGTCGTCGTGTTCTTGCTCGTCGTCGTCGTCGTCGTCATCGCCGTCATCATCTTCATTTCCTTTCCCAGAATCCATGATCTGTGCACATCGCCTGTAGAGCTGCTCCGCCCCATCGACGCCTTTCCACTTGCGCAGCATCTCCACGACGGACGTGTGTAGACGCTCAGCATCCTCCCTCCGACCCTCATCAATCAGCTTTTGTAACCGTGGGGGTGCCTCCAAGACCCATTTCACGGTCTCTTGCTGCTTTCTTCGTCTCCTGGCGCTCAATTCGGCATCGGCTTGTTGCTTCGTCGTTCCTGCTGCTGCTTGGGCATCCGTGGGACTCAGCTCTTTGACGACCTTCAACAGCTCGTCCAGCTTCTGGCCCACTTCCTTGACTCCGTCTAATCCTGGTGATGACTCCTGCTGTAGGGAGTTGGCCCGCTGCCTACCCAAGACACTCGCGAGCCTCTGTTGTTCTCCGCCACCTTGTTTATGCATCCCCTTCTGCATCTCCGCGATCGTTCCGACTGCCTTGATCAGCTTACTGTAATTGTCGTACACCAGCGCCTTTCTTTCACCGTCAAGTGTCCTGATCTCACTAACCAACGAACTCTCGGTTTTCAGTATATCCCGCAAGCTAGCGGTCTTGAGTAACTCGGCCACGTAGGCTTCTGCGTCGAACGAAGGGTCGTCTAACTGTGCAGCCAGGGCCGCTGAGGGTTCAGAGTCCGGTAAAACGGCGGTCGACGAGGTGATAGTAGAGTCCGAGGCCACGGAAGTTATGCTGGCGGTGCGGCTTATATCACGTCCCTCGGGTCCACTAAGGGCAGAGGGGGCTTTGGACTTGAGGTTGTAGTAGTCACGTAACGCCGCACGGTTGCGTCTTTGCGCCGTTGCAGCTCCGGAAGGCGCATTTTGTGGCTGTAAAGACGGAGAGAGCACCGCGTTGCTGTTTCGGGGCACTTCGAGTGACGGACGTACTGACGACGTTGGGGTTCCGCTGGCGCTCAGTGAAGGCGAGGTTATCCCTTGTACAACATCGCTACGTGGAGACGTAATGGTAGCCATGGTGTTTATCGTTCTCTGGCTACATGGTGTCGCTCTCGTAGGTCTAGGAGTGAGCAAGAGTCTGAGAGTCGTGTCGACCTTGCGCTCTGGCGATCAATGCGGAGAACGCGCGAATTTGTCGGCTGAGTTTCCAGAAAAGGTCGACATCCAGCAGTAAAGCTGGTGTGTATGTGTATTTTGGATGCCACTTCACATCACACACCTTTTCTGAACTTCGTTTCAGTATCGCTCACCTACTTGATTCGGCCTCGAGAGGGTGCAGAGTTCGACTTTGCTAAAATCTGTGGAACGAGCTTCTTTCCCAGCCATTTCTCCGAGAGGTGAACAGTTCTTCCGACCAGAAGCAAACTAATACCAAATCCCGCGCATTCGCTAATCCAATACATTGGACGCCGATCCTAGCTCGGTGCCTGGTCAATCAGCTTTATTTTCAGCGTGGTGCTGGGAGTTACCTGCACCGTCCTGATCTGCGATGTCGGTCTTGAATGCGTATTTTCAACATGATTACACTCTGAATCAAGACGTTCTATCTCGGCCACTAGGCCGCTGTGGCAACCAATGTGACCGAACCATCGGATAATGAACAGTAACCTCCGTATCTCTCCAATTGTCTCAATCCTCAATGCCTTCAGAATTAGCTCCACCGGCCGACGTCCCGTGAAATGCTTCAGATGCGCGAGAGTCGCTGTTGACGTGCAGCACACTGAGAGAATAGTCTGGAAAATGTCTTTTGAGGAGAATGAGCTCGTACCAGTCCATCAGTCCTAACATTGCAAACACTTTGTCTCTTCGGTCTGTGCATTTAATATAAGCATGGCGTGCAAGGGGATCATACAGAAGTAGGCGTATTCCAGGGTAACGATCCAAATGTCGTGCATGGAAGAGGGAAGGATGACTGGTGAGTGCGAGGACAATATGGAGAACCGGTGGACTTCAACGCAACAGGACTTGCCAGGAAAAGGTTGAAGGCCAACATCGAATTCCGCGGTCACACATCGTCTGTCTAATCTATGTATTTCGCAATACGTCTTTTATCCTACTCCCCTGCGCTTGTGATGATCTGTCTTCCCCTCTTGAGTCGCGGTAGTGAGATTGGAACAACGAGTATGACCATAATGATCGATGCTGCTATCGCACACAAGAATGTTGTCCGCAGTGACGCGGCATACGCATCAATCACTTGAAGCTTGTCAGCGTGTCTTCGGACATATTTCCGCGAAAGATGTTGACTGACCTTGTCTTTGTACAGCATGTGGGAGTAACTTGATTGACTCTACAGACGACCTTACCTTGCGAATCACTTCTTCTTGGCCAGATCCTTCAAGGTGGCTCTTGAGATTTGCAGTGAGGGAGTTCTGGAAGACAAGGCTTGAAAGAGCCACTCCAAGTACGACTCCCAGATTTCTCCACAGGCCAATCGTCGTTGTTACGACTGCCTGATCTGCTTGGTCTGAGACTGCCAGTGCGCTCATCATTGTATTTGGGAATACAAAGCCTTGACCTAGCGGTACTCCAGTGATGAGAACCATACTCACGATTTCGGAAGTATTTTTGGATATGCAAGAAACCGCAATGGAGCCAAGAAGGTAAATGAACGCCCCGGCAACCAGCGTTGGTTTCAGCCGGCGGGTGAACGTGATGATATACCCAGTCGAAATCCCCGCGAACGAGCCCATGAGACTAGGCAATGCAAGTCGAAATCCAGAATTGGTCGGTGATGCCAACAAAACGGCCTGGAAGAATAGCGGCAGGTTGAAAAGGACGGCGTTGGATGCGATGCCTCCTAAGAGATTCGCGAAGACCATGTTTGCAATAGGTGGCGTGCTGAGTAAGTGCAATGGCATCAAAGGTTGTTTAGCCCTCATCTCGATGCCTATAAAGCCACATCCCACCAGACCGAATATTGCAAAGCATCCAATGACGACTGGGGATGTCCAGGGAAACATGTTTCCTCCTAGGTTGAGCGCTAGAATCAAAAAAGTCACGGCCGTGACTAAAGACACAGAACCTAAGGAGTCGAAGTTTCTGAGAGCGAGCCACGCACCTCCCTCACCATCGTTAATCAGCATAGGGCCGAGATCTGCCGGGGTGAATAGGGCAGCAGTAGCGAGACAGAATGCGATGAAGGGGACTTGCACTCCAAACGCCCATCTCCAGCCCAAAGTGTCGCAAAGCCAACCCCCAAGAGCAGCACCGGAGGCAGATCCCAGACCAAAGGCAAGATTTATGTGAGATTGGAACACGCCACGATCCTCGATACGAACGAGATCGCTCAAGATAATCAAGCTCTGGGACATGACTCCTCCTGCCCCTAGACCACACGCAGCTCTTGCAGCAATGAAGCTCTCGATAGTTTGTGCCGCCGCACACCACCATGTCGCAGCTCCAAAGATCGCAAACGAACCCAAAAAGACCACCTTCCTTCCAATGGTGTCAGAAAGGCGTCCAAAAAGTGGTTGAAATGCGGTGCTTGTGATCAGGAATACAGTACTCAACCACGATGCCGCCTGAGAGGCGCCAAAGTAGGATGTGATCACTGGGTGGCTTGATGCCATAAGGGTTGAGTCAAAGCAGGCGATGAAGTAGCCCAGAGTAATGACCAGAAATATTAACCAGAAACGTTTGGGACTTATCCCTACGAACATAGGATTGTCCAATTCTTTGGTATGGTTCGTCTCGCAAGATTCGATAGCTTCTTCGACAAAAGTACCATATGCTGAAGGTTCCGTGGTGGAGTTCGATGGTTGCTTCTGAATGGATTTAGGCCGCTGATCAGCATATGCATACCAGGTATTGGTTGTACTGAGAGGTGTTCCTGAAGGAAAGGACCCAACGCTGGCGAGACTGAAGCGCAAGCCTTGGATATCGACATCATCAGAATTTGACGAAGATGAAGACCTGCTGTGTAGAAATGCAGGAAGAGAGAATGGCTGTTGGTATGAAGGTCGTCGTATATGTTGGGAGTGCACTTCGAACCGGTTCCCCTCCACTGAATGCTCAATTCGGGAGGCATTGTGATTGATCCCCCTGTCGGTTGATGTTGACAGAAACGGTGACGACATGGCTATACTGATCCCGACCCAAATACGTGGTCAAGTAACGCGGCAAGTATACTTCCCACTCCCAGAAATCAAGATATGAAGGTCTGGATTCCCCCCAAAAAGGCTTGTACGAAGCAGTGGCGAAGGTGAGTAATGGTCACTAACATGCAGCAGGACACGTCCTATATACCTCCCTTTGGGACTGAAAAATTGGTTCCATTATACCATACCTTGTAAGGCTCTCACGTATAGCTTCCTTTGAAATTACTTACCTCAAGGGTATATCCATGTCGAGGAAAAATAGCCGACTAGTAAAGCAAATGGCCAATTGCGCAGGTCCGATGTTGCGCGTTGGGAAGCGTGGCCGTGAAGAAATGGCGTCACCGACGGATGTTCAAAGTCGGAACCAGAAAAGAAATTTTCCATGCGGCCAACCAACGAATAAGCGGGAGGCGGTGGCAGGCAGGCAGGTGTCGTTGGCCTAAGGCGGAGATCTTGGCCGCTGGCCATGCGCCGCACTGGGCAGCCCCCTGCCCCATCATCTTCTGCAGCCTTGCGTAGAGAGCTGAGCGGAAAAGGTCGCATACGCTCCCTTCTCAACAGCCAGGCATTACAAAAAGAGTCTTCATCCCCGACGAAATTCTATTCTCATCATGCAACATCAATCCAATCTCAACAGTCCTCATCGACCACAACACATTGAGCCACACATCCAGCTCAAAGATATTTTCAGACTGTCTTCACGGTCGCAATCAAAATGTCTGTGGAAGGTACCCAAAAGCTCGACACCGTCTCCATGGGCGAACAGAAGGACATCAAGGCCATTGAAGATGGAGTCATTGTGGCGTCAGACTCCGGGGAAACTCGGCGAGTCTCCGCCAGCGTGGCCATTGATCCCGCTGCCGAAAGACGCCTCGTTAGGAAATTCGACTTACGAATCCTCCCAACTCTCGCAGTCATGTACCTCTTCAACTCGCTGGATAAGTCGAACCTTGGAAACGCCAAAACAGCAGGCTTGGAGAAGTCACTCGGTCTCACTGGAGACGAATACAACGTTATTCTATCCGTCTTCTTCGTCCCATACGTCCTCACAGCGCCTTTCCTCGGTATCGCGGGCAAGAAGTTCGGCCCGAGCAGGGTCTTGCCCATTATGATGCTTAGTTTTGGCTTCTTCACGCTCATGGTGGTTGCTGTGCAGAACTTCTCGGGCCTTCTCGCCTTGCGCTGGTTCCTTGGCATGTCAGAGTCGGCGTTCTTCCCTCTAGTCATTTATTACCAAACGACATTCTATCGACGAGGAGAATTAGCACGCCGACTTGCTATTTTCTATGCTGCTTCCTCGATTGCTTCTGCCTTTGGAGGTCTCCTGTCTTACGGAGTTTTCCAAATCAAATCTGGAAGTCTCGCCAACTGGCGCTATCTCTTTATCATAGAGGGAGCGTGCTCAATGCTATTTGCAAGTTTTGCATTCTGGTACTTGCCATATGACGCCCAGAGCGCAAAGTTTCTCACCGCAGAAGAAAAAGAACTGGCCTTCTACCGGATACAGGTTGACTCTTCCTCGGTTGTCGGAGAGAAATTCAACTTGCGATCAGCGCTGGGGATATTCAAGCAGCCGACGAGTTGGATTATCCTGGGCATTGAAATCTGCTTGGGAGTTCCACTCCAGTCCGTTTCACTGTTTCTCCCAGTGATTGTGAAGCGTCTGGGCTATTCGACGGTCAAGTCTAACCTTTACACTGTTGCACCAAACATCACTGGGGCCGTGATGCTTCTCGTCTTGGCCTTCTGCTCAGATCTGACTCGACTTCGCTTCCCCTTCGTCGCACTTGGCTTCGCATTTACCTGTATTGGATTCATCATTTTCGCAGCCGTGGACGTCACGACGCAACTGAACGTCGCCTACTTTGCATGCTTTATGATGACCTGGGGGACCAGCGCTCCGAGCGTTATCCTTGACGTTTGGTACAACAATAACATTGCCGACGAGAACAAGCGTATACTTCTCACCAGTGTCGGCGTTCCAGTTGCCAACCTCATGGGTGTCGTGTCCAGCAATATCTTCCAAGCTAAGGACGCCCCAAAATATCTACCAGCTTTGATCACAACGGCGGTTTTCGGCGCCACTGGTTGCTTCCTCACTCTCTTCTTGGGCGCTTGGATGATTGTCGATAATAAGAGGAGGGATTTGAGAGACGGTAGGAAGATTCGGGCACGGGACATTCCCTCTGAGCTTCTTGCCGCAGGTCCGAGCAGTCCTGAATATAGGTGGTTCTATTAAACGGCCTGGTGTCATAGCCAATGCAAGTATACGATTTCTTGTCGTGTCGGGCCAGTACCGTGAACGGGGTTGATGGCATGTGTGCTGTTTCCAGACAGTATTACCAAAAGTTATCATTGTATTTGATTTGGCTCTTACGATCTTTATAGATATAGACCTGAGTGGGACGGAAAAGAAGACGAAGTACACCACTTAAAGTAAAGTAACTAGAGTTTGTACAGATGAAGAAATTTCCTGTGCCCCTAGTTGCAGGGCTCTAGCTAGGTAAACTCGGTGGTTAATACAAGTCTACGCCTATAATACAGGCTTCTCTAACTAAAGTTTCCTCGGGTTTGTCCGATTATTAAGTATTCTGTATCTAATCCCCTGCTCATGTGCTCCCCTGTTCCTTGGAATTCCTCACTGGTTCAGGACCATCTCGAATCTTGTTTCTGTCGCCCGAAAATAATATTCTCCTGGACTCCCAAAGGTCCAAGATGCGCAAAATTTGCGCGAAGCTTTTCGGGCAACTCAGCGGATCTTGGAAATAAAAATTTTGCCTCTCTACTGGGCTCTCTTTGTATAAATGAGTATATATAAGGATGTATGCTCCCTCTGTAGGGGCCTTTGACACAGTCTTTCTCATCTACCCACTTCTACGCATTCACATAGATCGTCTCCCCATTCTTCTATACACGAGACCATGGATCGGAAGACTTCCATGAAGTATGCTCTCGCACGTCGACATTACCACGGCATGACCATCCTCACGTCGAGGACCGTCGTGCTTCCTACAAAAGTTACACCTGCAACCATCGTCATCTGTCCACGTAGCGGCAAAATAGTTGAGATCACTGAGTCATGGGGTTCCCGCTCAGACTTCCCAGGATGCTGCTGTTACACGGACTACCGGGATCAGGTCTTGATGCCCGGCGTCGTCGACACACACGTGCACCTCAATGAGCCCGGGAGGAGCGCTTCGGAGGGGTTCTTTACAGGGACACAGGCCGCCGCGTCAGGTGGGATCACCACTCTTATCGACATGCCGTTGAACTCGATCCCAGTAACGACGAGCGTGAAGAATCTCGCCACGAAAGTCCGTGCTGCACGGGGAAAATGTTGGGTGGATGTGGGATTCATGGGAGGAATTATTCCAGGAAACACTCCGGAGCTGAAGCCACTGGTGAAAGCGGGCGTTAGAGGGTTTAAAGGTTTTCTTATAGACAGTGGAGTGAGTATCCTCATGCGTCTGGTCGAACATTTGATGCAACAACAGGATCGCCAAGAGGCTGATTGATTTTGAACGCAGGTACCAGAGTTCCCAATGGTGTCTCTCGAGGACGTTCGGAAAGCCATGGCGGAGCTAGCAACTCAGCCGACAATGCTGATGTTCCACGCTGAAATGCTGCCGATCACTGGAGAGAGAAAGACCAATATCTTGGACGAAGACGATCCTCCGTTTCTATATCCGACCCCTGCTCGCGACATGACTTATGAATACTCGGCATTCCTTGCTAGTCGACCACCGACCTTCGAAACAGCGGCCGTCGGAGAGCTCATCGCGCTTGCGAGACGCCAACCATCATCGCCGCCCATCCACGTGGCACATGTGTCTACAGCTGAAGTGCTTCCCATGATTCGAGATGCGCAGTGCGAAGGCGTCAACATCTCCGCTGAGACCTGCTTCCACTACCTCAGCCTGAGCGCAGAAGGGGTGCCGTTACGGGACACCCGATTCAAGGCGGAACCCCCAATTCGCAATGAAGAAAACAAAGCCAAGCTTTGGGCGACTTTATTGCGTCGCGAGAATGGCAGTGTCCCACTTTGCTGCAGCGGGATTAGTTCGTGCGAGAAATGTACTCAAGTCTCACCTCTCTTGCGGGACCCGATCTCCATGGTTGTTTCCGACCATTCCCCCTGTTCGCCCGCAGACAAGCTCTTACCCTCTTATATACCACCGCACGCGGAGCCGCCATTGTACCACAACGACGTGATCAAGCGGGCCAATGGAGACTTTTTTCGGGCTTGGGGAGGTATATCCTCTCTCGGCTTAGGTCTGCCGATTCTCTGGACAGAATTAAACATCGGGAGTGCTGAACCAACCAAGACCGAGAAAACAGACAGCGAGAAACCTCATTCGGGATCTCCGAATGCGCCGGCTCTTCTTCTCCAGGCATCGAAATGGCTGTCAAGTAATCCCGCCAGACTCGTCGGACTTGAATGTCGAAAGGGCAGCTTGCAAGTGGGCTTGGACGCCGACGTACTCGTGTTCGATCCGGACCGCTTCTGGACAGTGGAATCCGCCGACTTGAAATTCAGGCACAGAATGAGTCCTTACCAGGGACGAACGATGAAGGGCAAGGTCATGGAGACGTGGTTGAGAGGGCGCAAGATCTACGACATCAATGCAGAGAATCGGGGCTTTGCCGCTAATCAACCACAGGGAGCGTTGTTAATGGAGCCGAGAAAACACCATGATTGTGGTGCTCCTTCAGATGGGGCATGCGAATGTGATCATGTCAAGTGTCATCAGGCAGGGTGTATTGAACAGGGCGAAAGGGACGACGCCCCCAGTGACGATGAAGCTCGTAGCTGCGCTTGTCTGGAGGGCCTCCTCGAGGCCGTTTTGGGACGTGGGACTAGTATCTCAATCTAGAAGATCATTGCTTGTTATTTCGCCGCACGTTTGGCCGCGGAGGAATTCAACGCGGCCAATCATGCAGGTTCGTAAATCTCTCGCGATAAAGGCGGCCAACTTTGGCCGTAGGCGGTTGGTTTCGCTGGCCGCAGGCTAAGGCTGGGTCGCCACGCTAAGTTACACCTTGTGCTCTCTTCCTAGCCAAAACTCTGATGTTTGCGACAGATAAAGGGACCATCAGTTCCGCCCAGGCTAAACATTCAGCACTCCCTGGCCTTCTGCCAGCATATTCATCGACTGCCACTGGAAGCTATCGCCCATTGCCCAGTCTGCATACAAATCGGATTCATTGAGAACGGTTAGGTTGTGAGGGAAGAAATCGTACGATGCACCTGACCATGATGTTCCCGGGGAAGTAAAAGCATCGAGGCCGTCAGATATCTCCTCCGTTGCATTGGAAGCCGTTGCTTTGGTCAGGTTTTTGGCCATGAGATCCAGCGCCGTTGCGGCAAACTTGGCCGGCCAAAAGCTCATCCCGTGAGCGGCGAGTAATTTGCGGTAGTATCTTAGCCGGTCGTCCCAATAGTTGGCGCGGATCGAATCAGTTGACAAACGCTTCAGGCTGGCCATGAAGGTGCCCACGAGAGCGAAATTAAGTCCTGAGCCTAACGGCGGCATACTCGTCAGTCTCAATACGGATGACTAGCTTAAAATAGTGAACAGATCCGAGACTCACAAGACCACCAAAAAGCACTGAGTCGATTGATCTGAAGGGTCTCGACCAAGGTTATTGCCCTAGATGTCACTTCTACCGCTCGTTCGACATGACGGGCTAGAGACATATTTCTCCGGTACAGCTTCGGGAAGATTCCTCGAAGGAGCATAACCTTCACAGTAATGTATGCCAGCTCTAAGCTACCTGCTTTTTTGTCAGCGAAACTGTGGCCACTTCTTCATCCATGACGAAGTTCACCCGTCACATCTGGAAAGAATCTCTGTGTCAGAATTTGATCGAGATACGCAGCTCTCCAATTCTCCAATTTCGCTTCGATCTGGTCGGCAGTTTCGATGATGTGCTCACCAGATGCGTCTCGTAGACGCACTACAGAGCTGACGGTGAAAAAGATAGAGAGAATCTCGGTCAAAATCACTGTCAACTCAGCCATGGCAACAAAACAATGGATTCCTGTGACCAGTTCCGGTCGTCTTGTTGCTTCATCAGCAGATTCTGGGTAGACATCCTCGAAATCTGATGCAGTGATCATCAGAGTGGTGGTATTGGCATCATTCAAGTACGACGGTCGCCCCAGTGCCATTGCAAACCTATCCATCGTCAGACAAACTTGGGGTGGACTGTGAAGACTGCGTGCTTGCCATTTATCCTGCATGTATGCTGCCCACCATACCCTTTTCCTTCGCCTCTTTGTTGTAGGAGCTATACTCCAAGTCGAACAATCAATGTTGAGACCGAGTTCGTGGCACATACCCACGATCGTTCCTATCGCAGCCCACATGCCCGGCGCGGTGGTGCTCCTGCATATTGGTGAGTAGACAGCTGAGCAATGAGATGTTGTAAACATACATTCTTCCCCTGAGTGCTCTCTGTGTGAAGAGAATCGCAGCTTCAACAGTTTCGAGGTTGGGAGACCGCGCCTCCAGGAGTAGAGAGGACGTAAGTTCCTCAATGAGCACATTGTTGTGGAGGCCTTCCAACTCTGGCGACGTATATTTCGTGATGATGGCGATGGCCACAGCTAGTAGCCTTGACTGTTTGTTGCTCCTGGCCAGATTTGCGTCCAGTAGAGGGTATACAATGTGAGACTGTTCAAAGAATATGTTGCGAACAAGTGATGCATCAGGCTCTATCGAACGAGCACGATGATTCGAGCCACTCGAAGACACCGAGGCGATAGATGATCTGCGTTCCTATAACGAGATGATTATATTAGTGGGAGGGAGACTGAACAGCATATCTAATATGAGATAATACCTTGAAGTAAGCCTCGCGAGCCGGATCATTGCCGTCGGTTTGAAAGCGATCTACAACGAAATATACATCGTCTGTGCCACTCAGGCCTATGTATTTCCCGTCGGCACCTGCCTTCCCCGTTGGAGCTACCGCTCTCTGGCTGTCACGATCGCCGCTTGGTGGAATCGAATTCTGTCTGGGTTCGTCGCCTGAGATAACTGTTGACCTAGCTCGCCGCTTGCGAGGTGAAGGCTCTGAGCTGAAGGTGCACGGGATGGACCGTCTACTACATAAGGCACAATCGCCCTCAGCATCTCGTACACAGCAGACCCGTCGACGTCGGCAATTGTCGCAAGGTTTCTGTTTTCGAGATCGATATTTCCGTGCGGGAGGGATATCACTCGAGGACATTGGGATGGCGTGCAAGTCAAGGATACGACGAGCTCATCCAATGTCTGGCTTGAACAAGTTAATCTTCGACATGTGACTTAGTAAAGACAGGGTGGAATTGAAGCCGGCGCGATCCCATCCATGGTCCAAATTTTGAGCTATGTTTTTCGTCGTGGTGGGAGATCGACATAATGAGAGAAGCAACCGCTAGCTGAACTTTTTACTACAGAATTATCCCTATCGGCATCTGTAGCTCCCTATCTTCTCAATGATGGTCGTCAATCCATCGTCAAATAGAGATAAGGTCAAGCATAAAAGATAAGAGTGCCCACATGTCACGTGATAGGTCTGGCTATTCACAGCAAGAACCACCGAGTTCACTGGCGCTCCTTCCAAATTCACTTGGAGTTTCTTGAAATTTACTATGCGTTTCGCATGCTTGTGACAACTCTGCTATTTAATTCAAGCCTTCTTCTAAAAATGGCCTTCTGTCCGCCGAGAGCTAATCTCCAGCATGTCAGATTCAATACGAGCTGCCACCTGACGTCGCTCTACACACTCGACTGGGGGCCCAAGACACTATTGAAGACATTAAACCAGTGCCGTCTTAATTCGATCCCTGACTCTTGGTTCATTTGGCCCTCTTCATCTTGGATCGTCTCAAGCCAAGTCTGTCACCCAGAATGCTCTTCTTGTGTTGCTAAATGGTGCGGCGGTGAGATTTGACTGTTTTAGTACACACGATTCGGCAACTTCACAACTTGGCATGCTTAAGTCGGGGCTTCTGTGTTCACCGAATTTGCAACTCGAGCCCGCGGCGAGACATTTGTGAAATTGGAAGGTGCCTATACTCGTATTATTGCCACTGAACGACGCACGCCATCAATTTAAATCAGCATATCGCTAACGTCATCTCTTACGCCCAGAGTTAACGCCCAGAGTTACCTTCTCTTCCTGTGCTAGAGAATATGGAAGTCATTCGCTAAACATGCCATACCAGAGTCGCCTGTTCTGCATTGACCTGCTGGTCCAAGATCTTGGTCTCTTGCCGTGGAAACTTGCTCACTTGTCGATTCGAACTCAGCCCTGACGTTACCTTCACGTAACGTCCTCTGGCTACCGGTTGATTCAACGGTCGTGATGTACCCCATCAAGCAGAACGGCAGGCGCAAGCAGCTTTGCCGATAAGTCATGGGATTTTCGATGAGCAGAATTTTCACTATAAAAATGTGCGAACCCTGTGAGGAAAAAAACAACTTGAACATGGTCAAAGACGACAAATCGGAAGTATGGACCTTTTCAAGTCCCTGTCCTTCGTGGTCCTTATTCAAGTTTTCAGTTTCGCAAGTGCTGTTATTGCACAAACTTCGACTATTGTTTTTCACAGTGCGACAATCATCGCATTCGACGAGGCTCTAAGTCAGCTGTCTGTTCTGAGGAATGCCTCTATTCTGATACAAAATGATCGCATTGCTGGACTGTCGGAAAATTCTGTACCAAATGGCCTACCAAATTCCACTCAGTACATCGATGCGACTGGCAAAATCATCAGTCCCGGTTTTATCAACACCCACCATCATCTTTGGCAGACGGCGTTCAAGACATTAGGATCAAACACAACTCTTGCTGAATACGTCCAGCGCTACAGCGAGGTGAGACTCTCTCCTCTTTAACGACCGTGTCATGTCGTGTTGGCTTAACATGCTTAATGATTGCAGTTTGGCCCGGCCCCTGGTGTATTCGATCCAAGTGATATTTACCTGGGTCAGCTAATGGGCTGCCTGGAGTTACTTCATGCTGGTACCACAACGGTGCTCGACCATGCTCATGGTGATTTCTCAAACGCTACACTAGATGCAGCTTTGAATGCTACCATAGACAGCCGCATCCGTGCGTTTTTCGCCCCAGCAATTCACGATATCAGCCTGGTCAACAACTATTCCATTCCAGATCAACGACAAAAAGTGTTGTCCCTAGTCAATGACTCTCGCTTGGTGAATAACGATGTCGTCTCTCTTGGACTGGCGTACGATAGATTCGTGTCAGCCCCCGAAGAAGAGGTGATGTCGTTCTGGGATATTGTGCGGTTGGTCTAGCGCTTCTCGCAGCATCGATTAACATCGCTAACCTTTGATTTCAGTCTTCATAATTTGTCAGTCGTGACTGCACATTATGTTAATGGGCCGTATGGTAGTAAGTTGATTCCTTGAGCTACTAGTTCCGAATCGATTGAGGGCGTCCAAACTTACTAATCCTGTCGTGAATCAAGTCGAAAATTCTCCCAGACTGCTGCAACAACTCGGCGTTCTCAACACGTCTACACCTCTGATCCTGTCCCATGCTAGCTTCTTGAACGAGGTTGATATGCAGATTCTACGCCAGACACAGCAATACATTTCATCAACCCCGGAATCAGAATTGCATTATGGCCACGGGCATCCGAAGATATGGCATATACAAGATCAAGCGAGTCTAGGAGTGGACACCCATTTTACCTTCTCAGCTGATATGGTTAGTCAAGCTCGACTATGGCTTCAAACTCTCCGCGGAGTGAATTTCGAGTCAAGTTTAGAGGAAAATTTGGTCATTCCGTACACCAATCCGATGTCAGTGGAACAAGCATTTAAACAAATCACTCGGAATGGCGCACTCGCTTTGCGGCGACCCGATCTGGGGATTATTGCGCGGGGTGCGATGGCAGATCTAGTCGTCTTCGATGGATCCTCACCAAACATGGCTGGCTGGGATGATGCTGTCGCTGCTGTCATTCTACACTCGAATGTTGGTGATATCACCGACGTGCTTGTTCACGGAAGATTTGTGAAACGAGATGGGCAACTTACACATCCAAACTACGAGAGTATAAGACGGGAATTTGAGAGCAGTGGAAGGCGAATTCAGCGGATATGGAAGGAGACTAATTTCAGCTCTTTGGCAGGGAATCCGCTTGGCTTCGGGATCATGCCGTACGGAGAAGCGACGCAGATCGATATTGAGGCAGGCCCAGGAACTGGCTATTAACTTATATAATATATGTACTCTGTAAGTATATATATAGTATATGCTAATATACAACTCGTATAGCTCGTATATAAAATATATTATGTGCAAACTATATTTATCCGATAAGTATATAATACCAAGTATGTAGTTTCGATCTGAATTCAAACCGATATCGAACGGGGTTCGATCTAGGTTTTAGCCTAGTTTCGAGCCTGAGTTCACTCTAGTCTCAATCCGGTTTCAATCAAGCCTCAAATCCTTGAAGAAAATCAACACTTTAAGGTACCGATCCAAGGGTGGAACTCGAGTTCAATATGAAATCGATACTAGTCTCGATACTCTCTGTAAAGGATTATTACTATATACTTACTATATTCGTTACATAGATATATGCGAGGTTTATCTATGTATGTAGTGAATTTTAGCAGAAGATGAGGTTAATATCGAGCTCAGACTGAGCTAGTACCGGGCTGAATACGAGCCAGCTCAGTATGAGCTCAATACTAGCCTGGGCCAGCCCGGTGCAGCTCGACACTAGCTCGATGCCGGGCTAGGCTCGCTCTGAGCTAGCTCATACACTCTTGGACTACGATATATAGATAGTATGTTATTCAGTGTAATCGATGGCATTTTCAAGATTTCAATAAGCCACACAAAAATCGCCGAAAGCAGCTTAGCGCTAATTTTCTGATTGGGGACTTTTTCTTTTCTTTTCTTGAACGGCGCTTTATTAGGTTAACTAAAACCCCCTTTTTTGTCCTATCTAAGCAACTCCAGCTTAGAAAGCCATTATAAACCTTTCATTTCTTGACTTCCGAGCAGAGGCTTAGTTTTCGTATCAGGAAGTCGCGACCTCCAATGTCATGTCGTGCCTTCAAGTTCCTTAGATTTCGCTAATACTATGTACTTCCAGTTTAGGAAAGTGTCGATCAGGATTCAATAGGCCATGTGTTTCTCCTTCAAACAGCCGGAGCCCGATCGCGGTCAAGATGCGTGTTTCACCTGAACCGTAGCATCGCCATGAAATGCCAGCCCCAAAGCCAACGACGATTGAGTTCATCATGTCGAAGCCCATGTAGTTAGTATGTACACAGCCTGCGTTGTCCGTCCACGAAAAGATTCGAATCAACGTCATGATTTGGCAGCGTAACATAGGAATATACACCAATGGGTCTCAGACGCTTGGCCAAACCGTACTCCTCTTCTTGCTGGCCTGTGCTATGCACTATTCCTTTTTCAGGGAAGATGATTCTGCCCATAAACACAGTAGTCAACAGGTCCTGCTGCGAATCTCGTCGGTGAATATGGTAGAGAGATATAATTGGGGCAGCTGTTTTGTTTTTTATTTGCGGCTCGATTCCATATCGAATTCTCCGACACCTGGAGCTGAAGGACGTTGGTCCTTGATCCTAGGAGCAGTTTTTGAGAACAGCAAGTTGAACGCATGTCCGCGGAGGAGGTGAAAGTGCTGCTGATAAAAAACAACATGATCATCCGGCGTCTAGCTTGACATCACCGAAGGCAGTTGTCAACTCAACGATCTGTTTGCTCAGACGTGCATCAAAAATGGCGTGAAAATGAATCTGAGGCTCGTCCTTGGGTAGATAAAACCTCGCGAGGATATCCTTGCACTTCTCCCAAGTATGAACTCCCATTAGGACCGTCTGTTCATCAAAGCTTCGGGTGAACCATTCGTCTCCGCTCAATGCACCGACATAGAGAATCCAAAGTCTCAGTCGGGGATTCAAATCGACCAAATCCAGACATGCTCGCACGCGTGGCAGCATCTTGGGCCCGGCATTGTAGATGGAAGTGTTTCCGACGGGGATGTTCTCCAGCGCAGTAACGAGCTTGAGGACATACGCAAGTGCAAGGCTTGCCGAGACATCGCGGCCATCAACGGCATGATTTATGGCTCTGCCGATAAGCACTAGCGTTCGCATCCGCATATAATTCCAGATGATAGGTCGTGGGGAAGGATCGTCGATGAAGATGTTGTAGAGAGCATCCAGTTGTTGGAGGTCAATGAAGAGAGCGCGAAGTGCTCCTCGCAGACAGTAATCCGGAGAGACATCGATGATGGGCAGGGGAACCTCAAAAGGCAGCATCACCCAACCATCGACAGGAAACAGAGTACGTGATAGCGACAAGGCGGCGCGGTGAATATCCATCTGGAAGACGCTGATCCACTTATACGGAACGATGTCGGCTGGACTATCACGAAGTTGGGTTTCCATGATGAACTTGGCCATGCCCAGGTGAGCCAACGCCTCATCACAGCGCTCGGCCCAAATCTCGCCGACTAGGAAATGCATAAGGACATCAAGGGGTGGCTGACCAGATTCCCGAACGAATTTCTGCAGTGCACTGAGGCCTTTGTATCGATGTTCGAGTGATAATTTGAGGTAGGAGGATTCGGGAGAAGACCTGGCCATCAGCGTCATGGAGGTCGACAGGAAAGCAAGGGTGGTCATGTCGTCGCATAGCGAATTCGAAACGAATGATGACCATGATGGGAGGATATTCCCTCTAGCCTGTGCTTGGAGTCGAGATCCAGGGCCTTGAATGATGGGGAAGACACACTGGAGTTCGAAGGTCAAGATATCATTGACTCGAGGGGTGACTTGAACAGGCGCGGCGCTGAAGGGATCGGAATTTCCCCGGAACGCCACAATACTTTGGATCGGGGGCAACGTCAATTCTTCCTCCTCTACTTTGATCTCGCGCTTCTGGTCCTGATCGGGAGGATTCTGGACATCGTCCTTGGCAGGTGGTCTTCTCTGGGCCGGCGGCGGTGTCTTGAATCGCGGGATGATGACAGACTTCCTCATGGATTTTGCGGCTTCGATCCGACGCCATTTGTGGTAACCCGATTGGATGTGCGTGAAGACCCTATGGCGGTGCGGTTTGGCCTTACGACTCTGAGCATCGTGGTTGACCCAGAGTAAGTCGCCCGAATATGCCATGGTATAGCTCAACAAGCATCAGAGTAATGTACCGGATTCGTCGAGCTTGGAGGGACATATTGAGTGAGAATCACAACAGCGAAATGGTGCCTCGTTTTCCCGAAGTTCTTCGATGTTTTCTCACTTTGTGGGTGGCACGATAAGCGAGGCGGCTGGAAACGGCAGTCGCAGGTGCTGAAATGGCTATGGGCTGGCCGACCGCAATGCATTAGGTATTTGTCTAGCGAAAGCTGCTTCGTCTGCGAATGTGACGCTATAGACGCCTGCTGGGCATGTCGTCATTTCATTTGATACGGCAGGACACAAGTCATATTGCTGAACCGGTGACAGTTGCGGAAAGCAACTGGAAGCTGTCTTAGATACGGCATCGTAAGAAGGTTCGAAGGTCAACATGAACTTGAAGTTAAATCACGGGAGCATCGGATACGGATGTTTGGGGTTGTGCCCCCGCCAGCAAGCGTGATGCGCCATGTTATTTCCGTGACCCCTACGTAATACAGCTGCCTGGCAAGGTGAATTTAACGCGTTTGGTGGGTAATTTTGGAGCTGGCGACTAGTCCTCGCGTAACCTCAATGTCATGACGATTTTCACTCTGATCAGAGAGAACTCCCGCGATTCAAAGATCAAATTGGCGCTGTTCAGCACGATCACCACCGGCAGAATGAGGCTGGGAAAAATTGGTCGAAAGTGATGCATAACCGAAGACAACGTGAGAAATGTCGCCGCTGCACCCACTCCACGCCCAAGTTTCATCGGCGCTCCAACAAAAGCATGGCATCACGATCAACGAGCAGTGGCTCAACAACATCCTCACCTCACAAGGCCATAATCCTCCACCACTACCAGCTCTTACATCCACTGTCAACTTCCGCCTCCTTGCCAGCGACATTACAACCTCCATCACGACTCCGACTGCAATAGATGCACTCCATCCCCAAGCAAGTGACGTCAACGTGAAACAGCGGCAACTTCAAGGTACTGTCATCGTCCAGGTTCTCGACGTCGTTGATGTGGGCAGCAGCAAGTGGAGCCAAGTCGAGGCCATAGAACGCGTGGAGCGCGGCGAAGAGGTTCGCGGTCGTGAAGTCGTTCGGACGGTGGATGGCTTGGATGCAGAACATGATGAGCCTGTTACCACCAACACCACCACCACCACCACCACTACCAACAACACTCCAGCAACAAACACAAACAAGAAGCTCACTCCTGGCCCTCACAAACTCCTTGTCCAAGACGCGAGCGGCACCAAAGTCCTGGCTTTCGAACTCGAGAAGATCCCCAAGATTGGTATTGCAATATCCGCCGGAGCCATTCTTCCTGCCTCTGCCAGAAACCAAGGACTGGCCTCGTCAAACACCATAGCAACGGAGGATCCAGGCATGTTTATTGGGTGCAAAATCCTGCTTCGACCCGGCACAGTCATTCGCAGGGGCATGATCATGCTGACAGCAGAGAGATGTCAGGTTCTAGGAGGCAAGGTACAGACTTGGGATCAGAAATGGAGGCAGGAAAGAAAACAGCGCTTAACAGCGTTGGTGATGGAAGACCGTGCCGCTGCACATAGGTAGCAAGGGAAAATGCAAAAGCAATGGTCAAGCGCAAAACAAGGGAGCCGCATACGTTACACATTGGGATTGGTTGAGGGAGCTGGTACGAGCGACACTATCTGAGATACCTGCCTGCATGCCATGCAGTACATCAGGTCACACAATGCCTCCTTCGATATTTTCATGTACTCTCAGCAGTGAGCTCTAACGTCCACGGCGCCAGCATCTTCGCTCGGAGAAAGTCCTCGGTCTTGCATGTTCCCTCGTACGCTCTGGCTAAATCCTCTGCCGCGAGGTTACCGCCCGGGGGAATCAATCGCTCTGCATTGAGCACGGCCAACTCAGCAGCATAGGCGCCGCCAACATCTTCATTGGCGCCAGTGGCATGAGCCAGTTCAAGCCATCCCTGCGGTTGACCCGGGGCGAGCATGATCCCATTAAGAGCATCCGCCACCACAGAAACCTGGTCGACTGCGGCACCCGTTCCTGTCTGGCGTGGCCGGCATCCCACAATGCCGGCGAGCACTTTACTGACCTTGATCTTGTCCAAAACTCCAATCTCGTCTCCACGTCTCAAGGCCTTTAGGTCTTCCTCGACAGCCTCTAACACGTCTTCGTCGTTGTCGAGTAATCCAGTGACGGCGAGGAGAGCAATTGCCTGCACGTGGTCTGGATGGTTCTCAACCACGTCAAACAATTGCGTTCTCGCAGCTTCTTTTTCCTCCTCTCCGCCCTTGGCCCACAGCACCTGTGCCAGCATACAAACCACATCTGGTTCTCTGTTGGATTCGTCCAACGCCACCTGGAACATCTTGATCGAGGGTTCTATCTGCTTTAGGTGACTGTGTGCTAACCCGGCGGTAATATGAGCCGATAGTCGCCATTTGCGCCGAATATCTGCATACGCTGCACCCAGTTCGTCCACTTCACTGGACAGATCAATCGCTGTTTCCGCACTGGCCACAGATTCCGTAAATTGGCCGCTGGCGAGCTGGGTGCGAGCCAGATCTGCCTTTGCCTGGGCGAATCGGGCCAGAGATTCCGTCGACTCAGAAGTCTCATAGTCGCCCTCGGCGGCATCACAGACCTCTTGCAAAACTTCGGCGCTCGTCGAATAGTCGCCAACTCTCTCCGCAAATAGAGCCATGAGGTGCGTTGCAATCACATCAGCTGGCTGTTGAGCGTGGAATTGACGCAAGGCAAAGAGTGGTCTCAAGAGCGCACTCACTTCCTGCGATCTGGCGGCATCTTTGAGCAAATGATCGAATGCTGATAACGCAAAGTGACGCTTCGCAGGCAACACAGAGGAATCGGCGATCTCGAATGCATGCATGAATAAGCCTCTGGCTTCCCCGAGACTACCAAATAAGGTAGCCAAAAGTCCCTGACCGATCCATGCATCCGCGTACTCCGGATCCTCGGACTGTGCACGGGTGAACGCCTCATTCGCAAGCTGGTTGTCATTGTTCACCAGATAGAGGACACCCAGGTTCGTCCAAGTCCTCGCGCTGTGGTCGTTCAAATGCAGACTGCGAACGAACGAGTGCTGCGAGACCTGCGGCGACAATGTCATGGTGACCACGCCCAATGCGTTCCAAAACTTTGCATTACTGGCCTCGAGCTCAATGGCGCCTTTGAAGCATTTCATGGCTGCCTTGAGGAAGCGACGTGCCTTTTTGGGCTGTGCAGTAGCAGCATCGACATTCAGGGATAATCCACCGGAGATGAAGGCTTGATGTTCGGCCCACCCAAGATTGTACCAGGCCACGGCTTTGGCATGACTATCTTCCGAGGAGGCATGGATGGCGCGTTTGTGTGCAAGAATGGAAGCGATGAGATATCTGTCCGCTTTTGGGGAAGACTTAGTGGCATCGATGTCCGTCAGTGAATCGATGGTGATGTCGTCGACGTCCAAGAGTGCCTTGAAGTCGTCGTGGTGTAAAGAGACCTGCAGTAATCCCAATACCTTGTCCGTGTCTCCGCTGTTGGCGTATACTTTGACGTGACCCAGCACGGAGCATGCGTCACCGACAGCTTTCCACAGATTAAAGACATCCACGCGCTCCTGTGCAATCTGGGCCGCCACATCAATCGCGCTGCCCGCCAGATTCGCAGCCTCACCAAACATACCCAGCGCGACTTTTGCCCAGGCACTCTCTGACAGCGTTTGAAGCAGTGCGATAAGCACGCCAAACTCACCCGGCTTGAGCGCCAGCACTTCCTCGTACGCAGTTTTAGCCTCCTCAAATGCGCCCATCTCGCGTAGTACATTCGCAAGCATGTATTTAGCAAACCACGTGTCCTCCGCCGACAACCCCTGACCTTGCGTACTGTTGCTGTCTGCAACAGATTCCGCCTTTGCAAACACTCTCGTCGCTGCGATGTGTCGACCCGCATTGTGATAGCTCTCACCTAGTCCAACCCACGAAAAGTAATCGTCGCTCTTTAGGCGCAGCGCCTGTTGGAAATACACAATCGCGTTTGTGTAGTGCTGCCTGTTCATCTGTACGACGCCTAACGCCGCATACGGCCAACTATGGGCCTTTTTCTTGCTCCCTGGTCCAGGGCGTGCTTTGCCCGACTTAACGACCCGAGTAGCGACGAGCTCGACGAGATCCCATTCGCCGCTGGATGCAAATGTCTGAGCCAATCGGTGGGCAGCGTCGAGTTCGGACGTGGAGAGCTCAAAGGCCTTTTGCAGTGCGGTTCTTGCGCGATCTTTTTTCTTGACATAGTCCTGAAAGTACACGCCCAACAGTGTGTACGGGGGAGCGTAGGCTGGATTAGCCTTGGCGGAAGCGATGAGATAGCTGTAAGCTCCGGACTTGGCCTTGCGCGCCGACTCCGACGGATCGAGGTGCCAGAGACAGTAGCCGATGCGGTACAGCGTCACGGACTTCATGCCAAGGTCTTGGAGGTGCGGTTTGGTGGATTCTATGGCTGCCAATACGGCCTCGAGTTCGTCAAGCCCCTGCTGCAATTGTCCGCTGTGTGCACGACACCAGGCCAGCTCGAGTTTGATCCTGATGTTAGCGGGATCACGCTCGGCCGCTTGCTCGAAGAACTTGACCGCCTCGGCGTAGTCTTCGTCATCTTCGTAGATGAGGCCAATGCCTAGTAGGGCGGCTGTGAGCATAGGCTTGCGTTTCAAGATGTTCTGGAAGAGATCCTTGGCCTCGGGATGGTTGCGTGGTGATTGGAACGTGATCAAGGCGTTGGCGAGAATCAGATTCACGCCGTCGATGCTGTCTTGTAGGTCAATCGCGTACCTTCGTTCGGCATCCAGATATAGCTTCTGGGCCTTTCGAGCTACGTCAACGGTGCTTTGCCACTCTTTGAGGTGCATGTAGACTGTTGCCATTATGCGGTGGCCGAGTAGGGAATCGGGACTGTCTTCGAGGCCTTCGCCCATGAGGACGAGTTGATCTGCTTCGGTCAATCTCTCGGGAACCTCTTCTCCCTCATTTTCTTCAACTGCTGTATGCGGAAATGGCGATGCTTCACTGTCTAGGAAACCTCGGAGGACTTTGCTTAGGCCTTCGTCTGGGAAATAGCCAACGAACTCGCGGAAGATGTTGACATCCCAGCTCAGCAAGTCTTCGGCGTCAACCCAATCTAGAGCAATTCTCCAAGCTAACGGGAAAGGTTGTTTGATGATGACCATTCCGTTCGCCATGTTGAGGATGTTGTTGCGTTGCCTGGGTTTCGCTTCTTGTGGAAGGACGAGCAGGTTGTCAAACATGCGTTGAAGCAGCTTCTGCTCAAGATCATGTCGTGCGTCGTCATCTCGTGTCCAATCGATGAGGGCGGCGAGTTTCGACTCTACCTGAAACTTGTCTATGGCCTCGTATCTGACTTGACGCCTCACTTGATCAATTTTCGCGCCCAGACGGGTTCTTCTTTCACCAATTTGTGTATTGATCCATTCCTTCTCTTCAGCCTCCGTTGATTCCAGAATCCGCAGATAAGCTAGACAGGGTTGTAGAACACGGCCTTCTAAGGTTGAGTAGAGATTTGAGGTTGGTAAGATCAACTCCAGTGCTCGGCGATATTGAGCTCGGGATCCATGTTTCTTTGCGAAGAGCTCGTATTTGTCGATGACCGTCTGACATTCTGCCCTGTCGTCGTTGCGCGCATATAGCTCTGCGAGTCGGGATACCGTGTTGTGGTACTGGTCCAATTTCGCAGAACCTTGCTTCTCATACAGAGTTACCAAGCCCTTGTATGCCTGGACATCGTCAGGTTTGGTGTCAGCGGCTCTGAGGAGTGCCTTCTCTGCCGCGCCCAGATCTCCAAGCTTTTCTCGTGCGAATCCGAGGAAGAGACATGCGGTGTGGTTTTCTCCGTTTTGTTTGAGTAAATCTTCTGCTTGTTCCGCCGCCGAGGCGAATCGGTTGCCGTCCAGTGAAGTCTTAATAGCCTTCAAAGCGGCTTTAGATGAAGCCATACCCAGGCGAGTGTTGGGGAATTCGAAGGATGAATACAGGTGTCAGAGAATGAGAAAAAGAATCGAGCTACCTCGTGTGGGAGGTGATGGAAAATTCGTCAAGGGAGACAAGCTCAAAGATCATCATCGAGCATCTTGTTTGCTCACCTCTGGTCAGGTCATTGAATCTTTGAGTATCCAATCACATCCTAGGAACACAAACGTCGGAACCTGTCTTATGACCACGAATGAATCATACTACTTCTCGTGGTGAAGGACACACAATCAATCCATGGATCAGTGGAAACTTTGAAAGGCTGAGGGTCATGATGGCGGCTTCTATATTTACACTCCGACGAAGAGTTCTACGGAGATGTGTCAGCCTATTTAAACGCAGCCGAGACGAGACACACCGAAGTGATCTACACTCAAGGTGAAGGTAAATAAAATATTGAACCACTCTGTCCAAGTAACCAGTTTTTCGCCTGCTTTAAAGTTCAAGTCAAGACACAATCGCTTTTCCAAGGTTCAAAGGCCGTCTGGCAGCATCCCCATCATGTCCAGTAGCAATCCCTACATGACTACACAACTTTCCCTCATGGTCTCCAGGTACCCACCGTCTGTCTCCCCATCCTCGTCGCTTAAAGCTCCCGCCTTCCTCTTGACTCCCTTGACCGTGATATGCTGTTCGCCTGCACCGTGCCACCACTTCATGACCTGCATACCTTCCCCATCTACGTCTAGCACATCAATCCTCCACCGACCCCCGCTAACCTCGATGGTAGTTTTCCCCGGTGGAAAGTGAAATTCCGGAAGGAATATTTCTGTGGCTACCAATTCGGTCGCAGGGCGGTCAGAGGTGAGAGAGAATGTGAAAGTCACAGTCTTCAAGTCAAAACCGTAGGCTACAACTGAACCGACAGTAGAAACAGGCGTGGGGCGGACCCATGCTTCAGCAGCACGATAGCCGGTAGCATTTCCGTCTGTACGGGATGGCGCCGAAGCAGCATTTGGAGGGCTGAGTCGCTGCTGAAGCTCCGGAGTCTTTAATGCGTCTTTAAGGTTCGAGGGATTGATTGTTGTCGATTCGGATAAGGTAGAGGATCTTTGGCCTAAAGAAGTCGTAGACGGGTTGGCGGAAGGGAGAGCGGAGAGAGAGGAGTCGGAAGGGAGGAGAGGGTCGTCGATGGAGACGATGGAGAGATCTTCACCATTCCAAAGATCGCCCCATTCGTGATTGTTCTAAAGTCACATCAGAAGAGATTATATCGAGAACCAATATTACCGCTTACCTGACTGACGTAAGTCCATAGCGTGTATCCCTGGGACTCTGAGCCCTCCAGAGCGAACTGATTGGCATCCAGAGCCGAGATTTGGCTGGAATAGTCACCTGTCTTGTATGCGTACTTGCCATCCATGTCGAAAGGTATTCCAATCTCGGTAAAGAGTGTAGGGTGTTCCCCAAGATATTCCATTCCCTCTTCTCGAATCGCTCGGAGTTGGTCCCGGAGACATTTTCTGATTGCTGTTTCACCTATTCGGGCCGCAAAAACCGGATTGGAGTATTTGTGCCGTAATAAGCCGAAGATGTCGACATTGTAGTATTTGTTCCAGTGCTTCTGGAGCAAAGTGATACCGTCATAGTAATGAGTAGCGAAAATTAGCCTGTTGTCGTCATCTGGCGTCCCTTTAATGCTTGGGGGTATCTCAAGAACAGCTGATTGGACGAGGATCATACAGTTCTTGTGTATTGAGCGAATAGCATCTCGGTACTTTCGAAAGTGTTGCATGTAGTATATGTTTGTGTACTTGATGTAGTCGAGCGGCTCACCCGACTTGGGTATTGTGGCGAAATAATCGGCTTTTAGCAGTTGATCTTGAGAAGGGTCCCAAACCCCATTTTGAGCCCACAAGCATTCGCCCAGCTTCCAACCGGGATCTCGCTTCCATCCATATTGAGTGTCATCGAAATCTGACGACAACCAAGCGGAGACGCCTTCTGGATCCACCAGCTCTCTGCCGCTCTTGTACGGGCCGAAAGTGCTGAAGTCGTAGACATCCACTTCCGTGGCACGTCCTGATCCTGTGAGGATGGATTGCCACGGGGACGGCATTGTTCCCTTTCTCATCTTTAGATCGTCCGGCAAGGCGTTCAGATCTTCCCAGCCGATCAGTCCTCGATGTGGTTCGTTCATTGTTTCCCAACCAATGATACATTCATCTTCGAGGCCACCGGCATCATGGATTCGCTGTGCTAGATGGGCGCAAGCTGCAATGAAGTGGTCTGTCAGATAGTCTTGTATGTTCTTACCATCAATAATGGCATTCGGCGCAAAATCTCGACCTGCGTAGAACAATGTGAAAGTAGTCTCCGTGGCGAGGCGGGTGTAATTCGTCGGCCAGAGCATTTTGGGAAATTGAGCAGGATCAGGCCAAGTATTGTGAACAACAGCAGCTTGTGTCGCATTGAATGCCTCCGGGTCCAATCCACATGCATGTAAAGTCCATAAAGGTGCACCGGAACCACCTGTAAACCTCGACCACACGTCTTGGTGAGGATCCATGAAGACATAGAGACCATACGATTTGGCTATCCTCAGAATTTTGACCGTATGATCGACGAATTCTTCGTCATATTTCCCCGGTCCTGCATGCTCTAAAGCTTCCCACGTGAAGATGTAGCGAATGATGTTATAGCCCCATCTCTTGATTCTTGCGAAGTGTACGTGTGCTTCTTCCTCTGTGAAGGGTCGTCCAACGAAGGAGACGTTCTGAGCATCGAAGAAGCCCTTAGTCTCATGTGACGGTTGCGGTGGGCGTCGGGGAAGCTTGCAATCGCCGGCAACGTTAAGCCCTCGAAACGTCACCTCCCGGCCCTCAGAGTCTCGAAACCTAGTACCATCGATAGTGAGGCCCGGAGGTGCCATTGGGAAGGCGCGCGAATTGGATATGCCGCGATACCATATGCGAAAGGCTGTTTCTGGGGGACCTTGGAATATGCAGTGAGGGGGTATGGGAGAGAGAGAAGTGGTCAAGCCTGGCTAGAGAACAATGTGAAGGTCAAGCAATCAAAAGCCGCCGGGTGTAGAGCAGAAAACAGTATAACGAAGCAAATACCTACAATGTTGCTGCGTGCAATGCCGGTGCTGATGACGGTGCATGACCTGAGAAGCCGGTTGCTTGTTTGGGATGGAGATGATGCTGCCCTGTTCTCACGTGTTTCTCTCCGTCGTCTCGCTAAACCTGCCGTCTGCACTGGTCAATCGCAGCTCATGTACCTCCACTCAGAAGTTCCTTCAGCTATAGACTATGGTCACCTCCACTTTCAACCATTCGAGTTTGTTGAATGAACCGGTGCGAAATGGGATCGCGAAGCAGTTCTACATACGGTGTGGAGCCCTTGAGGTAGGAGCGATAAATGAGCGAAACCTGTCCATTGTGGCAGTCAGACACTTTAGCTTTCTATTCAATCCGACATGCCTATTACCACTATCACCCTCCTCAAGCACTATACGACAGAAGGCTTGTTGTTCCGCGCTTCTCCATGATCTGTCTTGTCAGCCCGCGGAAAAAGGGAAAATGCTCTGGCGTCCCGCCTACCGACTTCATTTCGTCATGAAATTCTCGAGTCGCGTAAAAGGCGGGGTCCCCGCATTTCTCGAGATTCTTCCATATGGAGTTTTGGCGATCGAGGCGGTAAAGCTATTGACGTGCTGGGAAGGTCGTTGCTGTTTGGCGTCTCGGAGCGCTTGATCACAGTTCTAGAATGGTCCATGATGCATCTCGAAACCAGCTCGGCTTTCACGCTTCCTCTCGTGCGTCTCGAAATGCTCCTGTCAGCCTCATCTCTCGCTCCGACTGCTTGATCCTCAGTGGCCAAGCACGTCTTAAGCTTTCCGATCATCTCGGTCTAGCATCTGGGTCTGGTGCCCGACAAGGTAATTCTACAGCGATTGGCTCCCAATCGTATAGTATCAGACCGAGTAATGCGAGATGCTTCCAAATTCCAGGCGACAGCCCGACACCGCGGTGAGGTGGTCGTGCTCTATTCAAGCATGGTGGTGTGTATAAAGAGTTCCAAGAATTCTGGACTGGATGGCAGTGATTCTCAAGACCAAGCAAACTCCTCCGGAATCACACGGTGAAGCCGCATTCTACCAATTCATCCGAATCCTTACACACGTGGCTATCAATACCAATATGCTCGGCAAGGCTATCACCCTCGCCACGTGCCTCAGCCTCGCTGCTGCCGTCCCAGTTGTCCCAGATCTCGTCGGGCGTCAAGTGCAACCAAACTACCCTGACAATGGTACTCTGGTAAATCCACCCAACACGACCACGTATACTCGCCCCAACCCGAAGTACTCGACAGAGCAGCTGAACCAGATCAAACTAGCCTACACAGCCGTTGAAAGACTGGCTCTTATCAAAAGCTTCGGTAACACAGACGACTACTTCAAATTTGACCTGACACCCCAAGGGTCTCACTCCAACGCCGCCAACGGGCTCGGGGGCCAGGGATACCTCGCCGAGGTTGGCAACTATCCTGTCCTGATGGGTACAGGTATTTCCGTAGCCATCGGCTACCTCAACCCTTGTGGTCTTGACAGCATCCATCTGCACAATCGTGCTACTGAGATGGTCACGCTAGTCAACGGCATCTCTCTCAAGACGGGATTCGTCCTTGAGGACGGGTTTGGTAAGCTAGCCCCATCCTCTTCTCTGCAATTTTACCATTACCATCTACAAGCATCGCTAACTCCACATATTACTTTCAGACCTGCCAGTATACACCGAAATAGGCCTGTACCAGGGAACCATTCGGCCGCAAGGTTCCCTCCACTGGGAGTTCAACGACCACTGCGTGCCCGCCGTGTTCGTAGCTTCGCTCTCAAATGAAGACCCCGGTGTTTCTCGTACGGCTCAGAACTTCTTCATCAACCCGCAGGATATCGTCGATGCTGATCTGGCCTACCCGACGTGGCTGGATAACGTCAACACCACCGACTATCGGGCCCAGCTGCCCGCGGCATTTGCTCAGGGTGCCAAAGAATGTTATAAGCGCTGCGGGCTGACCTATGATACCAACCAGGCAGGTGGCATCAGTAAGTAGGTAAATTGTGAGTAAGAGATGAAAACTTGTCTCGGGACATCTGTAAATAGTTCAAAGCTAGCATGACGAAATTATGATTGACAATTACGTACAGTGAAACAAAAGTAGTAGATTGCTTCAATTGTAATGAGAGTCACAGGCGACGATCACTCCAGAGCGCCCATGCAAATAAAGATGTCACCCTGCCTCTTTCTGCTCTTTTGCGCCTCGAGGATTCTCCGACTTGCTACAGCGAGAGAGGTAAGATTAGTCCCAGCTATATAGCGCATCAGAGATACCCCCCGCTCTTGCCAAGCATAGGCAAGTTGCTGAAGAAAATCAAGACAAGAGACGTTATAATAGGGCAGGGTCAAGGGATAGAAGTGTCACGATTATGCATTAGGGTCTTGTAACTTTGGGTCATTGAGAAATTTGCAGCTTGACCAAAACTGGTCAGCGACTGAGTTGAAGCCATCCTTGTAGCTGTCACCCTCGAAAATCTTGAATCTAACGACATATATCAGACCTTCTTGTCAGCAAACTCACTTTTCATCCCTTGATCGTCGACTTGTACAGTCTCCAACTCCTCGCCATTCAAGGATACTGTTTCCGCAGGACCAAATGTGCCAAAGTAGTCAAATTCATCAACCGCTCCGAGCCCCGTTATGGGCGATACCTTGTTCAGGCCCACATAGATCAGGACGGATAGAATCAAACCCAGTGGATACGAAATATCGTATAGATTCGACCAGCCGGAAAGAGTCCTGGTCGTGCCGTGTCGCACAAATTCAACAAACCCCGGCAGGGTGGGCCAGACACCCATGATCCAAGCTACGAATGCACGCCAGTTCACACCCTTCCAGTACCAGTAGATGCTCTGTGCGTCCGGCTTATATAAATCTGTCAATTTGATTTGTCGCCGGCGAAGCAGGAAGTAATCAGCAAACATGACCCCGGTCATGGGGCCGAGAAAGACACCGTATCCACCGAGCACGGTGAGGAACTTGCTCGCACCGTTGAGTAGTTGCCACGGCTGCACGATGAAGGCCATGCAGGACATGAGCAGCATACCACGACGGATCGTGAAGTAGCGAGGCAACAGCGCCGATAGGTCCATGCCGGCGGAGAGGCCGTTATTGGCCACCACCATGCCGAACTGCGCGACGAGAAAGGATAAGCTGCTAAAGGCGACGGCCGCACGCGAGCGGGATGAGTTGTTGTAGTGACGTTGCAGTGCGCTGAGGAGGGTGTACGGTGCCCATAGGAGGGTCCCCTCTTGCTCCGGGAAGATTTCTGCTGCGCACGAGGTACAGATGATACCGATTAAGGCGACGACGATGGTTCCAAGTGGAACCATGATCAGCTGAGCGAGGAGCTGGTCCTTGGGCTTGCGAGCATAGCGAGTGTAGTCGGACTGCACGAAGATGTGGACCGAAATAGAGCTGATGTTGGTGCAAATACCCAGGGTCATCATCCAGCCAAGCTGGCTACCCCTTGCTTGCGTGATTCCTGTCAAGCCCGAAACATCGTGCAATAGTCTACCGCCCCCTCCGGCAGTAGCGGTGAACCAGATCAACAAGACGAAGATCGTCGGAATGACCACGGCGCAGGATATAAGGAAGGGGATTTTGTACTTCTCAGGTCGAATCCAGATCAGGGGCAGATAGAGGATTGTGAAGATGATGAACGAAGTGAAGTCGCCAGTCGTCATGGTGCCGTTGGCAAGAGGTGTGTCGACGTTCGCGAAAGATGGCCACAGCGCAGTTAGAAAGACGCGCACACATTGTCCGCCCCAGAAAACCTGCGTAGAGAACCAGATACACGCCAGGAAGATGCGTTGGATGACGATGAAGACGAATCCAAAATTGCCCCAGGAGCAGCGCTGGATAACAGGAAAGCCAATGTGCCACTTGGCACCTGGTGCGCCGCTGAGCACGCAGAGTATGCCGACGATGCAGTTGCCGATTATGACAGTCAGCATGGCTTGCCAGACGTTCAAGCCCAATGCAATCAGAGACGATCCAGTGGTCCAGCCGCCGATATTGAATGACCCAGTGATGACCCATAAAGTAACGAACTGCCAGGGTCCAAAAGTGCGTCGGGCAGGCTCAAGAGGCCTGGTGTCAAAGTTTGCGCCTTTGCCCACCTCGCCCCGGTCTCGATCCTTGACCTCGATACGCTCGAGAAGCCTTCTGAAGGTCTTGTCCATGTTATGAAGGTGTATTGACCAGGTGCAAAATCATTCAGGAAAGGGAGAACAATGCTTGAAGGGTGGAGAGTTTCATCAGGAACTGAAGGGAGAGACGCAGGCTTTTATCTGCGTTTGTGAAAGAGAATTGATGCATTTGCGAAAGATGTCAAGGTTCGTATCATGCCCATGTATTTTGATTCACGACAAAAATTGCGGTCTCGATCATGTACTGAACCACCAGATTTCCTAACGCTCCCAGCTTCAACACGAGGGTCGAAGCAGATCTCCTACCAACCAGCGGCGATGAAATAATCTGATTTACCAGTTTATCCGCTGGCAGCCAATGACGCTGTATACAGCGAGAACCCTTACTGATTGTGGCCGAGGAGAGCTGTTCGATTTTTCCGTTTACGCGCCGCTGTCCAATTACGAGCGCCTGAATTCGAGATCGAGCGAGTCTAGGAGTGCAGCGTAGCGGCTGAACTGGTAATTTGCTGGGTTTCTGTGCGCCATCAGATAGAGTATATCTTCATGAAGGTCGACAACCCCTTTAAGCTTGTGTGATAGTCCAATTCGATATGGGCAATTCACCCACGATAAAAAATGACCATCACTACGACACAGTCAGAGGTACCACGCAGTATAGCCTTGACCAATGGCAAGACTTTTACCTTCCAGTCAAACGCGTCCACCACAAACGAGGAGATTCCTATCATAGACGTCTCCCCCATGTACAGTAACAACTTCGAAGATCGACAGGCACTGGCAGAGAAGATTCGCGAAGCTGCCCATGATATTGGATTCCTCTCCTTGGTCAACCACGTAAGTTTGCACTGAGCAAGACAATCCCCAACACTGCTCCATTTTTGGGGAATGATGATAAATGTTGATGATTACTGCAGAGAGTAGACATGCAATTGGCGAAGGATGTAATGTCAGAGGCAAAGTCTTTCTTCGCTCGGCCTATGGAGGAGAAGATGGAGGTCTGCACAGACTTGATGCCCGATGAGTATTGCGGATACCATCCTTTGCAGGCATATAACCCCAATGGCTGGAAAAAGAAGGGTAAGTGTAGTGCTTACTGGGTCCTTCGCACGCTGTCATTCTGACGATTGCTCCCAATAGATTTATACGAGGCATACAACTGGAATTATAATGCAGCCAACGATCCCGATTTCCCGACGGACAGTATTCCCGAAATCAACATCTGGCCAGAGGATCGACCACAGTTCAAAAAGACGCTATGCGCATACCAGACGGAGATGATCAGATTTGCACGGCGACTGACCAGACTGTTCGCCCTGGCGCTTCGCATACCAGAAAATTCCTTCGATGAGATGATCGAACGACCTGAGGCCGGTGTCAGGATTGTGCATTACCCAATACAAGCAGCATCCCGTGACGAGCAGAACGGTATTGGTGCCCACACTGACGTTGAGCACTTCACCATCATTACTGCGGACAACGAAGGCCTAGAAGTCCTCAGCAAGTCGGGCAGCTGGATAAAGGTCAAGCCCATCCCAGGATCTTTCATAGTGAATATCGCCGATACCTTTATGCGGCAGACGAACGACTTCTTTGTGAGCACGGTACATCGTGTGATCAACGAAAGTGGTCGGGAGAGATATTCGGTCCCGTTTTTTTGGGGCTTCAGTCGACAAACGGTACTTGATCCTGTTCCCACGTGTGTCAGTGAAAAGCACCCAAACAAGTATCCAATCATGACAGCAGGAGAATATTACCTGTGGCGGACCAGAAAACAGAAAACGACGTGGGTGACTGGGGAGGGAAAAAGGCAACAATGAGTACGTAAAGTCTATGAACCAGAATGCTAAACATCTGGCCGCCTGTACTTCTAGACATTAACAGACCTACTTGTACCTAGTTGATTACTCTAATTAGGACGTCCGACCTAGTGTTCTCATTAATTCTAGAAAGTTTGGTATAGTTCTGTCCAGTCCCAGGGAATGCGCTCGAGCAATTCAGCCGGAATCACAATATCCGAAAAATCATCCTCGTTGGTGACGTATATCTCATTCTGCGATGGATTGAAGTCGGGTGGCGGAGGCTCTGGGGTTTGTGCGGGACTTAAAAAGCGATCTATGTCCTCAACATAGGCACGAAGTTTCTGACTGGCTTCTAGTGCAGCAGAGAGGCAAGACGGCATCATTTCGAGTAGCTCGGACATGCAAATCCTGACCAGTGTAAGCGATAGTAAGCATGAGACACGACTTGTCTGGGTTTGAGACGCTGACGCACATTACCCTTCGCAAATGTTGGTAGTCAGATTTGCGCATTTCTTTCTTGATGAAACTACTCAAGATGTGACCGAGACCGGATAGCTCTTGTAGCTACAGGATTTCAGCAAAATAGATGCAAGAATCCGTGACTATTAAGCAAGACTTACCATGGCAAGACCCATAGCTCTGATGACCTGATATGGAATGGTAGAGATCTCGTCTATAAGATCGAGAACGGTACGACATGCCTGGTAGAAAGTGCCATCGTTCGCAGCAAATGATATCAGGCGTAATAGCTGACGAGAGTTATAAGAATCAAAGTTGGCTTTCTTTTGATAAAGTTTTATGGGTTTGTGAAGAGTCTCAATTCTTACCTGATAGGTGCATATTATGTTCGCAACTTGAAAGACGCATCGATTCCGCCTGATATCCGAAGAAATCGCCGCAGCCTGGGTGAACCGTTCTGGCATCGCGGAAAGAGCCTGAACCAAAGGCTGCACGATCTTCTCGTGTGGATTGTAGTCAGTCAGGAACGTGGTTGAAAGAGCCCTTTCCCCCTGACTCATTTTCGTCCTTCGGTATCGAAAGTAGGTAATGAGATGCTCCATACCGCGATAGATGTCGGTGATGAAATTCCATCCACTGAGCCATTCAGAATCTTGGGTTACTTCAGTAGAGTCTTGATCCGGCAGTGTCGGATAAGCCACAGCAGACTGTAGTTCAGGGCAACGAACAACGTGGCCCAGAACAACCGCCAGATGTACCTCGAGACGGTACATGTACCAGTAAAGTCTCCGTCGTTCCTCTCTCTCTATTGTTGTAATATCAGCTGGCCAACGTTGTTCATCGTGGAAACTTTGATCTGCAAGTGCAGCATGGTAGATGCCAATATAGCGATGCAATAAGGATGTGTTCCCGGACTCTAACGCACTCAAGCATATTAACCCCACCGCCTGGAGGCATTCAAAATCCATTGGGTCTTGTGGTGAGCCAGACGCGGCCGCCATTGCATCGTCAAGATATTGGTCCACATGAATCTCTTCACCGATGACCCTCTCATGGAACGTCGTGCCGCTTCTGATGCGATAAGCACTGAGAGCACACATGGCCATCAATTTTGCGTACGATGATCTGCCGCAGGGGATCGTATTTCTGTACCAGTTATCCCTAAAGGTGTGCTCGTGTAGAATATTGGCCCTGCCTGAGGTCAGTCACGCATAGGACAGACGACCGACAGCAACAACTTACACAGGATAGACCGATTCGAAAAAATTGTCTATTAAGGTGGCTATGAGGCTATGTGACCCATGTCTGTGATCGTCCAGAGTCCACGCCATGTGCGGAGCTTTTGTGCTTCGCGGTTTCGCGCCTCGTTTGCCCGGTACCCGGTCCCACGTACAGGAGACGCCATATTTGAGACATGTCGAGCACTTAGTCTCGTTTCCCGAGACCAGGCGGCACCGACGGCCGCGGCGATGACAAAAATCGCATGCTTTGATTGTGCGCCTTCTCTCGGTTGGAAGCTCCACGATGCTGCCCATCACAACTTTTCTTTCGTTTGCCATGATGAGATTGGAACCAAGGCCAATTGCGGACATGCTGTGTCCCCGGAAAAGTAGCTCTGTTGGGCTCGGGGTCGCCAGCGGGACACAGAATGTGGAAAGGGTTATGGAAAAGCGCCCGGAGAACCAGCGATTTCGCGATTCGAGGTGTCAGGTCGTATCTGGGGCTTAGTCTTTGCTCATGATGTCACATGTAGAGCTCACCACGTGAGCGGCTGGATGCCAAGTTCTCTTTGAATAAATACAGAGATACCTACATAGAGTAACTTAGAAAGGGCTACAAGACAAGCTGCCAAATGCTCCAAGTTCGACACAGACACGCAGACAGGTACAAGGGGTCCTGGTATTGAGATAAGACTTATTCCTTTTGCGGGAAGTGGTTCTCGCTTTGGTTCCGTTGGACATGCCCTTCTCTTGGACAGCCACTTCTCCTCAAGTTACGACCTTCCAATGTCAGCGTCCTCCACGCCCTGCTCGTGCTCAATCTCGTCGTCGTCCATATCCTCATCACTTCCTCCATCATCACCTTCGTCACCTTTCCCATCTTCCCCCTGTTGTTGGCCCCCTTTCAACACCCCCCCTTTCCTCTTCGGAATGACTTTCAAAAAAGCTCTCTCCCAAGCACCCCTCTCTGCCTCATCACCACCCTGACCATCATTCCCCGCAGCAGCTTCCTCCAGCCAGGCCAACAGAATCTCGACCACATGGTTCGTCGCGAGGACTTTGCGCGAGCTCATCTGCAAAAACTCGCCGATGGGCAGTTTCGCCGTCTTGATGCCTTTCTCACACGCCAGTTTGTAACAGATTCCTTTGTGGCGGTTCTTGTCGACCAAGCCGCCGATGATGTATGTGCTGTAGGGTGACAGTGTGGATAGGGTATGGGGTGAGTCGGAGGTGAGATATACGACTTCCGCTTGGGGAACGGAAGGGGTTGGAGCTGGAGGTGAAGATAATGAGGATGTCGCTAGTACTGGGTTATGCTCCTTCTGAGCGGAGATTGGCTCTTCACGAATAGACTCTCTCTGCGCGACAGAGTCTGTTTGAGAACCCGGATCTGATTCTGTCACAGCCTCAACCATTAGGTTGCCGCTGAGTGGTGGAGTGCTTGAGAATGCTTCGGGCGCTTTTGACGGCTCAGAACGGGATTCAACATTGGCATTGAGGGTGGTGAACTTCTGGAAACATCCGACCAGCCGTCCACCGCGCTTCGGATGCCTCATCACCTGCTCCATCTCCTTCGCCACATGGACGAAGTCTCTCTCTTCAAATTTGATGCTCTTCCAGTTCAAGTAATGTTTGTGCAGGACCGTATCGAATCGCTCTTTCAGCAGTTTGTTGAAAGAGCTGATCACCAGGTGAGCTTGGTACAGCGCGCGGCTGTTGTCCGAGTAGGAACGAGTGAGCTGCGACCCCAACGAAATCCGTTCCTTCTCCATCATTAGAGAGTCGAAGCCACAGTCTATGATTATTGTTATGGGCAGTTGAATATGACGATGGGACTTGGATTTGGTTGCTGCAGAAGGGGGCTGCCGAGGTGGATTTGCTATTGTCTTCCTCGACGCATCGCCATCCTGAGCTCCTGTAGCGTCTGCCACCTGCTGCGACTGTTGTAGCTGGGAATGTTCCTCTTCCCTCGCAGCCCGCTTCCGCGCCTTCTTTTCCTGCGTTTTCTGCTTCCGCTTCTCCTTGCGGAAAGGTCTATTTGCCTCCCACTCTTCTCGCTTGCGCAACTTTTTGAGCTGATTCTTGGACAGAGAGGTTGTGGAGCTGCCGTTCTGCGCCTGTTGTAGGAGTTGTCGTTCATGTTCAGCAGGGTCAGGATCCCTATGTCTGGTTCTCTTCCCAGGGAACTCTGAGTCCAAGTCACTCGCAGCATCGTCTTCTTCTGGGTCATTTGCGACATTAGTACTGGCAGCAGTCTCCTGTGGCTTACTGGTTTCCGTCGGAGGCCCTTCGGTGCTGGCATTCACTTCAGATAACAGAGGAACATCTGCTTGTTCGACTGAGCTTTCAGTCTCATGTTTGTCAAGCTTTTGAAGCTTTTTGGGCCTCTCTTCTGCCTCCATTGCAAGTTTGGCCGTTGGGATATGGGACTAGGTACACAGGAGGGCGCAAGCTAAAGTGCATGTTTCGAGGAAATTTGGAAATATTTTTAGTTGCGGGGTAGGTTTGTATACTTCACCCCATAAAGCCCTTGGGCGCCCATCCAAATACTCCACAGTAGTACCTTATTTCAAAGCAAAAAGATCATCCGAAGACCATCATCCTTCTTCATCACAGCACGGAACCCCGTTCCAGCTTAACTCCAATACCCGAGATCGCCTCGGAATCATGTCGCCTAGGCGTCATTTTGTACGGTTATTTCCTTGGTCGCCATGGCTGATGAGGATTCCAGAGTCAAAAAAGGTTTACGGAAGATCAAGCTAGCGGAATTCTGAGAGAATAAGACTACACCTATAGATAAGTATCGGCTTCCTTTCCTCTCCTTGCTTGAACTCTTGCGTTCTTTCGAGCAGCGTCGTTGCAATACTTCCACCATCTTCCCGCCTTCTTACTCGAACGGTCTGCGACCCAGAGCATCAGCAAGCAAAACACCCAACGTCACCATACTCACCATATAGTATGACTACCAAAAAGCAACTCACACTATTCGTCGACTTCCACGTCAAACCCTCGCAGATCGAGGAGTGGAAAGCCGCCCACCGTCCAGTCTGGGAAGCGTGCGGCAAGGAGCCGGAATGTCTTCTATTCGACGTCTTCCACGACCCTCAAGACCCTGGACACTTCCGACTGGTCGAGGTGTGGAACGCTGACCGCGAGTGGTTTGAGACCAAGCAGCTCACGAAGCCTTACTACGCGACGTTGTGGGAGAAGAGCAAACCGACGTGGGAGAAGGAGGTGGTGATCAATTACTTCGAGAGAGAAGGGGAGGGATGTAATTATCGCAAAGGATATCTGGACGGTGCGACGTGCAGAGACTGAGCTGAGGATCGACCTGCCGCTCGAAAAAGAGGGATTTGAGGGAAGGCGATGTTATGAGAATCGATTTCTCGCTGGCGAACACCTGTGGATATTGTCAGCGAAGGGGAATAGCTCAGGCCCTCAGCCATTTATATCTGGCAGTAGCATATGGGATCGAACGGTTCGACGATAGCTTTAATGTTAAGGTTACATCGACTCAAGTCTTTCCATTGTATCCATTGCAATGTGCTCTGCTTGCTGGCATTATAGCACGACATCTACGAGTACTAGTAGCTAGGGCGGCGGGCGCAAGCTTCCGGAAGAGGCAACCCGCGCGCTATTCTGTGCTTCTCCAATCGAACCTCACCTTTTAGCAACCCTAAGCTCCTCCTCCCATCCTCCTCCACCTCCGACGAAGACCTTCCCTGCGCCTTTCTATGTAGCGTCCCAAGGCATCTTCGACACAAATCTCCTCTCACAAATGCCTCAAGATCTCCCGCCCGCGGGCGGCTATGAAGCTGTGCAATACCGCGTATGTCTAGCACCGACCGTCCCAAATCACTCCCCTCTCACCACACCCTCACCACACCCTCACATTTTTCCCTTACCACGATCCTGTTCTAAACATTGCAAAACTGACCTGTCTTTTCCTTCCCTGTGCAGCGCAACCTCCCCACCCGCGGTCTACGGCCCTTCTGGTATTTGGTCGGCGTGGCCGGCGTGATGGCGTACGGTTGGCGACAGGTCTTCCTGGGCCAGCGCGAGAAGATCGAAATGGGCCGTGAGAAGATGTGGGCGCGCATCCACCTGACACCGCTGCTGCAGGCCGAGGAGGACCGTGATCAAGTGAGACGATATTACGCGGATTTGGAACGTGAGAAAGCACTGCTCGGCAGTCAGAGTGCAGCCTATAACAGTGACCGGTACGTTTCCCTTTTGCTTCTACTTGTGCAGGCGGACCTGGGGGGACTTTCAAATGAAGAAGAGCTTGGATGAAATCGCTACATTATTAAGACGTGGCACAAGAGGAGGGACGGATGGACGGAGAGACGAACAGAGACTAGAATTGCGGATGCTTCCATGTTTGAGAAATCTATACTGCACGAAGCAAGAGCAAGAGGAAGGACCAGGCGGGGACAACTTCAAAGCCAGGATTCGTGCATGCTCCAACAACGAGAGAGAGATGAAAACACTTCACTAACACACCACCCCTCCCCGGGGGAAATCTAGATTCGTGAGACCCACATACGCAGCTGTCCCCGTCCGAACGACACAATAAACCCGCGCCCTTCCTCCAACGAGCAAAGACCAAAAATAAGATACGGAGAAACCAGGGGAAAATCAACCCCCCAAACCCCAAACCCAACAAGATCAATTCGAATGAAGAGAGGGCATGGCTGGGAGGTCGACAACATGGCCTTTCTTCTCGGGTTCTTTTCCAAACGACAAACTGTGAGATTCGGAACATGCATGCATGGCAGGTCAGGCTAGGATGTGGTCCCGGGGCGACCACCGCGCAAAGAAAAGGGATTTGTCGAACACGAGGACTATGACGCACCCCCAAGAAACAAACACAATCTGCCATGTCGGTTCGAAACAGATATCGCCGACCTGGTAGGTGCCTCTCGTGCCAAAATCGACACTTGTACATACATGACATCCATACAAAAATTAGATACCATTCAAACCGCGTCCGTCCAATGGTGATATAGGGAGAAAGATATTTAAAAAGCAAGAAACACAAACAATGCTCGGTTGGTTTGATGGTAGTAAGAGAAAGCGATCGTCAAATTCGTTAAATCGGGAGCCCAAACCTGAGCATCTTGCTCTATCCACCTCTCTACGGACCTTGTCATACACCACGCGACCATGTCCAGTCAATGATGTAACGTTCCTTCCCTCCCTTGCTCCCATCCCTGCCTACAGATTTCTCTATGCAAAGAAGCACAAGCACAAGCTAAAGCTCAAAAACTACAAATATCCTCCTAACCAAGACTCCCACCGAGTATCCAGGAACGTAAATATGCGACGCTTGCACCGTGTCAATCAAGCCGCCCGTTTTGGTATTTTGACCTTGTGCCCGTTTGTGCGAATATTTTCCGTGTCCTCGTCGGAACTGTGCTCCGTAGAACGGTTCAATGTGCTTTTCAGAGATCCTTCTTGCTTACGAACCAAGCCCTCCTGAGCAGCCGAACATTCACATACAGGTTTGATGGTCTTTGGAATATCTGATGGAATTAGAGCTTCTGGAGCTGCAGCATCTGTATCACGGCAGTTTCAGGGGCTTTGTCAACGAAGCATCGGCGCATCCAGCGCATGGAAACTTCAGATGGGTCTCGATTCATCGCTCGCACTGACCAGGTATCGAGGTCGACTTTGGCATGTCCCAGACGTGTCTCCAACTTTCTGGATTTTGCGCGCCTTGAACTCTCCCGCACAGGGATGATTTCCTCTTCGCTTTCAGACCACGTTACCTGGTAGCTCTTGCGATGTTGCTAACCCGCAAACATATCAGCCACGCCGCCAAGATCAACCTCAGGGCCAGTGTTCTGTTGATGTCCACCATTCTCCTCAGAGCCTGGCATACTTAACATCTCTCTCTGCTTGTACTTTTCCAGAATTTTAGACTGCTGTTGCTTCGTGTCGATCTTTCCGAGTTCGCTAATTCGGACCCCCCGAACTCCCTCCAGGAGTGAAAGAATGATCGCCCGCAACTTCTTTGATCGGTTGCCACCTGCTACCGCTTCCTTGTAAAGTAGCCCGGCTGCTGTCTCGACCTTGGCTAGGGTCATCCCTGGTAAGCTGAGGATAATATTTTTGGGAGTTTCGGTCAATGAGGGCCGATCGTGGGCAGGGGCGCCTTCTGTAGCAGGGACATGTGCCGGAAGACCATACGAAACCCAAATTGTCGCGATGAGCTGAGCGTAATACTGTTGCTGGTCCGCAAAATAACCATCGTGAAGGCAAGTGATCGCGGTCTGCAACATATCCTTGGAGAGAAACTCACGAACAGCACCAGCTTGGTCGCTGCTGAGAAATTTTTCAGTCGCAAAGTCCGGAACCAGACGTTGCACAGCCGTTAGCATCGTATTGGAAGACTTCGTATCCTTGAATTCAATGGCGTGTGTGATGAAGACGAGTAACTTCTCAAGAATCTGAACATTAGACAGCAGGAATTCACGCATCGTCTGTTGGGTACTGTCCAATAGGTAGTTGCCATTAACAACGGACTTTTTGGTGCTCAGTTGCTGCTCACGTTTGGGATTCAACCAGTGTGCCACAAGATTGACTGCCTTGTAGGTTGTCTGTCTCAAGACTGAGTCGTCTCTCATCTCATTGCCCAAATCCTCGCCCTCATGTTTGTTCAATTTGAGTTGACCCATCTTCTGCCATTCATCTACGAGCTTGCTGTCGATTTGTACGAGCAGAGACCATAGAATTGGCGTCAGAAAATGCTCCCGAATCGTAGGTGGGCATTCCTCAATCAGTTTTGGCAGCATTTGCAGCATGACCGAGAAGTGGTGTGGGCTAAGCGGTGTTGCGGTGTCGATGGCTGCAGCAGCGATCATTTGAGGTAGCTGCTCTAGACTGTAAAAGGCTGGTCCAAGTCTTCCGAGTGTATGGAGAATGCTATAGCACTGCTCGAGATTGTTCCGGATCCTTCCTCGAACTGAAGACGCAAATCCTTCTAGAGTCGATTTTGTTGCTTTGACCTTGCTATGAAAGTCGCCCATTGACCCCGCCGAGATCCCGGACTGCCAGTAACGATCTCGCAGGACTCTCTTCACGATTCCTTCCAATACCGGAGGCACATTGGGCCATGAAGAAGGATCGTGTAGTCGATGATTATAACTCGTAAGACGGAGAACATATTCAAGCATAGTTGGTACCATAGGCGACCACAGTTCACATACCATTTTATGCAGCTCCGAGCCCTCTTCGAGTCTCTCGGTAGATATGCTCAGCAGTATGCGTGTCTCTCTCAGAGGTAATCTCGAATACCCAGCTGACATGGTTTTCTGTATTTCCATTCCGTTATTATCGTACTGGACTTGAGACCAGTCTTCAATTCCGCCTGCCTCCAGAGAAGCCAGATAAGGTCCAACGCGATCAAAAGCTTGAAGGTGAGCAAAGCTTTCGAAACTACCAAGACTTTCTTGCAGACCCGGATCGGCCCATGATGCGGCAATTGGTTGTAAGAATTCCTGCAGCTTCGCTTGGCGCTGAGCATGGTCGACAGAAGTGGCTCGTTGGATGACCGAAAAGAGGATGGATTTCAAATCGATCTGTAGTCGCTCATTGGCGCTAACTTGACCGATCAGGTCTGAG
The DNA here is from genome assembly GCA_030068005.1 of Cladophialophora exuberans. Classification (NCBI taxonomy): domain Eukaryota; kingdom Fungi; phylum Ascomycota; class Eurotiomycetes; order Chaetothyriales; family Herpotrichiellaceae; genus Cladophialophora; species Cladophialophora exuberans. The sequence continues at coordinate 48,871 of JANSVK010000094.1, read as the reverse complement.
AATTTGGACTGCAGCTGCTCATAGAACGTGACAAAATAGTCAGCATGCTGAAGCGACAGCCGCCTCAACTCCGCCGACCCATAGTTGTGCAGATCGTCGACGGCTTCCATGTATAAAGGATCTTGTCGAGGGGTCGTGACGAATGAGGCCAATATATGCTCGAGAACATTGAAAGCAAAGCCCGTGTCTTTCTGCAGGATTCGGTACGATGCCTCGACAACGGTTTTGATCCGACGTTGCGTGATCTGTGGATCCTGAAAGTTCCTCGCCTTCATCATATCAAGTAACCATGATCTTAAAAATTCACGAATTTCTCGTATTTTCTCCTCGTGCTCGGGGGTCGTGGTTTGTCGACGGCGTTCCTGGACTCGGTCAAACCCTTTGAAAGCAGCGTCCAGCAGGGTAAAACGTGCATCAGCTTGCAAGAATTGCTGCGTGACTCGTTCGTATTGTGCTGCGTCCGATGTCCGTTCTGCAGACTGGACATCATTTAAGGTAGTGTCTACCATACCGAGGATTCTACCCAAGGCTTCTTCTGGTTGTGCAAAACAAATCCATTCTACGACAGCGGCACATAATCTGCGGTAGTTTATGTAAAAGCCTTGGCGTTCAGGGAAGAGCTCAATCTCTTCGTTCACGAAGGTCACTATGCTGTTCTGCAATACCTCGGGAAATTGATCGTACTGTACCAACCTCTCGGCGGTGACGAGTAAAAGTGGACCGATACACTCCCAAACAGCAGGGGCTGCGCGCCACGACGATACCTCCAGTAATTTCACCCAAGAGTGAACGACTGGTATAGAGACGATCAGGCTCTCATGTTCTGCAACAGTTGTCAAGAGCCGTAAAAAGGGAACAAGATCGAGCTTGTCCGTGGCAGGAGGTGCGTATTGGCACATATGATCGCCAAGAAGCGATATCAACTCGGAGAGCTTTTTTGAGACCACATACTTGCTGCTCTCTATCTCATCAACCTGTACAACGGACCGGGAATATAGATCGGTAAAAATCGATACACCTCCACCCTCGATCAGAGGGTAGACGAGATCCCGGACTTCTGACTCCTCGAGGCGAATTCTTCCGTACAGTGAAAGAAGGGTATCGAGAGCGGCAATGACAAGGTCGCTATCTGATGACATGAGAAAGCGCCCAGTTGTTGCCAAGGCTGATGAGTACGAAATAGCTTGAGTCATAACCCAGGTGAAGATCGATCGTAGGGTAGCAAGGGATTTGATCAAGACCTCTTTGAGCTGAACACTCGTTGTAGCAGGGTCGACATATGATTCTCGCATAAAAGACATGACTCGGGCAAGCCAGCCTTCTTCCATGAAGCGCATTTTATGTGTAGAAGCGCCGATCTTGATACGTCCCACAAAAATTTCGGAAGGTGTGACAATCTCGAGCAAAGCAGAATTCAAGTCCCGACCTCGTAACACGGCAATACTGTCGTCACGCACAAAGATGTCTTCGGAAAGATTCTCTAGGACGGTCAAGACAAATTCCTGGTGAACGAGGTCTTGAGACCACAGTTGAACAAGATGCTCGTCCATGTCGAACCAATCTAGGGCCCAGGTGCGCTTGGCTAGCTCGATCCATAACTCGGCCACCTTGTTGCGGATGTAAGCACGCTGGGTTGCTTTGATAGATTTGGCAAGATCCAGTACACAGTTGCGGAGCTGGACAGTATGTTGCTCGGACAGGTGGTGGTACTGATGACGAATAACGTGACTCAGCAGGGACAGGCCAAAGTGCTGAACTGAGGGCGGTTGAGAGACATCGGTGGAGAAAAAGAAGCCCAATTGAGCAGCTTCAGAACTCTCCTTGAACTGATCTAAGTATCTTGACGCTTCCCACCTCTGTTCGTTCGTCGTTCTTGGATCGTAGATGATTTCCAAGGCTTCCAAAATCTTTGAATGTTCCACACTGGATTGATTTTGGCCGTTCCCGGGAGTGGTGGCTCCAGTGATTTCCGACATTTCCCTTACTATTCACTAAGGGACGTAGAAGAATCGGTGTGGAAGTATCGCCATTGAGACCGGTACAATATGGGCAAGCCGGGGGTCCTTAGATAATATCTGGAGCCCTTGAAACCGCGAAGGAGCAAGCGTCAAAGTCGATTAGGTGCTTTACAGACGTTTGTATGGTTTGATGTTTTGGTTGTCTTGGGTTTTCACAGGAGGATTTCTAAGTCTGGGGAGCCTTTTCAATGATTGCTGTTCGACCACTTTAAAAGTCTATTGAGGTAAGGAAATACACCCAGAAATATTACAGAGCCTCGGCGCACACAATAAAGCATGAATTGAGCCGAGAGAGACGAGACGGTGAGGGTTGAAAAGGTTGAAAGCAAGGTCTTGTGCCTGGTTCAAGAAAAGGAAGAAATGAAGTACGCCGGCGCCTTCCCGGAAAGGGAAGTTCAGCCGGGACCGTTTGGACGTGCAGCATCTGCGAGTCACGCTGGTCACTCTTCTCCTTTTCTACTTCTACGCAGTCCCTCCTCCCATGCCTCGTGCCATCTTCCGAGCTCTACCTTCTCGTCGACCGTGGCCTGGGCCTCCTCGTCCACGACCTTGCTCCTTTCGTCTTCTGGCGGCTTGAGTAGCCTCATCACTACTAGGTCCTGCCGTACTCCCACCGCCCCTACCACCACGACCCCATGCGCGATTCCCTCTAATTTGTGCCTGGCCTATGCGACGCCCGGCACTGGGATTTTCTCCCTCCTCGCTGTCATCTGGTGTATTATCGCTATGCCACCTTGTTGAAGCAAGAGCCGCCTGACCACCACCAAATCTCTGCGTTACACTGTATTTTTTCTCTAGGCGTTCTTGCAATCTGGCATCCTTCTTCAACATGATTGCCCATCCTTCAATCTGTTCATCGCTCATTCCAGTCTCCCGCTTCAAATCTTGCCGCACCTTTGATATTCGAGTCTTGCTATCTCGTGCAAAAATCTCGTGATTGTCTCTCCATGTCCGGAACAAAGTCTCTTCATGAGGGTTCTGTTCTGGGTTCTTCCCTGGGCCTCGTCTCTCATCAATGTCAAGCGTCGCATCGACGGTGCCTCCGACATCTGCAACGTCGTACGTATCATCTCGCTCGTCATCATCCAAGTCGAATGAGGCCAGAGCCGACATGATTGCTGCCTTTCGTCGATTGTGTTCGTCTTCTGTGTCCGCTTCACCGCTCTGAATCTCCTTTCGACCTCGGTGTAGTCGACGCTCAGATACCCGAAGCTTATCAAAGTCGTCACCATCGAACACATTCTTTCTCTGGGGAGGTAAGGGCGGAGTTGAACGTGGAGCTAGATCAGGTGCAGGTCCCGGAAAGTCCACTGCCCGGTCGTCAGGCGCTCCTTGATTGCGGAGTTCTGATGGTAATGAATCGGGTTCCAGGAGTGCTGCAATGACAGATTCTGTGCTATCATTGAAGTGATCGAGAAGCTTGAGGACGTAGTGGTTCGATAAATCTGGGAAGAGGTCGTGGATTTGGGAAATCTGAGAAGCTTTATGAATATGCATCTCTCCCTGTGGATCTGCTTTGCCCTTCCCCTTCGCAGCCTTCCTCCGCTTCGAGATTACGAGGGGATGTAAGTGCTTTGTGTTTTGCTGGTAGGATTTGAGGAAGTCAAGTAATACTCTACCTCGTCCTGACAACACCGAGGAGTCTGCTGCGAGATGTCTAAGAAACGACGTGCTGCAAACTAAGTTCGAGCACAGTGTTGGTTGATTAGGCTTCGTCTTGCTCACTCGTTCGGCATCTGATTTCATGAAATAGAGATGATCCAGTAACAGCGATCCATGCGCAGAGCCGTCTGTCATGAGTCCGCGTAAACAGTAAAATATGTGTTCTGTCAGCACCCTTTGGGCAGAGCTTGTGGTCGAAGTTGCTTGCACCCGACCATACGCCTCCATCAACGTCTCGAGATAATCCAAACCTGTCATTAGCACAAGCCCAGCATCTGGTGAAGCTTTCACGAGAGCGTTCATCTGGTGGATTTTGTCAATTGGTAAATGCGAGTCTTGATGGATGGGGAGGTCGTTTGAAACCGTCTGCTTCCATTCCTCGATCGCGTGCGTGATCTGTGCCTGGTGACGCTTCCAGGTCATTTTCAACATGTTTTTCAGGTCCTGTATGATTGCAAAGGCTGCACTAGTGAGCGAAAGCAGATCGATAAGATTGTCGTTGCCATAGTTAAGCGGTACATTCGTTACTAGCAGCAACCTCCGCGTGAGCAGATATGCCCGCTTGAACAGGATCCTCTCCTTGGGAGACTCTGATGATGTGACATTCGGTTCAGAATTGTACTTGGATCGATAGTACGAGAGAAGGAATTTGATCCCACTTGATTCTTGAGACAACTTGAGGTTGGAAAACTGGTTTTCTTGAAGACGCAGCCGAAATTCGAGGCTGAATAACCATGAGTCAAGACACGCTTCCCATTCCGAAGGCGGCAGAGCAGCTCTGACGCTCGTACCTGGATAGAGAGCCAGAAGTGGGACACCTCCCGGAATTTCTGGAACGTCCTCCATCTCAACCGGCACAGGGATCGAATATCAGATATGGGGTGGATAGATCATGATACAGGAGTAAAAAAATGTCCAGGGCATTTAACCGGCTAGTGATGACAACTTGCATGACTATTCAAAGGTGTGCTAGTTTGGGGCGTGATGCTTAACCGCAATAGGCTTAGTCTAAGAGCCAAGATTTCTTGCCCACTATTGTAGGATTTCAAGTTGTTAGAATCCTCAGTTTGTAACTGGAAGGGTATCTTCATCACCTCAACCACCTCAACCACCTCATCCGGTCTTCACATTACCGAACTAAACGTTCAGGTCTAGATCGGATTGCTCTCTTTCCAAACATGTCGTTCCACAAACCGGACAAAGAGACTGGGGAAGGCCCGGTACGTCTCCCGTCCACGGCTTCTAAAAGTTGCACCTACTAACTACGCATCTCCCTTACAGAAAATCCACAAGATCCGCATCACTCTCACGAGCCGCAAAGTACAATCGTTGGAGAAAGTGTGCACCGAACTGCTCGAGCGGGCAAAGACCAAGAACCTGCGCGTCAAGGGCCCCGTGCGCCTGCCCACCAAGACCCTCAAGGTCACCACGCGAAAGACGCCCTGTGGTGAAGGCTCCAAGACCTGGGACATGTACGAGATGCGCATCCACAAGCGATTGATTGATTTGAACGCCCCGACCGAGGTGGTCAAGCAGATCATCATCAACATCGAGGCCGGTGTCGAGGTCGAGGTTACCATCGCTGCATAGACGGAGCAAGTGGAAAAGATGATGGATAGAGGGGAAAGCCTTTGTCGAGTAGAAGCCCGGTGGAAGGGTCAAAAAGCGCCGTCCTGATGTTTTGATTGGCAATTTCAAATATCGATCAGAGATCTGGCGAACCTCAAGCGGAGCGATCCGGAGAGAGAAACGAAAAGACGATAGAAATACGGGCGGAAGAGTCGTGCACGGGGCGATCAGTGTGTTTGTTATGGCCATATTCGTCCCGGATACGCTTTGAACGCATTCGACGTCTTATCGCTATGAAAATATGATGAAAAAGAATTGCCTGCCCTCCAAAGCCAATGGCTATGCATATTTCGCTCTGCCGTTGCTTTTCCCCCTCTCGAGTTTGTTACAATTTCCTCGCTCCATACGCCTCCTCATGCATTTCCCCTTTCAAAAATCGTAGATCGCCCACTCCCTTAAAGGCGGCACAAGCGGCATCTTGCCATCTTTCCAACCGCCCGTCTCGAATAGATGCTTATACTGCGCCACTACATCCTCAGTATACTCGCTCTTCTCGCCCTCACAGTCTGCAATTTTATCTTCCCTACCCAACGCGACCACGTCCGGCGTAGCGCCTGCATCAGGAAACCAGATCTTTTCGAGCTGGCGATTGTCGGGCCTCCTGTAACAAGGGACATCGTTGACGTATTCGACGCGTTGGCCACGGTACATTGTTAACTGGCCGGTTTGAGGGTTTTTCTGCGGGGCCGTTAGAGGGAGGGATTGGGTGTAGTGTAGGGCATGAGGCGGACGACTGGTCAAGGGGTGGGGCGTCGTAGAAGTGTTGATGATCGGAGTTGCCGTTGCAGCGCTCGGAGGTGGTTGGTTGAAAGGCTGATTCGTTGTTCCACTCATGGGATTTCCGAAAGGGTTTGCTCGAGACTGGGGTCGTGAGGTCGACGGTGTTGCTGTGTCCATGTTCTCCTCCTTGGACTGAGTTTCTCCGAGCGGCCGATCGAATGGGTTTGCTGGTGCTGGCTGACTGAAAGGCGAAGTCCCGAACGCCGTTTGTCCAGCGCCAGCCGGCTTTCCAAACGCCGAAGGCTGCCCGAATGCAGAAGCCTGGCTAGGCTGCCCAAACGTAGAGGAAGGCTGACTTGGCTGACCGAAGGTGGAAGACGGTTGGCTGGGTTGTCCAAAGCTGGAAGAAGGCTGGCTGGGTTGTCCAAAGGTGGATGAGGGTTGGTTCGGCTGGGAGAACGTTGAAGAAGGCTGTGTAGACTGTCCAAATGTCGAATTGGGCTGAGATGGTTGGCCGAAGCCGCCAGCTGCGGATGCTGGGGCGAACGGGTTCTTGGACGCATTTTGACCGAACCCTGATGACCCAAATGAAGGTTGTCCAAATCCAGATGAAGGTTGAGAAGGCTGACCAAAACCAGAGGATGGCTGTGAAGGTTGGCCGAAACCGGATGTCGGTTGCGAGGGTTGTCCAAAGGTGGACGTTGGCTGCGAAGGCTTGCCAAATGTCGACGAAGGTTGTGACGGTTGCCCAAAGGTGGAAGATGGCTGCGCAGCTTGTCCAAATGTTGACTGCCCAAATCCTGACTGGCCGAATGCCGGTTTGCCAAACGTGCTAGAAGACGAGCCAGCGCCAAACCCACCTCCACTCGCAGCTTGACCAAATCCTCCCCCCGCTGGACTTGCACCTCCAAATCCGGTCTGCCCGAATGCTGGCTTACTAAAAGGAGAGGATCCAAATCCTGAAGAAGTAGCTGTCTGTCCGAATGTTGAGGTAGTCTTGGAACCAAACGCGTTTGATGAAGAATTTTGCCCGAACCCGCCTCCAGACGCTGAACCAAAACCGCCTGACATGCTGGAAGATGATGCCAGATCTTTCACGAACTGGTCTCGCGATTTTGTGCCGTCAAATTTGGTAAAGTCTTCTCTGTTGGGATGCTTTTTCTCTTCGTCGAGGATGAATTTCTCCACATCGCGAGCATTGTTGACAACCTGGTTCATGTCCTGCTCTGCCTTGTTCCAGAGCGCGATGGCTTCTTGATCGGCGTCATTCTCCTTACCCTGGGCAGCGAGCTCGTAGAATCGTGCTCTGATCTCCTCGGGGCTAAATTCATTCCCTTCCAACAGTGAAGCTGGCGCGTTTCTGCCAGGGCTGTAAGTGGAAAGAATCCACTTAGGTCGTCCCTTGCCAGCTCCTAGATCGGTTGGAACTTCATCCGGGTTAAATTGCCACGCATCTCTTCGAGCTAATGGAGATATATTAGTGGCCGTGGTCAAAGCGTGCAGGAACAGAATGTTGTAGAAGTCTTGAGCCCCTTACCATTGCCGCCGCCGCCGCCACCACTACCATAACGATTGTTTCCAGAGAGAGCGCTGAATCGATTCTGGTCCCCTAGAACTCCTCGACTGGCACCAGGATGCTCATTACGACAATTTGCTGAAGGAACACAATAAGCGTAAGGTCGTTGGAGAAGTAATATTTTGCGCCGAGAGAAACAACATACCACCAAATCTGCAATTCCCTTGCATAAAATATTTACAGAGAACCATTTTCAACCACGCTTTCGTCTGGAAGATTGAAGATAGGGCGACGAGGCTATTTTAGAGTCGAGATGTCGCGATGCCGAGATCATGGACTCATGTTGGCCCTCCACTTCAGCGTCAGCGGTGAAGGTGAATGTTGGAGGTGTAGAAATGGATTATTGGAGTGACTGATGGGTGAAGAATGGGTGAAATGGTCTGGGCTGCGACGCCGTTAAAGATGCTCAATGCTGTCGCGTCGTTCTGAGCTCAAACTTCCCAGCCGGTCGACAATTTACTGGCGTGGGTATCTTGGAGTTGTGCTGCTTATTGCTTTGCGAGTAGCTGCCTGTGAAAACAACGTGTTTACTTAGGAGATTTTTAGTACCGAAATTATCAAAGACGAGGTCGCTGAGTAAGTTTGCTCACGGGTGGGTGATGGCGACAGGAAGTTGCAGGACGTAGCAAACGCGTCCAAAAGCAGCTTAGATCAGGAAAGTAATTAAGAGAGGATTTTCGCAGCCTTGCCACCACAAGGCTGCCTTCTTGGCAATGATTATGGTGACAGAAATATCAATTCTCTGGGGGAGCACGGTGGCTCGGCTACCTAGTAGGTACCATGAAAACGACTTCGCTTTTACGTTAAATCAATTTTCTGTAGATTTCTATCTTTTGCTTCACGTAGGATCTTGTTCCATCCACTTGATTTGGCGGTTATTGGGAGAGGTATGGCGCCAACCTTTGGTCCAGAATGAGGTAGACATCATGGTCCTCCTTGCTTGCCATTTCAAAAATACCTAGGTAATGCGCAAGTCGTAGTCTTCGATAAGGATTCAGCACACAACCTGCTCGTTTCTCCACTTGTGACGCTCTCCAATCTTGAGTTGAAGGACAACGCGTCGACTTGTACCAGTGTGGTGTACGAATCAGCCTGTCAGCTCATCTTCACTTAGAAGAGTTGTCCAAAAGCCGGCGCCCATCGCAGTGCTAAGAATGAGATCCACATTCATTCGTGCCCTGTCCGCGAGTTGCCTGCAAGCTGTTGTGGCCAACAGCCGGGACAGACGTGCAGACCCACCTCCATAACCATCGTGACTCGACGTAAAGCAGACTACCAGCTTCCATTGAGAGTAATCTTGCTTCAGCCAGGTATATCATTAAGTCATGTCATGAGATTAAAGACTCAAAAGGTCTTCACTTGCACTTCCGCCAGGATTTGTGAGTTGTTGTCTTGCAGGCGCCTGTGATTGCGAAAGATCCATAGCAGCAAAGCCATTCAGAATGTCATTATCTGACATCCCTCCAAAGCCAGAAGACGTCGGCAGAGTAGAAGAACTTCCGTTGCCAAATACCCCAAGTAGATCGTCCATATTGTTGGGAGCAGTAGGCTGGTTGACTGTGGGTGAGGCTACCCTTTGTGGCGTCCCTGCAAGACCTTCCAACCCAGACAGACCATCCGTGGGTTTCTCGGTCGCGGATGCAGGCGCAGCGCCATCGAAGTCGATATCGAGCAAATTTTCAACATTATTTGCTGGTTCAGGTGCTTTGCCTTGCACCGCAGCGGCAGCAGCAGCCGCTGCCAACGGGTTTTCGCGGGCATTCTGCATTTGCTCCTCGATCGCAGCCTTTTGCACTGCATCGGCACCAAATCTACCTTGGCCGACGAATTGTTCAGGGGGTTTATGATAGACCGAGGCTAGTGTTGAGAGTTCCGCAAGCAATCTGTCGAGAAGCGCAGGCGGTAAAGATTGGATGGTGGTGGTGATGGGTGGTTTTTCGGAGAGGATGATGTTCTTTGGGGCATTCTGATCGCTGGTATTGGAAAGCAATCGCCAATAGACGTAAGCTCGGTCGCGAATGTCTGGGTTATCGCCCTCAGAGGTGGCTGCATTGAGCACTTTCTGAACAAGGCCTTGCGCAGCTTGTGGTCGCTTCAAGAACAGTTTGACTACCGCAGTCAATATCTGTAGCTGCGTCTGTGATAATGTTAGTGGACCGAACAAACCTGCACCGAGAGAGACAGACCTGTGAGAATTCTTCGGAGAAGCCATCAACGAATCCGCCTAGAATGTCGCCAGCGTTGCTAATCTTCTCAGCATACTCGCCCACAATCCAGATGAGCGATCCTCTGGCATTGGGTTCATCCAGCTCGTCGATACATTTGCACAATGTGGGAATAATGCCCTCATAACCAGGATACTTTCGGAAGATATCCTTGATCACCACAACAACCTCTTGAACCACATAGTTGACTTTAGTATTGATAAGATCCAAAAGTGCGTTGACGCATCGTTCACTCGCAGTCTCGATCTTGATGGCCACTTGACCGATGGCTTTGACTGCACGCCGGACAAAGTCCATATCCACTTCAAGAGCATATTCCTTCAGCTCTGCCAGTAGCTGGTCGACATTTGTCTCGTTCGCTATGCGTACCATGATTTCCAGCTTCTGAAATTTGACATAGGGTGGGTCGTTGTATTTACAGAAGAAGACTCGGATTTCCTTGCTGAGAATGTCGGGTTGCTTTTGGAGTAGAAGATCAATGTTTCGGAGCGCAACATATTGCACTTCCGGGGCTGATGAGACGAGTGTGACAAGAGGGGGCGCCATTTTCTTAAGATACGACTTCTGCGTCTCTTGCGGAAGGTATCTCATGTGCAGGAAAACAGCCTTGACTGCTGAGACTACCACACTCGAGTTGACATGCTGGAATTGTGGAGCTACTCTTTCACAGATATGTTCGGCTTCTTTGACGTCTTGTGCCTTGTATTCGGCCAGTGTACTGAGAATTGTTACCCGTCCCCATTCCGTACATTCGTTGAGTGCCATCAGTAATTTCTTCAGTGTGTTCGGAGTGATCTGGAGCGCATTCGTCTCAGGGGCTGCTTCACTGATCTCGGCAAGGGCTTGAACTGAGTTTGCCACCACCATAGGATTGGGATCGCCGATCAACTCTTGTAACGTTTCGAGGAAGCCGTTTTCTAAGCACATGGCCGGATTAAGGTCGAACAGTTTTGCGACGCAGATGGCTGCGGTCTTGCGGACGTATGGTGACTCGTCTCTTAAGGTTTTGCGCAAGGGCTCTTCCATATAGTCAATCATTTTGTCAACTCGAATGCAACCCATCGTTCGAATTGCTAGGGCGCGAATCAAAGGGTTAGGGTCTTCGGAGTCTTGTACAAAGGTATTAACGGCGAGAATGCAAAGGTCGGGGTGTGATTTGGCATAGTTCCTAGTGGCAGTTGTCAATAATATGTGACATATTACATGTGGTCAGAACTGACATGAGATAGAGGTACACCAGCTTCTTCTGGTCTAAGTCGGCGGTTGCAATGTTCTTAAGGACATCCGGAAATAATTGAGAGACGTCTTTCCCGAGGGTCATAGCCATAATCGTCTTCTGGATGGCTTCCTTGCTGCAAAGAGATGTTAGAACCAAGAGGACGGAGGGGACAAGCGGCTGCGCTTACCGCTCATAGGCATATTGCGACCTGGCATCAAATCTGTCAGCGCATGTGTTGCAAAGATGAATGCTGCAACTTACACAAGACCAGCCCTTAGTTCAAACGTCTCTCCTTTCCTTGGAGGCGCGAACGCATTCCTGACTCTGTTCATCGCCATGGTGTTGTCGATCTGGTTTACACAGAAACTCCACCAAAAGTATGGAAGGGATTCTTGGACTGAGGGGCTACCGCGCCATCTGAACGGGTTGCTCGAGTGTCTATCGGACTTGACTGACTTCGGTCCACCAAGGAAGGACGAGAGGGAGCGGGCGTGAATTCAGTGTTTCAAGATTATCAAAGTGTATGGCGCTGTTCGGAGAAACAATTGTCACTTGTCGATATGTCCTCTCCGCTGTGTCGACTGACTGCGGAACTCGCTTTGGGACGCCAAGCTTTGAAAAAGCGGCGTCAAATATACCCCTGTTTAGATATACCCGTAATGCTGCTCTAGTCAAACTCACCAGATACATACAAATGAGACAAAGTACAAAGCTGCATTTAGAAGCAGCTCGAAGTTTCAATGAATTCGGGCATTGATGGGCTTATTATTGCGTGACGAAGCACGCCGTCAGGCAGATAATCATTGATTCTCTCGTAGGACGTCAACGAGTAAAGGGTTGGCCCCTACCTGTCACGGATATGCGTGATAGACTCTTCTCGCTACCGTTATTCACCATTTCTGCCAAACCCCACATTACCCTATGGTCTCAGTTTTCGCAGTAAGACTCTCGAGTCTTCTGATAGCCTCAATAAGGTAGTAGTCGGCATAAATGACACCAACATCAGAAATCTGCTCAGGTGGTCTTTGACTCAAGTTCGGCGTGGCGTGCATCAATATGGACTCAAATCCCAAGTCATGAATCTCCAGATGTCCATCTTTCTCAGTGAATGAGGATGGTTTGGAACGTGCGTATGCTAGTGTGTTTTGTATCAGTTGTTGGGCTCTTGAAATATATTTCTGGAGAGCCGGCTGCTCTGGCCTCGCTGTCGAAGTCAAGTAAAGCATGCCACTGGCAGCAATTGTTGCCGCAGACGTATCCTTAATGGCAGGCATAGGTGCATCAAAGTCCCAGGGCGGGACGCCATCTTCTGGCAAATGATTCAAGAAATATTCGGTCATCTGGATCGATTTTTCTTGGAAAAGCGGTATTCCAGTCCATCGGTAGGCAGCAGCAAAGCCGTAGATGCCCCAAGCTTGACCACGGCTCCAAGTGCTATCGTCTGAATACCCTTGCCAGGTCGTGCGCTCTAAGATCTGGTCTGAGTAAGGATCGCAAACAAGCAAGTGCCAGACACTTCCGTCCGTTCGAACTTGCTTCTGGGCGACGTTTAGAGCATGTCTAACAGCGGCTTTGGCAAATTCTTGTCTGCCCGTAATTTTGGAGGCATGGAAAAGGAGTTCCAGATTCATCATATTGTCTATGATGACCAAGAAAGCTTTGCTGGGATCTTGATAGCGTCCCATACGATCCCAGCTCCTTGTAAAGCCGGTTCGTTCGCTAAATCGGCCCAGTAGGGTCTCTGCGGCTGCGATCAAGGTAGGTAAAGCTGCAGTGTTTCCAGTCAGCTCATAATCTGCACCAAATGTGTTGTTTATCAAAAAGCCAACATCGTGGCTACTTTTATGGGCAGACTCTGCAAGGGGAACCGTCCAAGTTCGAGCCAAACTCTCCAGTTCTGTAGAAGGAACAAGTAGCGGATGTTCAAGTGACCAGGCATACCACTGCCACAAGAGGCCGCCTAAGAACCCAGATGTCCATGTCTGCGCACTCGCCAGAAGATAGACACCAGTGGATGCATGGACAATGTTTGGAAATTGGGTAATCTTTGCGGTATTATCGCTGCCATTTCCATATTTTGTTGCTACCCCATATATCTTCACTAATGCATCTTTGTCCATTCTCAATCCCTTCAAGTCTGTAGAACAAAATGAGGTTGAGTGGTTTATCATGCAGGAGAACGAACGGCAGATCAAGTGACAGCCCTAGCAAGTAGAAAAGTTCACCGTATTCCGCCCCCAATGCTTCGCTTCATTCCGTTCTTTTGTTCGCCTTGCAGATGGTGCTGCATTGAAGATGGGCAGGGCTCTTTTCCGTGCTCTTTGGATCAGACAAATGAGGTTACATCCGAAATCTCGGTCTTCTGCAACATGAGATTCAAATTATTCTTGTCCGATCTGTAGATAGGGTCTGCTGCAGTACGAGCGATGCTGTTTCCCTTGGCCTAACTGCTGCGCTTTTTGTCCTTCTTTACGGGAAGTCTGCGTTTGGTGAACTATGTCGAAACAAATCTCGTCCCTGACCATAGAAAGCGGTCTTTCCCAAGACACCTCTGCAAAGCTTCCAATAGTACAGCAAATGTAAGTCTGCCTCCATCGTTCCCCTCAAAACTGAACGCCGACCGTCTCCTAACTCTCCTTGCAAGATCTCCTATAGCTCGAGCAAAGGCTCGCGTCCAGGCACTTCCACAATGGGAGCTGCTTGATGCCAGACTCAAACCCATGTTTGAAACAACTTCATTGGAGGTTGCACTAGCCGTGGTGACAGACCTCGATGCTTGTCATGGCAAGCGCAGCCATCTAAGGCGAACGACGAACGTCTTAAAGCCATTCATTTCATATCTGAGCGAGTATTTTCCGGCAGTCGACGTTATTGCTCAAATGAATACCACCATCCTGTCTCCAATATGGGGCTCGGTTAGAATGATGTGCATTGTTGAGTGCTCGCTTAATCCCTTCCCATGCCGAATCTGATTCTTTAGTTACTCCTCAAATTCGCCGAATTCTACGACGAAATTACTGATATGATGAAGCGCATCACTGACTCATTGCCGCGTATGAAGACATACGCTGAGCTTCATCCCGAGTCCAAGACGTTGCAAGATGCCCTCGCCAATGTATACGCCTCTATACTGGAATTCTTGGTTCTTGTCGCCCACTACCTGCAAGATTATCGTCCGAAAGCCTCCCAGTCATCAACCTTTGGGAAAATCAAAGAAAAGCTTTCAAAATCTACTTCTAATGCATCCAGGAGCTTCAATGTTGCTCTCAGTGCCAAGCTACGATCCACTTTGAACCGCATCGTGAATAACATTGTTTACGAGGTGTCGAATCTTGAGCTTGAGGCGCGATCACACCATGAGCTTAAGAGCGCTATCTTTCATAACTATGCACAGCACGAATTGGAGTTGGCTCACAAGGCCAATGCCTCCAGAGACTGGCGTGATTTATATGAATGGCTGAATACCGATGATGCAAATTATCGACTCCATTTGAGCCGTGCTCAGCGGGCTCGACATGACGGCACGTGCACATGGATTGACTCTAATCCTACCGTTGGATCATTACTACATCATCAGAAGCCAACGAAAATCTGGCTCACCGGCAAATTAGGAAGTGGGAAGACTGTAATGATGGGCTATCTTGTAGGTAAGACCCAAGCGTCTATCCAGGGGCAGAACACCAAAGACAGGGTCGCATACTTTTTTTGCGATGATAAAGCTTCTACAGAATCCGGTTCAAACGCTCTTGCTGTTCATCGGGCGTGGGTCCAACAATTAATACATGAGCAAATCGGAAACCAAAAAGTGTTTGACCTCGTGATGGCAGCATTCAATCGTCGTTTTGCTCGGCTAGCAACTTTGGAAGAGCTTGAAAGGCTCCTGGATGAGCTAATCTCTTACTGGGCGTCAATGTCAGCCTATGTCTACCTATTTGTAGATGCACTTGACGAGTCAACAGAGTGGCCAGCTCTATTGCTGCAGCTAAATCGTCTTACTGGCAGGCCTTCAGGCTCGGAATACCTCAAAATATGTGTCACCAGTCGCCCTCACATCGAAGTCGCCCACATTCTGTCAGATGTCCAGGAAATCACCATGTCATCTGAGCATATCGATGCAGACATTGCAAAGATAGTCCCGACCTGCACTAAAAGAATTGCCGAGCAGCACAACATTTCTGATGACAGGATTGAGGCAGCTATCGCTGATGCTCTCACCAAAGCTAAAAATGGGCTGTTCATCTGGACTCACATGATGACCGAGTTCCTGTTACAGTTGCCCACCCTTTCTGATGTTAAGTCAGCACTCGATCACAACCCTGATGGATTGACGGAGCTATATCTCAACATACTTTCAAATATCGCCGCGAAGCTCCAAAAGCAGCGCCGGAAACTTGAGCTGTCAAAGAAAATATTCACCTGGCTGTCGTGCAGTCTGAGGCCCTTAAGCATTGATGGTTTAGAACACGCTTTGACCTTTGACTTGGCAGAGACACAGGGTAAAATAAGCCGGTTCCAAAAGCTCGTATCTGAAGTATGTGGTCCATTTGTTGAGCTGGCGCCCATCCAATCCACCAATAACTCTGATTCTCTTTGTGTGCAATTCGTTCACTTGAGCGCGAAGGAGTTTTTTCTCACTCAAGGAACGTTTCGCGACAGTACAGCAGAAGTACCTGCCGAATGCGAAAGTTTCTTCGTGGAGGAGAAGGCTGCGCACTGTTGGGCTGCAGGACACTGTCTCGACTATTTGCTGTCTCACTCCCATGGAATCAAGTTGAATACGCGCAAAAATGACGAATGGAATCCCAACCGCTTAGGGTTCTATGAATACTGCACTTTGAAATGGATTTCTCATTTTGTTTCTTCGGCGGAGCACGGAGTTTCTTTGCTTGCAAGGCTGCGGACTTTCAGTGAGTCGCCACAAGCCCTGATTTGGATAAACCACGCTAGGGCGGTGAGATCACAAAATGAGACCACCAGTGGCAATATACTTTTGTTACAGTCATACCTGAACAGCTGGTTGGAAACCATTGGTGCCAACACATCCAAGAATGGGGGACATGCGACCCAGTACGACTGGCTAAGAGAGTATCTCGTCAATCTCTTACAAAAAATCACCGATGATGCGAACTCGAGCTATGGAGAACTCAGCTGGCAATATTCTAGTTCCATCAACTCGCTTGCCGCAGTCCTTGCGTTGCAGGGTCGGAACACCGAAGCTGCAGAGCTATTCCATCGTTGCAAAGCAGTCCTTGAGCAGCTCGAGCCTCGAGATGAGGAAGTCCAAATTCAACTCTGGGAAGTTACAGCATCTCTTATACGCATCTATCGTATTCAAGACAAACTACAGACAGCCCTTGACCTATATAACGACCTCAGACATCGATTTCCTGTTCCAAAATTTCGCAATAAGGAGGAGATACGAATTTACGAGAATGTTGCCTTGCTCCAGAGAAGCCTCGGAGCTCTGTCAGAGTCTGAGCTGACTTACAGCACCGTCCTGGACGCATGGAAATCTCTTTTTGGTGACGAAAGTACAAATACGCTTCGAGCTGTTGACGGAATAGCCGCTGTCAACGACATGCAGGGCCGACTATACGATGCTGAGAAACGTTACAAGCATGTGCTTGAGGCATACTCCAAGATCCTGGACCCGTCCCATCCAGAATGCCTACGCACCTTGCACAACCTTGGATCAGTTTATGAGTACCAGTGCCGATTTGAAGAAGCAGAAGCGGTTTATCGAAAAGCGTGGAGTGGAAGAGCTATGCTCATAGGGGCAAAGAAGCCGCAGACACTAACTACCATGCACAACCTTGCTCTAGTACTAGAACAACAGGAGCGCCTAGAAGAAGCAGAAGAAATGTGCAAGGACGTTTTGGAAAATCGAATCAAGGCATTGAAAAGTCCTCATTCGGATATCGGACGAGCACAAAACAGTCTCGGTTCTGTGCACATGCGGCTTGGCAGATTCAATCATGCTCGAGATCTATTGCTCAACGCGCTGAACACTAAGCAAAGGTCGCTGGGGCAAGTTCACCCGTCGATTTGGGTCACACAAAATGCGATTGAATGCCTCGAGATCTACCAAGGTCATTATGCAGAAATTCTGGACCGACTAAAACCACTTCACGATGCATTGGTCCAAGCTTTTGGAGCCACTCATCCGTCGACCTTATCAATACAGCACAACGCTGCTATTGTTTATGTAAGTTTGGGTGAATGGGCAACGGCCGCATGGAATTTCAGGATCGCTTGGAAAGGCAGGTCCGAATGTCTTGGCCCAGGGAACATACTCACCCTCCGCTCAAAGACCAATCTAGCTTATGTCAAGTGGCGGAACAGGTCGGTTTCCGACATGAACACACCTCGCGACCCGGCCATTCAAATCCAAGCGGAGGACCAATCAGAAGAACCTATAGTTCTACTAGAGGAAACCTATAATCAACAAAAGGACGCAGTATCAGATAACCTGAACAAGAAGAATGCAGTCTCTGCTCGCGATCTCGACAGGGCAATAGTCATGAGTAATCTTTTGGCACTATACGAGAGACATGATAGCGCCGACCACGCATCCAAAACTTCTTCCCTCTCCGAAGAGCTCAAGCAGCTGATCTCCGACATAGCTTCTTGGGATGGCCTACGTGATATCCTTTCAAAGCAGATTCTAGGATCCTTCTTCAGCAACATTCAGAGTGATCAGAGAAATATGATCTTTGATAACCGGCCCGAAAGACTGCGTGATATTCGGTGATCACCGGTGGCTGACGGTCGACGGCTCTCCGGGTCTCTAACGGATATTCTTTTCCAAATTTCCTAAGATCGCCTGGAGCCTAACTTACGAATGTGATGCCCAGGCTGACCAAATAGGAACTACCCTGCCATGGTCTCTTCTCAGACAATCAGACTTTGCGAGATCCCCATTCTTCCTGCTCCTGCGTCAGCTGAGAACCCCGCAAATGAATGCATATCGAATCAACGTTGCTTATGAAGTTGTTGGCTACACCTACTTTGTCCAGTGTCCAATACGTGTAGAGGTTGATTGGCGTTTTAGCTAGATCTTCAAGGAAGGATATGCACAGCTGCCGTGCCGATAGTGGCGATTCTCCAGCGCTGTGCAATATAAATGCCCTCACCAAATAGTAGGCCACCTCAACCAGCACGAGAGATAAACTGTGGAAAAGGTATCAAAACCTGAGCTGTTGGGGCAATTCTCACCTGGCACGGGAGTTTGCAGGGGTCATAGCAAAGGGCCATACCTTGTCTTCAATTTTTCCGAGGTAAATATCCTCAACCAGAGATAAAACGTCCCGGACGCAATAACAGGCTGGAACAGAGTCTCAACCATGACAAAGGTGAGGTATGGATAGCGCCTGTAATTCATCGGAGCACAAAGTTAGCACTTTCACGATCATGCGCAACGTCTCAAGAAGCCCAAACAATGAACAAGCATGAGTCAACCAGAGAACGGCACAAGAATATGCAACCACAACCATCGACTCAACCTACCTCCAAAACCTGGGTATTCCGAATAAGCACCTGAGATAGCTCCGTCTGGAATTCCTTGTCCATCTTAGCATTTGCTTACCGAATTTCTGCCACTCTTTTGCCACAGGTGTCTCGATCTTCGCCGCGGGGTGCGTTTGAATCCTGGCACGCCAGCCGTGGGAATAAAGCCACCGCGTGATGAATGTGTCGTCGCCAGAATCCAAGAGTTGTTTTCCATTCCAGACATCGTGAGTGAACTGTAGAACGAATGCTTTATCTTTGAGAATCGAGGCTCGGTAGGCGGCGGTCCGCCCTGATAGGCATGTTACACTTCCGTCCAGGAATTGGGTATTGGCAATGCTGAAATTTCGTCGGCAGAGGCGCCGGGCGGCGAGCTCCTCCGCGATAGTGCTGTGCCCCTGGGTGTCTGCTGCTGGGATTCGGGCACGCTGTAAAGTGCCTACGCCACCTACATGAGCATCCTCAAAGCACGCCAGCACCCGATTCAGGAAGCCACGATCACGGTTTTGGCTGGTCGGCCAGAGGGCGTCGTCATCACAGAGCACTAATATACTGCCACTAGCTTGGGAGATGCCGAGCACGAGTTGCTTCCTCTTGCTTGCGCGTGCGATACAGAGGACGTCAACTCGAGGAACAGCGATTGCTTTGACTGCTTCTCCACTTTGCCGCAACCCCGGCCTTTCCGAAGCGTTTCTCATTGCATTTTCAACAAGATCCCTGATCTGGTCGATATAGCTCTGGGTTGTGATGATGATGATTTCCTTTGGACCGTTATGATACCACGTCAATAAGGCTTCCTGGAACATCAGCGGATCCGGCTCAATGGTAGGTACAATCACAGACACATCGTGGGAGCTAGTGAAGATTGGATGATCTGATACAGGCACCGGGGCAAGGTTCTCTGCAGAGAGGTATTTGAATGTCGCTTTGACAAAGCGGTATACCCTAGACCTACGTGATTAGCTGCCAAGCCCTCAGATGAGTCCAGGCTTTTGCAAAAAGGGGGGAGGCGAACCGACTTCAAAATCAACATTAGGTACAAACTTCTCATGGTTTCGACCTACTAAAACTTTGAGGTGTTACTGCTCGAAGTTGAGATTTCACTGGCTCCCGCTGTGACCATGAATTTCATCTGGCAAGGTCAGAAAGGCAGCAGGATATTCTCATGAGGCTCGGCGGGAATCGGCACGCAGCGAAATCGGTGTAACGTTATGATCACGGCGCGATTGGCCAGGCTAATGGTCGCCTTATCAGACTTGTCGGAATAGTTTGCACATTGCGTCCCTTTCGTGGCCCTCTCCCAAAAGGTTGTTGTTCTGAGAGACATGTTTGAATTAGCAGGCTGTGTCACTGTGAGGTATACACCCTTCTGGAAGAAACCAAAAAGAGTTGAGTCTGCCAGCTCCCCCCTGCCGAAGTCCTTCAGATCGCACGACTGCAGGTCAAATCAACAAGCAAGAACGTCATTCCTAACTCCTTCCGCCTTCTGAATGCGCAGGAAGAGGAACAGGATAGGAGAATCAACCTGTTTGCGGTCTTTGAAAGACGAGCCGGTAGCGACATTTGTCCAAGAAGGAGAAGGGTCGTATGTATTTGCACGTTGGGATACGCAGGCTCTATGTTGTGCCACACGGGGCAACTTCCTCCGAGGAGTAGCACTGCTTACCGCTCGCCCGGAGACTTGTACCTATTCTGATACGAGAAGCCAGTCTCGACAAGATTGACTCTAAATAATCCAAAACATCGCTTGTGGAACTCATACTGTGTTTGACGGTGCAAAGTATTCGAAGACATTACTCGTCCTGAGTGCTTGAAGTTTTTCGCCATATTGAGCTAGTCTTGCACACAAATTCGGGATGCCCAATACGAGCCACACAGTCCGGCAAGAACGACCTTGTCGTCATTGGCGATCTTCGCCAGATTTACCGTGATGGAGACACCTCGGAGTTAAAAATGGTGCAACTGAAGTCGAAACTGGAATGCTCGCCGCTTACTAGCATAAGATTGTCGCAGATAACGACTCATCGAGGGAATAGCTAAGAAGAAAAAAAGAAAAGAGCCTTGGACATGAGGGAGAAAGAACCCATCCAGTTGAGACTGTAGAGAGTCCTGATCCTTGTATTGGCAGTGAGAGAGTGGGCCAGGAGAAGTAAATGACAAAAAGCCGCTTTGAACCTAGCCAGGACACCGATGGCGCAGTCATCAACAATGGGAGTTCCAGCAAATTCACGATCCTTGGGTCGCTAACCCCCTGATACTTTGGGTACACAGCCCACTCGCGGGTCAACATGGCTGTCTTTCGGTCCCATCGATCTTGGTTATCAAATCGCAGGTTTTTTCTTAAAAGGCACAAGGAGGTTGAGAAAGGAGTGTCCACTGTCAAGAAGATACCTGGATGCTACCGACATCTCTCCGCGACGCCGTGTGTATATGCATGCAATCTCTTTTTCAGACAACGAAATGGAGCTCCTTGAGTCTTTGAGCTGCCCGCCATATCCGGTTCTAAGAAAACCTGTTCTTCTTTCTTTCGCGCGCTCAAAGCTGCGGTGTCTATCGGGTTTTCCGATAAACACCAAGACCACCGCGCGTTGAGCCATGCACTCCTATCTGCAGTACCGCTCTCTTGGGACACGATTGGAGTCCCCAATCAGCAAACATCGAAACGGCCACAACCAAAGTCGAAGCCCCTTTGCCCAACAGCAAAACTCAGAAACTGCCCCGCATTTGGACCATGTGATGTCACGCGCCAGTATCGAGACGGTGACATATGAAGGCCTCCATCTCCAAGAGATGTCGCAGTTTCCGGTGTTATCGAACTCCCTATTGGCAAATGTGATGTCGGGTGTGCTCGAGAAACAGAACGACGACAACGACAACGAGAATGACAAGACAGCCAAAGTCTTCATTGTCGGGTTCGAAGGCCCAGAGGATCCTCTGAGTCCTCGGAACTGGTCCGTCACTAAGCGCCATCCTCTACACGTTTAACGTGGCCATGATCGCTCTAGTTGTAGGGCTGGCGGCCTCGATTGATTCAGCTGTAATCCCTAATGCGGCGGCAGAGTTCGGGGTCAGTGAGATAGTGGAGGCTCTGGCGACAGGTTTGGTGAGTATTTTCCCTCTCCTCTCCGTCGTAGTACACCTCTCGAGCTCTGGTCTCGTGCCATCTTCAGCAACTATGTGCTGACTTATCTTGCCTTTTGGTAATTTAGTTCCTGTGTGGATTCGGCGCCGGTGCTCTCATTGCTGGCCCGCTGTCTGAGACCGTTGGCAGAAACCGGGTCTATCTCGGTTCGCTGGCAATCTACATGCTCTTCGTCATGGGCGCGGGACTGTCTCAGTCAATCGAAGCCCAGCTGGTGTGTTGTTTTTCGTAGGCTTCTTCGGCGAGTCGCCTTTGTAAACGGTAGGAGGTACAATTAGCGATTTATGGAGTCCTTTGAATCGTCTGATTGCTTTTCCGATGTTTGCAAGTATGTGGAACTTTCCCCGAGTTCTGTCGTGGTTTATTTTCGCTTCAACACTTGCTGACACGTTCTCGCTGTCTTGTATTTGGATTGATGGGACTGTTGATTGGGCCTATTATCGGCGGCTTTATTACAGACTCTTCCCTTGCTGGCTGACGGTGAACGGAATGGGTGCGCTGATTGTGTCGGGCACATTGTTGGCGTCCCTCTTCCTCTTCCAGCCTGAGACGTATGAGCCAGGCCTCCTCAGATGGAAGGCGAATCACCTCCGCCGCATGATTCAAGGCGACAGCTTCAAGGCTCTAATGGAACTCGACAATCAAGCGATCTTCCGCCGGCGTATGTAGACGGCACTAAAACGACCTTTCGCCATATTCGTTCGAGAACCCACAATTGTACTCTGGACCGGATACCTAACTTTTACATACGTGATGCTTTTCGGCTTCCTGGATAGCTACAACTACGTATTCCAAGACACGTACTCCCTCTCGTCCGATATCACGGGTCTGATCTTTATCGGCATCGTCGTCAGGCTCGTCATCGCGTCCACGATCTAAACTCCCTTAATCTTCAAATGGGCCAAAGACGAAATTAACAACCTACAAACGAACGATGCCGAGTCCGCGTAGCCGCTGGCTCGCCTCCCGCCCGAGTTTTTCCTCTGGTATGCTATGCTGGGCGCGCGCGCCATCCCGGTCTCGTGTTTCTGGACCGCGTACCCGCACATCAGCATCTGGTCGCCGATCCTGGCATCCTTGCTCTTCGGCTACGGTATTCTCTCTGTGTTTATCTCCACGTACCTCTATCTGATCGACACGTACGAGGTCTACGCCGCCAGCGCATTGACAATGATCACATTGGTGCGATACGTGGTGTCCGGCGCGATCATCGAGAGCTCGATCCCGATGTACGAGAATCTAGGCGTCCAATGGTCTCTGACGCTCCTGGGCTGTATTGGTATTGTCTTCACTTTCGTGCCCTACGCATTCTTCGGTCCAAGAGTCGTTTTGCGAAGACCCATTAGTGTCATTTGCTCCGAGGGTTGCGAGCCTCGAAAAATAAGACTGAAGGGCTCAAAGCCATGGAAAGAGGTAGCACGATTTCTAGAACTATAACGGGCTTGTTTATTTGTTATGGACGTTGGGAATGTGGACTCCGAAGACATGGTCAAAATTCATAGAAAGGGTGGGATAGTATGCTCAATTATACACTGCCAAGCAGGTACTTTAATAGTTGGAACTGTTAATCCATCTTGTCTAGTTGCCTATCTATACCTCTCTGACAGTAGCTCACTTAGCTTTCCTGTATTGATGGCGGCGTCTGCGGGAAAAAATTCCGTCATTGCTATCATGGAGGAACAAATCTCTCAAATGAGCCTGCTGTAATCATACTTCACTTGATATAGAGCGAGACGGAAAAGCCGATTTAGGAATAATTTGTGAAAGACTGACGTTGGAAAGGACTTTTCAATCATAAGCATAAGATTTCTCGTGAATAGGAATGATGTACAAGAAGAGGCGGAAAGAGAGTAAGCTTCATGCAAGCTCTCATAAAGCATGAAAAGCAACCACGCTCAATACCAGTAGAGCAAGCGTGCTGGCTCGGTCCAATAAGCCTCCGCCACCCAACAGCCTGCCAGCGCCATTATCGCTGCTGCTGCTGTTACCATCACCTGTGGACAACCCGAACGGCAGGCCCTGGTAGCCAAAGGTCAAATTCTGCGGAATGGTCGTGTTCCAGCACTGCCCATTCACGATATCCAAATTTGTTAGATCGTCAGGGACCTTGAAGAACATGTAACTGCTCTGGTTCAAACCTTGGAAGCCCTCGGTGTTGTAAGGGAACTTGTCGCCGGGATCGGTCGCGGATGTGTTGCGCAAGAAGATGCACTGGACTTGACCAGGGTATTGTTTTGCCATTTCAGGATAGTCACGCATGACATCTGAGTTGCTGGTGTCGGCGACCAGGATGAATTTACGGTTGGGAAAGGTCTGGAAAACCTTGTCGAGAAGGAACTTGCGGATCGAGAGTGTTGCCGAGACGTCGCTGAAGTTCAAGGGGCGGGTGTCGAAACTGCCTCCAGGGTACGTCGAATAGATGAATTGCATGTAATTGCGGGTGATTTGTTCCGGGGTTGTGGTGAGGTAGTGGAAGTGCATGTTTGGCAGGCTATCGGACCAATTCCGGTAGATGTCGGGCATGTTCATCCATGGTGTGAATGGACGTGCGAACGAGTTCAGTAGTCCCTCCTTTGGCTCGTAGATTTTCGTTACGCGTAGAATGTCGTCGATGTCGGATATGATGGTTAAGCCCTGGTCGGATACGAGATATGAAGTTGCATTGCCAGTGTCCGTCCCCTGAGCATATACATTCAATCTCTGTGGAGGAATTTCGCCGGTTCCTGGAGTCAGAGCAAAAGAGTTGTTGTCAATTGGGATGAAGACGTCGAAATCGCCTTCGGGAGTCGTCGGGTAAGGTAAGGTCGTGATCTGCTCTCCTGAAGCTGGGGTAACTCCGCCACCGCCTCCAGGTTGCCCGCTGGCCCCGAATTCGGGACCTGGGACAATGTCCATCGTGACTGATTCATTTCCTTGTTGAACAACATAAATCTCTCGTGTGAGATTTCGAGCTTGATCTTGCTGTGATGGAGGCAGGTCCGCGACGCTTGTGTCGATTAAGTAGAAGTTTGCAAGCTTATCAACAGTAGCGTTGGAAATGTTGGGTTGTTTAAATACATTGCCATGTATGCGCAGATTCCACCCCGATGAAGTCCAATTGCCATATCCTGGAATATTCAACACTTGTGTTGGAGTAGCAGCCAGGTCGGAGCTGCTAACCCCCAGGCTACTCTGGACAGCGCTGCCAGTGGGTAGATTTTGGAGACCTGGCAGCAAACCATTGGAGACGTATGAAGGTATGGCTGTTCCAAGCTCACTGAAGATCGAGTTGACGTAGGAATCTAAGTCGGACGCAACATCGCTAATGATATTTCGTCTAGCTCCTGCATATGCCCCGTAGACAGCAAGGGTGCGAGTGGGAGCGGGTGTTATCAAGGCTGCTTCGTGGGGAAAGACTTGGGTTGGAACTGCATATGCTTCAAGGACGACGGCAGAGAGGGTCAATAGAGATCGTAGGGCCATGTCGAGAGGAGGTAGGGAATATCAGATCTGGAAGACTGGTTAGCGAAGTTGGCGCGTTTTACAAGGGATCACCACATACGTGTGTTAATGAATAGGTGCTGCCAGCCACAACCACGCAACTCAACTCGCAGTAAGCTGAAGCATGTTTGAGAAGAGTACGGAAGTACTTGTATGGACATGTGCACACATACAAGGCATGTCAGCAAGAGGCACGCGACTGCCACTAAGGGCGAGCAGAGGCGTCGCTAGCATGGGAGATGCTCGATCTGGGGATCTGGCTCGATTCTCGGAGCCTGTAGGAAGTTGAAATCAAGGAAATTCCAGCAGGTTGACGACAAGTTGCATGGGCGACGGCCCGCCACAAGAAGGCACTTGTATCAAAACATGCAGTCCGTGACGTCAATTGCCATAAGGAGTTTGATGGCAAAACTCTAAGCGAATCAAGCATCTGCTAATCATCTGCAAAGTAGCACTCGGCAAACCTTCCACGTTCAACACCGATGCAGTTTCGGAATCGGAAGTCGCGTTTCGCGCTCGACTCGAAAATCCTGCAGCACGTGTATGTATCCATGTTCATTCAATCGTCAATTCCAAACCCATTCACCTTTGTAAGGGTATGCTGCTGATTCTCATTTGTTGCAAGCAATGATCAGAATTAACCCAGCAGCAATGCATGTCACCAACAGTGGTCATGACCACCTTGAACCAGAAGAAAATGTATCCCAACTGTCACCCGAACTCCCCCAGCTAACTGACCTACACCTCACTTTTCAGCTCATGCTCCTTTGTCAATGCTTGCTTTTGCTTATTCTATTTAGTAGCAACTTCAACTTCTTTCTGTTTCTAGGCTTCGTCTGCCCAGCCTATGGTGGGCTCTTCTATTCCTCTGGTCAGAAATGAAGCCACCGCTCGGACAATCTGGATGGACCGAATTGTGTGAAAATCCAATCTCACAGTTGAAAGGCCCATGCCGACTTGAAGAATGGGCTTTAGGTTCCCTATGGGGACTGCCACTCGCTGTGCGACCGAGCCGTCATTCCGTCCCCCTTGAGTACTCGAATATTTGATGGCGGTGGTCCGTGCAGCCCTGCCAGGGTGTCCAGCTGGAATGCTGCATTCTGATGTTGTTGTTATGCTCTCGCGTCCCCTGGCATCAGCCCTCAAAAACCAACCACCTCTGCAATTCTTTCTTAAAACTTTTGTTGGTTGACAGTCACTCGTTTGGTTCGGAGTTCTGCAGTCCTCCACCCCTTTCTCAGTCTTGTTTTTCAATCTTTTACTCACTAAAGGGCCGCTCATCATGCGGCGGTCTTTGTCGCTCCTTACTCCTTCTCTCGCCGTGCAATTTGCATTGGCGAGCGCTCAGGCTCTGTCTACACTCACCTATGGACCCAACGGACTGTGTCCTGTTCCTTCGATCACCAGTGTTGTTGTTGTACAGCCAGGATACTACAGCTCCGTCTTTCAATCAGCCTCGCAGATTGTGAACCTTTTTGGTAACGGCGATACGGTTACGATCAACAATGCCCCAACGACGTACATTACCAATACATATATCACAACGACCATCGTGTCGACTATCATCACTGCAGTAAACCCTTCGACTACATCGACGACTGGCGGCGGCGGCGATGTTGGGCCAATTCTCACGAGCACCTCTTCAATAACGATTTCGACATCCAGTTCTCATGCTTCCATCCCACCTCTGAGTACAACGTTTTCTGCACCATCGTCGACATCCACATCGACGTCTGCCTTCACACCTATCCCTCCACCTCAAACGACACCGGCTCCTCCACCAGTTCTGACTTCAACATCAGTGGATGCGAATGGAAACACAGTTTTGGTCACAATCACTCAACCGACGTTATCTCTCGGCGAAGGTCTCCCTTCTGGCACCATCACTGATCTTCCATCGGCTCTGGCGTCGTCTGGCATTATTGTTGGTGTTGCAGTTAACGGTTTAGGTGCAAAGGTGAAGAGACAGGGCACAGGCTCGCAAGCAGCCCAGGTCTTATCTGGCGGAGATGGAGGATCTAGCAATGCCTGTGATGTCGCAGTCCGATATTTCCTGCAACATGGCCAGTTGACCGATGGAATGAATGTCGTCGGTCGTAATACTACCGATAGTTTTGCTTTGGTGACGCCAGACCCCGATTTGAACAACGTGACGACAGTATTTGAGTTCATCGATGGTATCTTGAATTGGGACAGCCCTGACGATGGGTTTGCCACCTTCTACCAATGTATGGATGGCAAGGTGTACGCTGGATTCCCCAGTCCTCCTCGCCCTGATTGCTACGTGGTCACTTTGGGTGGCATAGCTGCCACAGCATGCCCAGTTCCACTCAGAGACCCCGATGACACCACCACCACCACCACCACCACCACATCATCTAGTAGCTCATCGGCCACACCTCCTCCAGCTGATTCGTCAACTACAACACCAGCAGTTGTTGCGTCGACGACGGACTCGGGGAACTCCAATCCTAGCACAACGCCAGAAGGCACATCCTCCAGCGCTTCAACACCTGATAGTACGCCAGTGTCATCATCAGGGATGCAGACACCAGCATCATCAAGCCCAACACCTGTGTCCAGCTCACCAGTCCAGACCACACCGCCGGCGGGTAGTCCTACTTCGAACTTACCGGCCACAAGCAGTCCACTTCCGAGCTCAAGCCTCTCTCCCTCAGGTACTCCTGCCGCGTCGAGCTCAACCTCGCCAAGCCAGGTGATTCCTCCGTCAAGCTCATCAGGGTCAGGTGCGCCACCAACCTCTGCTGTTTCTTCCGCGCAGCTAAGCTCGACTGTTTCGCGCTCAACCTCAACAACCGCTGCTGTCATCATGTCGAGTGGTTCCATATCTGTCTCTTCGTCGGCCCTTGCAACATCGAGCGTGGTCGTATCTTCGCCTGCAACTTCGACCACTGTCGCGTCTTCTGCTGCTTCCGGAAGTAGCTTCAGCAGCGGGCCTGTGATTGGACCAGGTACTACTTCCCTAGCGCCCCCGGGCACGAGTACCAGTCCAATACCCCCAATTTCGAGTACTTCAGCAGGTATAGTGTCTTCCTCTCCTTCTGTATCCACTTCTGCCCCCAGTTCAGCAACAACGACCATGTCCGCAAGCAACAGCGCCCAACCAGCGACCACAATAGTGAGCTCTGCTGCTCCTACTACAGGTGGTATCATCAGCTCTACTGCTACGACAATATCTCCAGCAGGACCGTCCTCTACGTCGGCTAGTTCAGGGGCAACCACTGTACCATTCACGACGCAAAGCTCGACAACCACAGTCTCAGTAGTATTGCCGGTAACTAGCAGCACAACTCCTGCTGGTCAAACCTCAAGCCCTAGTACGTCTCCTGTTGTGGTTTCTACCAGTACTTCTAGTCTTTCCACATTCTCTTCTACCCCTCCTGCTACATCGGCCAGTAGCAGTTCGGTCAGCTCTCCGCCCGTTATATCGACATCACCAGGTACTTCTCAACCGCCGACCTCAAGCATCTCACCGTCGAGTATCTCCTCATCTGCTGCAACGCCCACTACTCCAATAGTAACGTCCACAACGACTTCAGCGCCATCTGCAGGTTCAAGTTCTTCGGCGTCTTCATCTTGTATGTTCACACTTCCTCTACTCCAAATTGGCCTAACCCTTCAGCAAAACGGTCTGCTAATCCAACCACTTTGATGTAGCTTCATCTAGTATGTCTTCTCTAGGTAATCCCCACCCAAGCTCTACTACCCAAATCCCTTCGCCCCTATATTCCACTCCTCCCTCACCAACGAGGTCGAGCAACGTCGGCTCTCCGAGCACGAGCACGAGTTCCGCAGGGCTGACATCAACTGGTACAACAGGACTGAGCACAACTATCTCTTCATCCTCAAGTACGAGCACTGGCCTTGCTGTCCAGTCCTCTACTTCTGCCAGCACTGGTTCGACGGCTATTTCTTCAATTTCAAGTGCAGGCGGAAGCTCAGCGAGCATCTCGACTGTCACTGGCACGAGCACAACTGCATCCACGACTGCCTCCGCTGTCTCGAGCACAGGAAGTACAACACAAACCGTTTCAAGTTCTGCTGGGTCTACATCTACCACGTCAGCTTCCGCTACAGTGTCGACGGTGACTTCAACAAGCTCTTCAACCTCGGCAGCAACTAGTTCGGTTTTAACGGGCTCGACGACTTCATCGGCGTCTAGTACCATGCAAACCAGCTCTACAGCATCAACTGTTTCTGGTAGTACTGCCCAAACAAGTTCCACGGCATCAAGTTCCACCAGCGTTGCGGCTACAAGCTCTACAGCATTAACATCATCTAGTGCTTCGCAAACCAGCTCTACTGTGTCAACTTCCACTAGTGTTACGGGTGCAAGCTCAACGGCGTCGACAACTAGTAGCTCTGCGGTTACAAGCTCCACCGCCTCGACGACATCTTCAACCTCAAGCGGTTCTGCTACCAGCTCCACTCTCTCTATAGCTACCTTGACTTCTGTCTCCGGGACAGTATCTACATCAAGCTCATCCACAGCTAGCAGCGTTACCGGTACGGGTAATGCTACCACGACCTCCTCTTTAACCCAATCTAGTACTGCTGATTTGGAATATTTCTCCTTTGCTACCCTTGCAATGCTTGATAACTATCGTCTGTTTTCACTAGCACTGCAGGATCGCTGACACCTACCACCACAGGAACCTCTTCAACTTCGACCAGTAGTTCAGTGACCAGTTCGATGTCGACATCCTCCACAGCCAGCACTACTGCAGCTGTTACGACAACAAGCACCACCACGACCACCACGACCACCACTACCACGGCGGTGGCAACAACAACTTCGACTGTTGTATCTACCTCTCCCACTACATCCACTACCTCCACTACTTCGAGTTCTTCGTCGAACTCCCCTCCGGGTGGAACAAATGCAGCGAACATGGCCGCGACCAATATTGTTAATCCTGTTATTCCCCCCGCAACAGGAGCTCTTTGCTCGGGTGTCAACATCGTCACCGGGACCCAGCCATTACCACTTCAAACAGGAGCGTACAACTATCAGAAAGTTGCCTTATCCAACAACCCAAGCGCTGTCTATGAGGTTGAGTGCTGGATGGACGCACACACCAGCACAGGCCCCGCAGCAATCGCAGGCGTTTTCTCTCTTGAAGCCTGTATGGATCTTTGTACTCAAGCTGGCTCATCCGCGTGCACAGTGGCATACTGGGCATCAGGAACTAATCAATGCACCTTGTACCAGAATTCTGCAGTCACGACGCCAAACAGCATCGTTTTCAACGCGGTCCGCACGGCCCGACTTCTTACCCCAACTCTCCCTCAGGTCTTCGATGCTACTTATCTCTTGGCTCCGGGTTACGATCTTAATCTCTGCGGAGGCCCGAATAACAATTATTACAATCGAACTTTCGTCGGTATCTATAACAAGGGTCCGGCGTCAAATGGTGGTCCGCTCATATCGGCCAATCGAAATGATATCTATATCATTACTTGCGGTCCTTATTCGTTCTGGTCTTCCGGGGCTGGCACGCCGTACAACACACTTACTACTTATAGCACCTACGGTTTTACCGCTGCACCACAGACCGCCGATGACTGTGCTCGACTCTGTGAACAAATCGCCACTGTAGCCGGTTACAGCAGCAGCGGGTGCCGTATCTTCGAATGGTACGGTACTAGTAACGGACCTGACCCATCGAATTCACCATGTACGCTGTACCCCAACCGTCCCGCTGGTTTGTTGCAGTATCCCCCGTCCCGACCAGGCGTGGTCGCTGCTGGTCTCTCTCGGTCAGGCAGTAATGGTGAATTCAACATCGGCACCTCATTCCCACAAACCTACAAGAAGCGCTCGCTCCCTCCGGGCGTTGGACCCCAACGTGTGCATGCCAGAGATGCACTGGCAGAAAGTGATCGCATCACAGCTGATGTTATCATTCCTTTTTACGGGCAGTAAGGTGCAGATTTACAAACTGCGGACTTTGAAGCTGATGGGCAGGAATCGTTCTCCAGTACTCCCGCAAAGTAAAGTTTGGACGCGGCAAGCTGAGTTGAAGCGATAAGAAGGTGGCAGGCCTTGATATGGACGGAAGAATACATGGCAATGGGGCAACAAGTACTCCCAGCCGAGACAAACATCATTCGTGGTCAATGTACCGGATCAAGCAACAAGACGCGGTCGTGTCTTTGCGGGCTTTGCAAATTGTGGTAGCGTGTGTGCACTTTGTTTTTCAGGGCTTTATGTGCGACTGTTCTTTAGAATGCTCATGGGGATTTATTGCTCTAGGTCTTTTCTTTGCAAATCCATGATCGCGGCTTTTTTGCATCTCTATTCAATCTGGAAGAAACAGAGGAAGTTCGCTTGATGATCCTCGGGATTTGTGGTTTTTTACTTAATACGAATACAATCCACGATTTTTTGACTGCAGGAAAAAAAGACAACCTCCACTGAGTCGTTCTCCTAGATACGCCTTTGCCTGGTGTTGGTCGAAACATGCCTATTCTCGATTCCCACCTTCGTTCACCTCCGTTCACACCCGTCTCACGTCCCTGAGACACGCCAACCTACAACGACGCCGGCTGCGGCATATCCGGCGAGATCTCGTAACTGATCCTTCCCGCGGGGAGGAAAAACAGCGCCACGAGGGCCCCGCCCCTGACTTCAGGATAATGGTGCGTCCCTGGGCCCGGACTCGTCCACCCGGGGCCCTGCCATCCTTGCATGCCCTTCAACTCGGCCTTACTCGTCTCGTCGAGCAGTATCACGCAGTTGATCTCGCCGTACGGATGCGCGTGATACTGGCCCCGGTACTCCTCCTCGCTCTCCATGTACACCGTCGTGATGGAGATGAAGTTGCTCTCGGGCGTCGGCGGCGCGATGCGGCCCCGTCGGTACTTGGGCCCGTCCAGCTCCGTCTGCGCGACCCAGCCGTCCTTGAGACCTTGAAGGATCGAGGTCCTGAACGACTCGTAGTACGGTGTGCCGGGCCCGTAGGTGGCGTTCAGTCGCTTCTCGAGCTCGTGGCCAGGTGTCAGGTTCTTCACTTCCCGGAAGAATGAATGGCACGTCTGCACGAAGGTCTGGGC
Source organism: Cladophialophora exuberans (assembly GCA_030068005.1). Classification (NCBI taxonomy): domain Eukaryota; kingdom Fungi; phylum Ascomycota; class Eurotiomycetes; order Chaetothyriales; family Herpotrichiellaceae; genus Cladophialophora; species Cladophialophora exuberans. The sequence continues at coordinate 16,617 of JANSVK010000094.1, read as the reverse complement.
GCTGGGGTATTTGGATAGGTCGAGGACGGGAGCGTCAGCCATGGTGGTGGGTGGTGAGTGAGAGGGTCGCAGGAGAGTTGCTTTTGCGTGGATGATGAATGTGAGGCGTTCTGCGCTTCTTGTGTTGTTCTCCTTTTTAAATATTCATATGTTGTGTCGGAGGGTGGTGTACACTTTTCATGAGTCACTCCTGTGAGAGAAATAGATGTAATTTATTTGCTCGGCGCCGATAATTGCTCTTCTCTCATAGGATATTATCAATCGTATTCCCAATGCGGCGCTCGCTCTTCAGATATGGCCTCTCACTCGTTTGCGCTCACTGCTATTGAGGTTAAAATATCGATGGTTTGCTAGGCGTAGGATCCCCGCTTATGGCAAAGTACATAATGAGGAGAAAACATGGTCGAAATAGCGTTCGGTAGGACATTCCCGCAAAGTACCGTCGGCGGCTGGATGAACCGACTTGTACTGCCGAGTGTCTGATGTCTCGTAAAGAGTCGCTTGCCTCGCTTGTGAGACTTGGGCAACGCTGGACACCGTGGCTAGGTTGCTGTTAAGGCGTACCAGACACTACGTACTTCACAACTTATTTCCTATAAGCACACCGTGAGAGGGCGGGAGAAATCATTAAAGGGTTCAACCTTGCATATAAGGCACGTATCGAGTCACTACTACCTTACCTGCTGATCTGGGGTCGGATTCGGAGACAGAAATAGTACTACACGTGGGTCAGGATATATGGTCTCGGTAGATGCGCATGGTAGAGATCGCTCTTGCGGCAATGAAAGGTAGTATGGGTTCCGTGATTGCGAAGATGCAGTCGGCTTGCTAGTGAGGACCGGTTCAACCACAACTGACATCGAGGGTACCGAATATCCTCAATCGTTAAGCTGGAGCTATCTTCCTGCCACTCAGGGCAGTTTACGTCTCGACGAACTTGTATAGCTGTGTCGGATATTGACTTCAAGATTGAGGGCGTGCGGTCAATATGGAAGAGCTTGACCTAGTCATCGTTGGAGCAGGTGAGTCTGAAACGACAAAAAAATTGAAAAGATCGCAGTGAAGTTGGCGGAATGAGGAAAAGTCCTGACGAAATCATAGGATGGCATGGACTCGCCATGGCAAAGACCTACCATGAAATCTGTCCCGGCAATAGCATGCTTATCATCGACTCTGCACCGTCCATAGGCGGGACATGGGGAAAGGAGCGGTTGTATCCAGGGCTGAAAACCAACAACATCATCGGTTCATACGAGTTCGGTGATTTCCCGATGACACCTGATAAGTTTGGCGTGAAACCTGGGCAGCATATACCTGGCGCAGTGGTGCATGAATACCTGAACCAATTTGCGGAAGCATTTGGTCTGACGTCGCACATGATGTTACAGACAAAGGTCGAGTCTGCCGAACTGCAAGAAGATGAAAAGTGGCTGTTACAAGTCCGCAAAGTGGACGCTGAGAACCATAAGATATCTTTCTTGAGAACAAGAAGGCTCGTTCTCGCCACAGGATTGACGTCTGAGCCTTACATTCCCGACTACAAAGGCAGAGAAAGCTTCACAGGCAACTTTCTTCACTCGCGTCAATTGAAAGACAGAGCAAAGGACATCCAGTCGTCCAAAGAAGTGATTGTAGTTGGAGCCAACAAGTCCGCATGGGACACCTGCTACTCCGCCGCAACGTCGGGAGCACATGTACATATGGTGATCAGACCTGGCGGTGGCGGACCAAGCTGGGTCTGGCCGGTCATGCTACCATTCAAGCTTTCTCTCCAGAAAATGGCAACCACAAGATTTTTCACGTTGTTCGAGCCCTCAATTTGGGCGGAAGGAAATAGTGGCTTCGACTGGTTTCGGAGAATGCTGCACAGGACATGGGTTGGACGACAACTGGTGAAGCTGTTTTGGAAATTTCTCACGGTTCCTGTGTTCTCGGCGAATGGCTATTCGACCCATCCGGAGTTGGCAAAACTGAAGCCATGGACCTCAATGTTCTGGATGGGCAATTCTCTGGGCGTGCACAATTACGAAACAAATTGGTTTGAGTTGGTCAGGCAAGGGAGAATCACGGTCCATGTTGCAGATGTTATGTCCTTTTCGAAGAATCAGATCTCTCTTTCGAATGGGGAAGTGATTGTTGCTGACACGTTTGTATCTTGTACCGGGTGGAAGATGACGCCACCAATTCGATTCTTGCCAGAGGATGTCGCAGGACAACTGGGGCTTCCTGGAGTAAGTACATCGGAGGATGGAGAAGATCTGATTCGAAAAGCGACAGAGGAGATTCAAAGAGTTGTCCCAGAGCTGTGTTCAGCCCCCGTCAAGGTGCTACCGGAGGAGTCGGCGCTGGTCGTCTCGACCAGAGAAAGCCGAACAACGTCGCCTTATCGACTTTACCGCTTCATGGTCCCTGCTGCAAGAGTTCTCCGAGAGAAGCGAAGTATAGCGTTCCTGGGAGCCCATCTCGCGCTAAATGCCATCACTGTCGCACAGGCACAAGCACTGTGGCTCACCGCATTCTTTCTCCACGAGATCCCTCGCCTAGAAAGCCCTCAGGCAGACTGGAAGGAAGTGAACTATCAGACAATCCTGCAGAGTGAGTATTGTCGCCTGAGACATCCTCCGGAGGGTGGTGGCGCAGGAGAGAGGTGTCCTGATCTGGTCTTTGACGGCTTGCTGTACACTGACATGCTTTTGCGGGATGTTGGATTGCAGAATTTCAGAAAGACTGGGATATGGAAAGAATTCTTTGACCGTTATCTGCCGAAAGACTATGCTGGAATGACGAGCGAATTCAAGAAGCGAGTGCAGACCCAGTAGAGAACCATACATGTACCACAGGGTATTACGAGTACTACAGGTAGACGAGGATCGGAGGCACGTGACTGGTTAGAAAACGTGACGATTCCCCGGACGAACGTAACAGTGATGCTTCCTCAATTTCTCCTCATTTGATGCTCAACTCATTGATGACTTTCTTCCTGCCTGCACTTCTTTCGAACATCGTTAAATTTGACGTCCAAGTTCTCTCAGAGCTTGTGTGAATGATGACACTGTTCAGAGATGACCGAAGTGAGGTTCCATCACCGCCATGTTGTTGACGAACTCCGCAGGTGAAGGCTACTTCGTCACGCTCCATATCAAAATCGTGCCTCCTCAAGCTGAATCCGTGCGGCCAAATCCTGCCTGTCGCTACTGGATGCCTCCCAGAGGCGTTACAAACATTCTCGATCCTCGCCGTCGGATTTGTCAAAGCGTGCATGCAGGCCGCGGAAGTCCAGCGACCAGCAGGTTTTTACAAGCCGAGGAAAGAGAGGTGTCTCAAACTATTACGCAGTGGCAGCAAAATTGGCGCAAGAGGAGGTTTATAAACATACCCGGGTGCCAGTCAGGAGTTTTGATCGAGTAAAACCGACTTACCATCGAGTAATAAGGATACCTCGCAGAGGTCACCGACGGCCGAAAGCGGCCTAGCACATTGGCAAGTGCCCGAGATCCTTATCGCTGCCTCCGATTGCCGCAGTTAGAAACCGGTTAAGCGTCGTGCCACAATGGACGTGCCCTGCGCACATGTCCCAACGATAACAGCAGCATTGTCAGCGCACCGCCTGAATTCCCACCATCCCCAACCAAACTCGCTCCCTCTCGGCCAAATTGTGCTTCCCGACACCTGACACCTTATCTCTACTCGATCATATCGAGTAATGGATACCCTCCGCGTATTCAGTGAGGCGCCGCATGACTCTCTTCACCAATAACATGCTCGAGAGTCTACCGAATGGTCCATGCCCTGGTCGGGTTCCTCCGTGCAATACACCTCCACAGCCCTAAGTATTTTCCTAGGGGACCCGATCAGATCAATCCTCCCACGCATGGCTCTGAACGGCACGAGATGGGGCAAGACGAAGGGAGGAGCAAGAATCTCGAAGGTGGTATATCTTCTTTTGTGGCTGTCCTTTGTCCCTCCCGCTTCCAAAATCGCCCAGATTCCGCTCTCGAACAAGTGGGTGAGACGTTGACTTGCATATCGCTTATCGTCCCCGTCTGATAAGAACTGTGTTTCCCGAATTCACGTGTTACAGTGCCCTCAAATCCTTCCTCTCGAGTATAGCGAGCACAGCAAGCGTCAGGGTTTCTCTTACTCACGGCGACAACCATGGCTAGCTTCCCTAGATCGTGGTCTTTCCACAACTACCCAACGCCTCCGAGATCTCCACCGAATGGCTTATCAGAGAACGGCCACGTCGACACCCCGATAACCGTGATAGCATCCTCTCGAGCCGTTAGGTCGGGACGGCTTTCCGCGGCCACCATTGTCATATCAAATGCTACCGGCAAGATCATAGCCACCTTTGATTCGATTGTACCTGCGTCCGACTTCCCTCCAGATACCCTATATACCGATTATTCCCCACATATACTTCTGCCAGGATTGGTCGACGCGCACGTCCATCTTAATGAGCCGGGAAGGACAGAATGGGAAGGTTTCTACACGGGCACACAGGCTGCTGCCTTTGGCGGAGTCACGACGGTCGTAGATATGCCTTTGAATGCGATACCTCCAACCACATCGGTCGCCAATTTACAAGAGAAGATCAAAGCCGCCGAGGGTAAATGCTGGGTTGATGTTGGTTTCTACGGAGGCATCATCCCTGGCAACGAGGCCGAACTCAAGGCCCTCGTAAGAGAAGGAGTTAGAGGGTTCAAGGGATTCCTCATTGACAGTGGTGTGGATGAGTTTCCAGCAGTGTCGTCCACTGACATCGAGAAGGTGTTTGCGGAGCTGGCAGATGAGCCCACAACGGTCATGTTCCATGCGGAAATGATCCCACCTATTGCGGACTCGGTCGGTGATGATGTGCAAATTTCGTTGCCTCCGCTCCAACCCCATGGGCCTTTAGATGCCTACAGCACCTTCCTTCAGTCTCGGCCACCCTCCTTTGAGACGTACGCCATCGAGGAGATTTTGTCACTGGCTCATTTGGCTCCGAATCTCCCGCTCCATATCGTCCACCTTTCGGCCATGGAAGCCATACCATTGTTGAGGAAAGCACGAGCGCAAGGCATCAACATCACCGCCGAAACGTGTCCGCATTACCTGTCTCTAGCGGCTGAGCAGGTAGCCTTGGGCGACACACGGCATAAATGTTGTCCGCCTATTCGAAGCCAATCAAACCAGGACAAGCTCTGGGAGGAATTAAAACATTATGCTGACGAAGGGGTCATCAAGACAGTTGTCTCCGATCACTCGCCATGCACCCCCGACCTCAAAATCCTACCTTCTCACATCCCGGGTCATGTTTCCCTGCCGAAGGATATTGCCAAGGCTTTACAGTTGGATCGTAGTCGCGGCGATTTCTTCTCCGCATGGGGGGGTATCTCTTCCGTCGGAATGGGCTTGCCCATCCTGTGGACAGAAATGTCTCGTCGCGGCTTGGCAGATGAAGATGATGCCATTATCGATCTGGTGAAGTGGTGCTGCGTTAATACTGCTATGCAAGTCGGTCTCGAAAAGCAGAAAGGTGACCTAGCAGTGGGATTCGATGCTGACATTTGTGTCTTCGATGACACCAAGGAATGGGTTGTCGAGCCTTCGACCATGCTGTTCCGCAATAAATGCTCGCCGTATCAAGGAAAGACGATGACCGGACAAGTCAAAGAGACGTGGCTGAGAGGTCATCAAATTTTCGTAAAGGACGGGAAAAACGGTGGGTTTGTCGGCAAAGGATGTGAAGGAAAGCTTTTACTGGAACCAAGATTGAAGGAGTTAAAAAAGGTGAAAAGCTGGTTTCAGCGTTGGGTGTATGATTTCGAGGCATAAGGAAGGGGCGTGATGTAGACAATTAATGATATAGAAGTTTGTCCTAAATTGAGACCATGTCAAGGAGTTTTCTTCTGCTCTTTGTCCCATTTCTCTCGGACTCTTCTTCGCATACCACCATTGACTCCTCGTCCCCAAATCTCTTCTTTTTCCATTGTCGCGGCGGCGTCAATGCTAACAAGTCTGCCGTGCGCATCAGGCGAGGCTTGCTGTCCCGTGTATTCTCCGATCATAGTTTTCCGCTCCCTTTTATTTCTTTCCTTTTGTTTGCTCATGCCCACCTTTCTCAGGTAAGCAGCATAGACGCCGACTTCAGCTATGCCAACCACGATTCCCGTCCCTAAAGAGACAAGAACTCGCACTCCATCGTTGGGCCACCATCTCGTCAATTGAAACACTGCAACCGCACAAAAGACGACGCTGAGTAGGATATTGAGCACCAATGACGGGCTGATGTCATCTTCTCCGTCGTCACTGCCCACATCATCTCCCGCTCCTTTTGATACTAAAGTGGCATATTCACGCTGTTCCTGCTCTCGCCGCAGCCGTTCCATAAGAGCTAGGTATTCTGGCGACGGTTGGGGTTTGGGAGGTGGAGGTGGAACATAGACATGTGCTCCTCGAAGAAGACTATTCAAAGTGCTGGCATTCGGACTCTGGGGGTTTGCGAGCAGGCGTGACACCGCAATGAGGGTCTTGTGGTCGATGGGGAGGCCACATCTTGAGGGCAGCGTGGTATTCTCCATAGCTAGAGAAGTGCGGTCGGAGGGTGTGAGGGAGGATATGGCGGCTAGAATCCTGGGTGTAGTAGTTAAGAGAACCATGCCGATTTCATGGGAGGGTCCGGGTCGGTGGTTATGAATGGTCCATGTTTTTGCTTTTGGACCGTGGAGCATTTGATGGAATTAGTGCAGCCTTGTAAAGGTATCCCACTGCAAGGCTGCAACTCGCTAACGCTAGGAATCAGCTTAACAGCTGCTTCTCCACTGCTGAAAATCGCGCTAGAACTTTTGGTGTCGGAGTTTCGTGGGGGAAGTTCAAGTTGAAGTTGCAGTTGCGCTTTGCGACCCGGGCGTCCACGTCAATTAACTATGCGATTATTTTATGCACGACTTCCCTCGACTCACTTGACCGGCTTCAACTTCCTCGACGCAAATTCTACCGCTTTCGATGCACCGTTAACATGAAGCGCATGTCAAATCTCCGTCATTATCATGGGAAATTCTCAGAGTCAGGAAGGCGGCTCTACTGCTCCTGCGACTGAAGCTGATCTTGAGGGTAATTGAATTTGTATGCGTGTGCAAACTGAACCTTACCTGACTGTGCTGCCAGAAGATTTTGACCTCTCCAAAATACCCGACGATCGAGATTCTGTGGTTCGAGACTCAGAGCCCGCCGTCATTAATCCAACCGAAATTAAGAGTGGGCTGTCTGAAGATTCCGATGAAGTCGCCGGCATGGCAAGCCGAAGCGACCTGCCACGGCCAAAAAAGGCGTCGCGATCGAAGAAGCAGAGCAAGAAAAAGCAGAAAAGACAAAGAAAGAGTGAACTCGCACCTATTGAATTTCCCGATTCTCCCCAGGATACCGACCCTCATGACGAGTTGAGCCTTTCACTGGTCAACTTGGAAGATCAGCCATTGAAGGACACAGAACCGGAGACATATCATATTTATGCCACCTCCGACCAAAGCGATGCAGAAGACAATAAGGCACACGAAACATTTGCTGCCCCAAGCGGGTTCACTGCGGTCAATGCATCGAGTCAAGCACGCCCGGCCAAACCCCCTGGTCGAAAGGCTTTGTCGGTGTCCAGCGCCGAAAGCGACATTCCTCCGCAGTCTCTGTCAGAAGAGCCCGAGCCCGCAGTCAACCCTTCCAATCCATCGGTACCGGCGACACAGCAGGGAAACGAAGAGCCGAGCGCCCTACCAAGTACGCAAATCTCCGCACCTAAGACTAACGATGAAGGCCGCTTCTTATGCCCTCTCGTCGACGAGCATGGCTGCAAAAAGACCTTCACCAACAAAAGGTCGGCAATACGACACGCGAATAGCCATACCCGACAGTTTGTTTGTGTTATTTGCGCTAAGCAAATGAGCCGTCTGGATACGTTGACCAAACATATGAAACTACACCAGAACTCCCAGACTGTCAGCCGCCCAAGGAATGCTGCCACGACTGCCGAACCACCTGAGGAGATTCCCAACCCCGAAGAGACAACTGAAGCAATTGAGGCCGCAGCTGAGGTCGATCAGCTCGAGGAGGACGGCTTAGCCGAATACCGTACACCCCCAGAGACTTCACAGTCTCCACAACACGAGAAAGTAGTTGACGCTTCCCCCGAGCCTCAGGACATCGCAGACATTGAGATGACAGGACCAGATGTACAAGGAGACAATACAGACGACGAATCAGAAATACAGTCAATAACGCCTTCTGACGTCGATGATGATGCGATACAGGATTCACACGCTGTGGAAGAAGCTGCTGAAGATGACTCTGCACAACAATCTAGTGCACCTCCCAGTATCTTCGACAAAGACAACGTAATGATAGAGGAGACGCCACTGCCTGGGGAAAATCTGAAGCGTAAACGAGGGGCACTAGACTCGCTGGAAGGTCTACCATCAAGTCCTGGAAGAAAGAGGAAACGGAAGACAGGGTTGCCTAGCTCCCCGCCAACCTCTGTCCCGTCTCGAGAAACCAATAGGCTAGTTACGCCTGAAGCATCTACACTCATTACAGCAGCGCAAAAGCGCCAAAACACCGATAAAATTGTTCCACGGTTACAAACAAGACAGGGAAGTATTGATTCTTGGGCCCAAAAATTCACTCCTGGGTCAAATCTGAAACATCCCACTCTCAATCCTTCACCACGCCGCCCAGGTAACCATAGGGTTGAAGTGGTCATTCCTCCCACAAGCCAGACTGGCCCTTCTGGATCCAAGCCAAAGAAAAAGACTGTTGGGGTGGTGAATACCGATCATCAAGAGGTTGCAGCAGACTCATTTGAGAAATTTAGGCGTAAAAAGCCTCGAAGAGAGATCTATGCAACCCCCAAGGGCAAGAAGCGAGCTGAGCCAGATGTGGAATACTCGACGCCGTCAAAAGACGCCACCGCTAACGAAATCGATGCATCTAGCAGCGATGCTCCTTTACCGAATGGCATTGCTACATCCGTTGCGAAAAGAACATTTCCTAGTCAGCCCCACGAATCTGACGATCAGGATTCCGACGCACAAGACTCTGAAGCCCAAGATGACGTTGTCCAATGGAACGGCGCACAATATAATGACGAGGACTCAGATGTGTATGCGGCTCCAGTTTCTGAGTCCGAGGCAGAAGCTGCAGAGGTTCGGAGGCCTGTCAAGACGGAGGAGCTGACAAAGAGACCTCTAAGGAAATCGAAATCGGTCGAAACACTGCGCGTTGAGTGTAATAAGTGTCATCGCACCTTTCAAAGTCAAGCAAGCCTCAACAGCCACTTAAGGACACCCTCTTCTCATACGAATCTTCTCAAATGTACTGCTTGTACACAGGAATTCTGGGCGAGAACAGCCCTCATCAAGCATGAAAAGGACACCGGTCACGGCGAAGGTAATGGCCACCGAGGTGTAACTGGTCCTTTCAGCGACAAGGAAGTCAACGAACTCAAAAAATATCGAGATGAATTCTGCGACTACCATGACATCAGTGTCTGGGACTTCAATGAGATGATGGCGGCTACTCTCGAACGAGGAAGAAAGAACAGCTGGAAGTGGGGATTTATCAAGCGAACCGAGTTTCTCAACGATTTCATCAATGTGCTCCCGAAACGCAACAAGCGCTCGATGCTACGATATCGCGAGCGAAATTTCCAGAACGCAGAAGGTATGGCCAACTGGACCGCCGACGACGATAAAGATTTGATCCGACTACAAAAAGAGCTCGGGTCGAAGTGGGCTGAAATTGCTCGAAGTATGGGGAGGACCGCAGACGCTGTCAGCCAGCGATGGCGCCATAAATTACGATATCAAAACGTCCAGACGGGAGATTGGTCTCAGACCGAAAAGAAAAAATTCGCGAGAATTCTTGAAGAAATACGACGAGACTCAAATGGTGGTGAAGTCGAAGATTTTCGGATTCCTTGGGCACAGGTCAGCGAGAAGTTGGGTACGCGGTCCGCTCAACAGTGCTCAAACCATTATCGCGCCTTGCATTTGAAGAAGAGTCACGGGAATTGGGTCAAGCCTGATACATCAGAGAAGACAAATGGCTCGGGTCGAAATGCGACCCCGAACAAAATGGAAAAGCGATTACGTGGAGAACCTGCAAATAAACAGAATCGGAGAAAGAATTTATCAAAGGAGCTCGTTCACTCTTCGGACGAGGACGAAGAAGACGATGACGAACAAGAGGAACAGCCAAGATCTGAGGATAGTGAAAATGAGGATTCTGAGGCTGATAAGGCTGAGAGTGCTGGAGAGGAAGAAGAGGAGGGAATTGAAGAGCCTTCTGATGGTCCAGGGTCTACTGCTTCTGAGGCCGACAGTGAAGACGAAAGAGAATCACCCCCGCCTTCTGATGCAGAGAGCAGTTCTGGTCAAGTATCTCGCAATCGAAATCCTCTTTCTACCAAAACACCAGGCAAAACTCTCGGATCAAGTCAGCTATTTGAGCAGACTCAAGTCAATACATCAGCACTAAAACCATCTGAACCGAAAATCAAGAAAGGAAACCAACAGTCAAGCCAAGATCGTCCATCACCAAACATCCCGATTCAGCATCGAAGAATGAGCTCGAGAAGCCCGTTGAGAGAGATCTCGGAATTAGGAACTGGTGCACTTGATTCGGAAGCTGAAGATGAGTACTAGGTTCCCTTTGCCTACCTAGGTTCCTAGGTATTGAAATTGGCATGAAGTATAGAATTCTATTCATGATCACCACCAGCAAACCTTCCGACCCTTACTACTACACGTGTAATAATTTTTTTTGAGATGCCATTTCTCGCGAAGGAAGTTGAAAGTTCGAAAAGCGGTTCATTCTCTCTACGCCATTTGCTCAGGAATGGAGTTAGATGGACTTTTGTGTCGTTTGGCGAATGCTAGTAGTAGTACAGAGAAAACACGTTATATTGACATACCACGCGACCTTTCCCTATACGTACACGTGTACGTGTACGTGTACGTGTGCACGGAAGTCGGGGCAGGTGAACTACTAGGGCGTGTAGAGCCAGTTTATGGCTTTCCCTCGAGAGCCGTTCAAAAGCCGGTTTTGGGCGTGACTTTGAAGGGTTGCTGATGTTCAAGCGGTATTTCAAAGAGGTCTTATCCAGGACGTTTGGTTTGATCGAGGGGTCGAAAACAGCGCCACACAAGCAACTTCTTGGGAGGAGGGACGCTTGGAATGTTGGGTCGGACCTTCACGAAGTATTGTGATCTTTCCTCGGTGGGGAATGAGAACCGTTCAAAAATAGGACGTCAGGACAGCTGGCTTGATACATAGGACGTCATGAAACTGGCGGGTCTCGACGAAAAAATTGAAATGGTCCAGGACTACTTGGCGTGCTGTTCCAGCATCCCTGGTGACCGCACGACTGTCATATTTGGGCGGGGTTGAGGTCAATTTTCGGCACCAGACTTTGGCTTTGTTATTGCAGAACCGTGTCCCATGCTGTAACGAGTCGCCTTGAGCAACGGCATGAAGAAACTGGCAGGAGGTGAAGAGGGATGAAGGAGGGCGACGGAGCTTGAAGGTCAACTGTGGCGAGGCTGGAATATGTACGTAGTTCGAACAGGGACGCGGTGCGTGTCTGCGTGTCCATATTTACTCCAACTTCCGCATCCAGATTTCAATGATACTGGTACACCTGGCCTCACTCTGCGACACTTACCTCCTTCTCTTCTAAAGATGCACAATGGTTTCTTGAAATCACTCCATTACTATCCTACCGCCTCGCCGTCATGCGCAGGTCCAATTTGCCCTGGAGGCATGCCCTGCTCCCTTTCGCAACGCTGAGCTTGCTCGTTTCTCCTACCCATGCCTCTCCGTCTGTCAATGTCGCTCTTCAGACTTCCTTCTCCGCTGGGCCATTTTTAGTCGAGTTGCTGTGAGCATTTAGCCCTTGCTCCTGGAGCAATTCCGAACAGAGACTGACCGGCCAACAGGGAAACAGCCGCCCTGGAGAACTCTTCCTGTTACTTCCCTCTCCTTGATCGTATTGCAGAAGGTGTCTTTACGGATTTGCACACGCAGCAAGAGTTGTATACCAAGTTCCTTGATACTTTACAGAGCGATGGCCATCTTTCTTCGCCCGAGTCTCTTTCGTCATTCAAATTCGCCCTCGCTCTTCATGCTGCTGCTCCGAGGGTCGAGGCTCATTTTCAGTACTACAATTCCTCCGTTCAGCCGCATCTGATGGCCGCCCAGGATGCTGTGTGTCCTGTCTGGGTCTATCTGGACGGAGAGCAATATTGTTCGCCAACCTTAGACCGTGCTCAACAGCCCGTATCAGGCTCCCACCTGGACGACGAACTTCCCTTTGACCGCGTGCTCGGGGCGTCTTCCGACGGTCCTACGTCTGTCCTATATGCAGACCTCACTCACCCACTGTTCGGTCAGTTTCACAGCGTGGTCAGTCAGACTGCTCGCCAAGGGAAATCCTCATACAAAGTTCGTTACAGACCTTCAAGTCAAGAGTCCAGCACTCCCATCCATGTCACAGGCTACGGCGTTGAAATGGTTTTGAAACGCACAGACTATATCGTTATTGACGACCGTGACGCGCAGACCTCCGAAGGAACAGCTTCTCAAGACCAGCTGTCTCTAGAAGACATGAATGACGATGGGATTCACGATCTCAAACCCTTGACGACTTCAGAGGTGGTCAACTTGGGGTTGAACACGGCAAGCTTCATTGCTGCCAGCGCAGATCCCCTCGGTACTCTATTACAGGTGACCTCGGATTTCCCCAGATACTCCTCCGTCCTCGCGTCCACAAATGTTAGCAAAGACTTTCTTGCCGAACACAGAGGAAACAGAGAGAGGTTTCTACCCTCGGGCTACAATGTATTCTGGATCAACGGCGTCCAAATCGACCCCCGTCAGATCAATGCGTACTCGCTACTTGAGCACTTGAGAAGAGAAAGACGCATCATTGGTGAACTGAGAGATCTGGGACTGACGTCCTCGGAGGCCATCAGCCTTCTCTCCAACGAGGTAATTGCGGAGGCACAGGCCAACGAGGTTCCCCAGCGATTTGACTGGCGCGATGAGCTAGAGTCCAATCAGGTACTGATGTGGCTAAATGACCTTGAAAAGGACAAGCGATACTCAACTTGGTCTTCCGGCCTCTCGTCCTTGTTCCAGCGAACATATCCTGGCCAACTCCCCCAGATTGCTCGTGATATCCACAATCTTGTCGTTCCGATAGACATGGCCAACATCAAGGACATCGAGTTGGTTGCGACATCTCTACAGACCTTGGTCAGAAGATCGATACCTCTCAGAGTTGCGATCATCCCCACAGGGACAGGGGAGTCAGTGGACACGTATTCCAAGATTGCTTATCATATCCTGGACACGTACGGACTGGCAGCTTTGATGGACTTCTGCTCCGATGTGGTTGCTTCCAAGAAATTGGTCGCTCAGCCGGAAAAGAGTTTCAATGCTGTAATCAAGGGTCGTACTCTCCGACCAGACAAGCAGCCGTTATCGTACTCGGAATTGCTGGGTGACGAAAGCCTGGCTTTGCAGCTGCAGAAGCGAAACGAGTACATTCAACGCCTAGCCCTGGGAGGCTCTGAACCTCCTTTTCTGATCAATGGAGTCGTTCTTCCGCGAATGGACAATTGGTTTGAGCTCATGAGCGCTCGACTGTACTCCGATTTACAAACAGTCCAGCAAGGAGTACTTGAGGAAGCCATCTTCGAACAATCCTGGATCCCAGAGTTATTTCTCTTTCAGGCTGCCAAAAGCCGTAATGAAATGGTCTTCCCAGACGATCCCAAGGACGTCAAAATCGTCGACCTGGGCCAGATGGCCGTCGAATTCTCAGATACGCTTGCTCAGTTGCCTAGAGTCGTCGGATCTGAAGCAACCCTGTTGGGTGATCGTGCTCATATGCTTGTTGTCGCCGACGTCGAGGCTGAGCAGGGCCGAGCTTTACTTTCTGAGGCTTTACTGCTTCATCAACGTCAACCCGAAATAGAGCTTATGGTGCTGCATAATCCAGGCGCCAATACTGATGCAATTGCTTATGCACAATCCTTATACGAACTTACCAAGAACGAGAACTCTGGCTTGATGGCATCGCAATTGGAGGAAATTCTCAAGGGCGAATTAACCGCGTCAGCCAACGAGCAAACCGCCGATATCGCGACTGAATTCTGGGCTTTCCATAGCAAACTTGCTCGAGCCCTTGGTCTTTCACACGGTCAGAATGGGCTATGGCTCAATGGACGTCTCCTGGGGCCCATCGAACAACACCTAACTTGTGCCGATTTGGAATCGTTACTTGATTTCGAGCGAAGAGAACGCATAGCTCCAGTAACGACCGCAATCACTGCGCTTGCATTGGAAGACCGATTCACAGATAGCCTGAACCTCGCAAAGGTGACCTCGCTTGTTACTCGATCCTTGAAATCTGATCTTCCAGAAGGCTTGAGAGAGGCTGCGCCTCTCATCAGGATGGATCGATTCAAGATTTGGAACGACACATATACGTCAATCAAACTCGCCAACTCGGACGATCCCACCATACAGATTGTCGCAGTGGTTGATCCCGCTTCTGAAATCGTCCAGCCATGGGTCCCAATCTTACAAACTCTGTCGCAACTTAGCGGCGTGAGTGTCCGCATCTTCCTCAATCCAAAGGACAGGTTGACAGAGCTCCCAGTCAAACGATTTTTCCGCCAAGTCATTAGTGCAGAGCCATCTTTTGATGCAAATGGCATATTGATCAGTCCTCAGGCGACATTCACCAAAATACCTAAAGACACGCTTTTCAATCTTGGTATGGTTGTTCCTCCTTCTTGGTTAGTTGCACCCAAGCACTCCGCCCATGATCTTGACAACATCAAGCTTGCGAGTTTGTCAGATGGTGATAAAATCGACGCAACCTATGAGCTTGAGCACATTCTTATTGAAGGACATGCTCGCGATGTGACCAATGGCCCTCCACCGCGAGGAGTACAATTGCTCCTAGGGACTGAGCGAGATCCTCATTTCACCGATACGATTGTTATGTCAAATCTCGGATACTTCCAGTTCAAGGCCAATCCAGGCCACTGGCAGATATCACTAAAGCCCGGGAGGTCATCCAAAATATTCAACATCGACAGCGTTGGGTCGCGTGGCTACTCGGCCCAGGCTGGAGATGAAACAACGTCAGTTGCGCTACTGTCCTTCCAAGGCTTGACTTTGTTTCCTCGACTTTCCCGCAAGCCAGGTATGGAAGAAGAAGATGTACTTGAAGCCTCTGGCCTGGGTGGAGCTATGGACTACCTTAGCAAGGGAGCATCGTTTGCCTCTTCAGCCTTGACCTCCTTAGGCTTCAAGAAGGCCAGTACCAATGCGGATATCAACATTTTCTCCGTCGCTTCAGGTCACTTGTACGAACGGATGCTCAATATCATGATGGTATCTGTGATGAAGCACACGAAACACAGTGTCAAATTCTGGTTTATTGAACAATTCTTGTCTCCATCGTTCAAAACAACCTTGCCTTCCCTTGCTGAGCATTACGGCTTCGATTATGAGATGGTCACCTACAAATGGCCACACTGGCTTCGAGCACAGAAAGAGAAACAGCGTGAGATTTGGGGTTACAAAATACTGTTCTTGGATGTTCTTTTCCCCCTAGACCTGGACAAGGTCATTTTTGTAGACGCCGACCAGATCGTGCGCACTGACATGATGGAGTTGAACAACGTCGATCTAAAGGGAGCACCATACGGATTCACCCCAATGTGTGATTCTCGCACCGAAATGGAAGGCTTCCGCTTCTGGAAGCAAGGATATTGGGACACGTATCTGCGAGGCAAGCCATATCACATCTCTGCTCTCTACGTGGTGGATTTGAAACGATTCCGTCAACTCGCTGCAGGCGATCGGTTACGACAACAATATCAAGCCCTCTCAGCAGACCCAGCCAGTCTGTCTAACCTCGACCAGGATCTCCCCAATCACATGCAGCACAACCTACCCATCCATAGTCTGCCTCAAGAGTGGCTCTGGTGCGAGACGTGGTGCAGCGACGAGTCCCTAGGAAAGGCAAAGACGATCGATCTGTGCAACAATCCTCAGACGAAGGAGCCCAAGCTGGATCGCGCGAGGCGACAGGTGCCTGAATGGACTGAGTACGACGAGGAAATCGCGGGCGTCATCCGGGCTGCGAAAGAGAAAGACGCCCTTAAGGCTGTGCCGGAGAAGGAGTACTCGGATGAAGCTGGTGACGAGAGCCAGCACTCGGAAATGTCCAGTAACACGAGAGTTCGAGATGAGTTATGAACCAGCAAGCGGTCTTTTGTGTTCAACCTGGAACTGAAAAATGCTACCCCAAGGATGTGTGGGTGGATAGATTTTGAAAAAGCCATAGACTACAATGTACAACATGGAAGACAAAATAACGAAAGGAAGAATGATATTGATTCTTGGATCATTTGAAAGGATCAATCATTCATGCTTTGGTTTTCTACTTGTCTGTATGAGGGAGATATGCTGGGCTGGTAGATCTCGAGGCAAAAAATGTCATAGACCCGGTCATGCATGTCTACGCTGTCTGTTCGTGTCGCCCACCGTCCCCCCCCTTTCTCC
>JANSVK010000093.1:0-138495 GCA_030068005.1 Cladophialophora exuberans | reverse complement strand
GTGTGGGAGTCTGGTGTGGAAGGGGGGAGGGTGGTTGTAGGAGTGGGGATTTCATTGTCGATATGGTGATGATGAGAGCGAAAAGGAGGCTGTGGTATGTTTGCCGGTGAGGCGGTCCCTGCCATATGCATTGGGGCGGTTTCGTCTTCCTTGATGATGTTTTGCTGCTGCTCGTGGCTCTGAGATTCGCGGCTGATGTACAGGTTTATGATGTCGTCGATGTCTGCAGAAAGGGGGTTTTGACGCCGCTGGCGGTGGTTCACATTATCATCTTCTTTGTCGAGCTTCTCGACCTCCTCCCGCTGCTGATCCTGAGCGGCGACTTCATCTTGTTGATGCCCACCCTCGTGTTGTTCGGTGGTGCCGCCACTCACTTCCACGACCTCTCCAGGCAGTAGTGGGAGGGGTTTGTTCTTGTCGCTTGCTCGCTTGGCTTGCCGAGAAGTTGGAATCTCTTGAGATGGTTGCTTATTCACTTCTGTACGGGTGTCACCGGCGTTGTGGATAGAAGGGGTCGTAGCCCACGAGGAATGTACAGATTCCAGAGGCTGCAGCAGCAGAGCTTGGTCTGTTGTGGTGCTGTTGTATGCGGAATCCTTTGGCAAAATATCACACGGATTCCAGCTCTCCTCCGCCGATCTCTCAGGCGCAGCTTCGAGTTGCGTTGCTGACTCTCGATGTGGTTTGAGAGGCGGCGGGAGGAGCGATTCGCTCTCGGAGTCTTTCCATGTGCTCACTCTAGATCCATTCGTAGACTCAAACGATACCTTGGCCGCAGGAAATGAGGTTGAGGCGCTCTTTCTAGGGAGACTTTCATGCTCTGAACTTCTTTGACTTTCGATCAGGTGTCGCTGATAGGGGTCGATGTGAACGCCAAATACACCTAGAGATAATGGCTGCAGGTCTGAAGGAGGACGAACTTCGGACAGCCAGCGCTGGACTGGTGATGATGCCGTCGAAGAAGCTGACAACTTCTCAGAAGTTCGGTGAACACTCTTCCCTCTCTTCTGGTCTGGTAGTTTGAAACTTATATGACCACTTGGATTCCCATGTTGGTTGAAATGCTCGACTGCGGAGCTAGTCTGTCCAAGAGGTGTCATTTCTCCTGCGAGAAAGCCATGTTCGTTCCCCAACGGTACCGGCCGGGGTCTTAACTTGCGTCGAGCTTCTTCTTCGCCATTATCTTGACTGTAGACGCTTCTCTCCTCATCCGTGTCTGAATCATTTTGGCTGAATTGATCCTCCATCCAATATTTGGGTATGACTTTGGTCCATCCATCGGAATGGATTCTGGAGAACTCGGGTTCTCTCTTATCGGATTCGACATTGTTCAAGGCCGGAAAGGTTTGCGAACGGGTTGGCGGGTGCACAGGGCGATGAATCTGGAGGTTTTGGGAGCTTTCGCTAATCTCTTCGATGATTTTGGCTAGACGCTCGGGTCCGTGGCCGGGCTGCAACGATTTGAAGCGATATAAGTGATCCGCTCTTGTAGGGACTTGCGGGCTGACGATAGCAGGGCTTTGAATTCCTGATGGGCTAACAATGGGTCTCAATATCGGATAAAGTGAAGCAGACCGATTTGGTGACCACCTAACCGCCCCTGTCCTTGACTCCGCCTCTTCACCAACAGTCGCTCTGCGAAGCAACTCATCTTTCTTATAGCCGCGCGGTTTATGACTCTTAGATCGAAAAAGCCTGGACAAGGCCAATTTCGTCGACTTCCGCTTCAGTATTCGCGGACGTTGCGCGGGTGGATCAATGAACTCGATGGTCTTTTTTCTGGCCGGTGATCGAGTGTCCGGGATGGCGGTGCTCGGATAAGAAGCTCTTGTACGGGAAGTGTCTATTGATTGTCTGAGATTTGTGATTGAGGGTGGTGAGAACTGTTGAGTGCTGGGTGTTTGCGATCTCCAGCTAAATGGACTGGATGGACCAGGAGTGTATGGAGAGGCCATTGATGCGGATTTGCGATGATGAGACTTATTTCCTGGACGGACAACTGAGAATCCTCTCCGGAGTCATATAAGAAAGTCGGGTACGCGCGTACGAACGCAATGAGGTCGAAAATCGGTGAGGTTGCCATGGTGTCACCGTCTTCGAGCATTCTTCCAGAAGTTCTAGAATAGTGATATAGCACCACGTTGGATGACTGCGATCACACGACAGTATAACAACGAAACAGTGATTTCGAGAGTTGTGAAGATGTCATGCATGTGCTCAAGTCGTTATAGTCATGTAGCTGGTGCAATAGGTAGTTAATGCTTCAAAGCCGAAAGTGACAGGTGGAATAATGAATGTGCATCACGTGCGCCGATTCGAATGAGGCAACATATCAAATATCTCCCTAAAATCAGCACACAATGCGAAATAGGTAGGACGGGAGGTTCACTGGCTTGTAGGGAGCAACTGGGGTGGTGAAAAAATGACAAAGCGCAGAGACAGTCCAGTATCATTGAGCGTGAGTAAAAGCAAGGTCAGCATTTGCTATTACGCTCTTCAACTTAACGTAGTCTTGATCTCCGTTTGACCTTGACTGTATCACAATTTCGCCTTCAGAAATGATTTGATCGCCTTTCCTTGCTCTGTTTCGGCAGTGTCATTGAAGCGCAAATGGATGATAGGTGCGATGTGCGCTTCGTTTGCACCGATAACGTAGGTCAGGTTGTCGGGATTCACAGACTTTGTCATTAAGTGTTAGCGATCGTTACATGTGAAAGGCTTGAGAGAAACGCACCTTGTATCTGGACGTCCATTCGTTGATGCTGTCCACGAGAATCTCACTTGCCCCCGCAACAACTAGCATCTGTTCAACCATTGCATCCTTCCACCAGTCGGCATCCGCAGTCAGAGGTTCTGCATATGGTGTCGTTGGCTTTCCAGCGAGATAGTCTCTTGACCACATTCCGCCGGCATACACAGTGACGATGTCCTTGTAGCGGTTTTTCTTCTCGCAAGGCCATTCTAGGTTGAAACTGACCCATGGTGCAACGGCCACAATGGCTTTGAGCTTGTCGCCCTCGGCCAACTTGAGTTCCGGGAATTCAGATGATGGGTGCATGATCTGGGACAACACTCCCAAGCACATATTGCCACCAGCGGAGTCACCAGCCAGCATGATCTGGGAAGCCGGCCGTTTCAAGTCCTCCATAACGTACTTGACTGCTTCCACGGCCTCGTAGATGGGCTTCGGATATGTTGCGTGAGGTACGAGGGTGTATTCGAGGAATAAGAAAGCAATGTCCACATTGCTCTTTTTGGCATCGGTTTGGACGTTGTACCAGAACTTGAGGTGAGTATCATCGCCATCGAGAGAGAATCCACCACCTTTTGGCTAGTCAGAGAAATGGAATGGCAATGAAGAAGGGATTCTTGCCATGAAAGTAGACACAAATGTATTTTGCGGTGTCCGGATTGCCAACCCAGAATGCTTTGACGCCAGATTTCAGGGTCACGAATTTCGGCTCCCCGCCGACGCTTTTATACCATGTTTCGTATATTTTGGAGAAGGGGCCTCCAATGTACCTGGAATCATAAGCTTGTCTCTTGGCCTACGAAGCAAGGCCTCCTACTGTAGTTGAAGCGTACTGAACCTGCTCGTCAGCTTGAGGATGTCAGCTTGGATAAAGAAGTTCAGATCCGATATCATGATTACCTTGCGAGTTGCTGCGAAGCTGATGTGTTGCCCGTAGGTGTGTGCTCCCGTTTCGCCCCGGAAAGGACCTGTCGTCGCGTGCCACAAAGCAGTGCCGACTGAAATTACATGAGACAGCTATACCTAGTCATGGAGGGCAATATTACCGACGGATAAAAGGCCAGGGATCAGATCAAGCTTCTCGAGGAAAGACGCTTGGTGAATCGGAGCCTCTACTAGAGCTTGGTGAGCGGTGGGAGGGGCTGTCATGATGGGAGTTTGTGAGCTTGTCAGCGTGAGGCGGGTAGAGGTCGACGTCGTCAAGCGGTCTTTATGTTCCGTGCAGAGGTTGAAGATCCCGACGTTTTAGATATAGTAGCGTATTAAATCCCCTGGGGCGTCCCTTCAAGGGAGGCGGAGGTTGCGATACGGCCAGGGCAGGATGGCCGTTGTGAGAATATGGAGACTGTCAGCACTGAAGCGTGGTGGGTGCGTGGTAATGATCTTCTTATTCTCACGATCCTTGGGGGCCGTGCATACACGGTCAGGGATGGTTGAACGAATGGAACGGTATCTACTGATGGTTCAGTGATACCGGCTAGAGTTAAATAGGTGCAGCCAGGCACTTCCAAGCGCTCCAGGCCCTTGATACCGATCTTGGGCAAAATGAATCAATAACGTGCCCAGATTGCGCACCAGCCGAGGCAATCGACTCAAACGGGTCGATTCGAGATGGTCACCAGTGCCGCCTAGTGCATCTTAAGGTGCGCCCGGTAAGATGCATTATGCCCCAACTTGAAGCCAGATAGTAGATAGCTTCCACGCTTCGTAGGGTCAAATGTCGGCTCCGCGGTTCTGGTTTAGTTCCCACTGCCATCTTACTCTCGTGTCTCCGTAGCTCCCCAGCCTTTCATCCCCAGCAACTGATGCTGTTTGATTCGGAAGGTGCGAAGACAAGAGAGAGCGGAATGTCCCGCCGACATTCCGATAAGCATTTTGACAAGAGTCCCTGGCTTGAACAAGGAAATAACAATGCGGACATCGTGTCAAAGCATATCGGAGAACCAACATGTTTGTGTACAGTCTCCAACGTGTCAAGATGAGAGCCATTCAGGTAAGACGTATGAGAACAACAGGAAGGTTCGAGTTGCCGCGTTAGAAGGTGCTAGGCAACAAGCTCACATTTAAAAAAACACACAATGGATAACCACACGAGCTTCAAGCGCTAGAAATATTCAACACAGAAAGAATGTCATTACTTACCTTGTACGAGCACACTTTCTCTATCGTCCCTCAAACAGGCCAGCGAGCAGTTTAACAAATCAATGCGCGCTTCGCTCCTGAACGCTCCACATCGCTGCCTGTGTCTTCACCATGCCCTCTCTACCCAACAGAGGCAAGGCAGTGCTGTCTTCATCACCACACGGCTCCATGAGAAAACAAGACCTCATTCATCGAACACATCAAGGAATTATTGTCATAAAGGAAACCTCAAGCTCGATCGTGAACGCGGTCATCAACTCTTAGCATCAGTTACACCACCACAAGCCCATTTGCAAAATTGAACCCCATCCCTCTTCATCTTAGAAGAAAAGAAATCCCACAGAATGGGCAACATCGCAATCTCCTCGCCCTCGAAGACCGACACTAACATCGCCACCAATACCCACGCCAAATCTCCCTCTCAGACACCCAAGCTCGAATCCGAATCTGAACCTCCTCCGGCCGATCCCAAGAAAGACACCAACTCCTCTGTCCCCAAGGAAGAGACCAGCCACAAGAAACAAGCCTCGTCCGAAATCACAGCCTGGGGCAGCACGACTGGAAAGCTGTACCTCTCAGACCCGGACGCCTCGCCACGCGGCCCCGAAGACCGCAGCGTCGTGACCGAGTTCATCATGGGGAAAGTCGGGTGCAAGAGGGCGGAGAAGAAGGACGATGGGGGCGAGGAGGCCGCCGAATCCAAATGAATTGGGGGGAGTACAGTATGAGAACTTGGAGAGGGCGTGCTCCTGGTGCGTAAACTTTTGGCTGGATACATTGAATTGGCATTAAAACGACCTTTTCTTTTCTGTCTATGCTGGGGGAAGATGACATCCGAGGCGCCGCTGGGCGCAAAAGCAACACAAATCAGCTACCGAGAGAGAAACAGTGAGCTAGAACATCAGGTCATCTCACAATGAGAAACAAGAAACTTGACTTCATACAATGCTGGGAAAGGGGGGAAGGAGAACAAAGCTGGTAGTCGTATGCGTTTGCTTTGGTTCGCGTTGTGTGTTTGCTTTACACCAAATAAAAACACCCAAAAACCCCCTTTTGGGTTGCTTCCATCGAGGGGTCGGAAGTTCTCAAACCGTTAAATATTTGGTTTCCCTTTCCCTTGTTCCCCTTTCTGTCCGTACCATCCGATCGAGAATGATGACGCCCGTTCTTTCTTTGAATTTGCAGCTCTACTGAACCACCTGAGAATTCACCGCCGAAGCCTGTTCCACCGTCAAGGGTTTGCTTCCCATCTCAGCCTCGCCGTTATCGATGTTGTGGTAGTCGAGGATCTCAGAGTACATCATGATCTTCCACGTGTCGACGGGCAGATCAGCGTCATTAAAAGACCAATCGAATTTCTCGTCCGCGACTGGCTCGTCCGTGGGGTCGTGGTAAGGGGACAGATACTCGTGTTCCAGGCCGCCGGCGGCCGAGGCTCGCTTCTTAGGATCAAAAACCAGCATCTTCTCCAGTAGGTCAACGGCGGCGGGGTCGGCATTCTTGAATTTCGAACTCAGCGGTTGTCGTTCGCGCTTGGGCAGCGACTGCACAAATCTCAACGTGTTCTCGCTACAAATGGTCTCGATAACGTCCTGGGGAGGAGTGCCCAGCAGTTCCGTGATAATCGAGAATTGGTTGACGTGGTCTTTGCCTGGGAACAGCGGTTTGCCCTCGAGCATTTCTGCAAAGATACAGCCGGCGCTCCAGATGTCGACTTCAACGTCGTACTTTTGCCAAGTGAGCATGATCTCGGGAGCACGGTAGTATCGAGTGGACACGTAGCCCGTCATCTGGGGGTCTTGGATTCGGGCCAACCCGAAATCACAGATCTTGAGGTCACAGTTCTCATTGACCAGGATATTGGATGGCTTCAGGTCTCGGTGGACCACACCGGCCGAGTGGACATATTTCAAGCCGCGCTACACGTGATGATGTTAGAACCGCCCCCGGAAATGATGATCCCGGGAGATCGACATACCAAAATTTGATAGAGGAAGTATTGAATGAACTGTTTTTCGAGTGGTCTCGAAGTTAGAAGACGGTGGAGATCTGTGCCCAAGAGTTCGGTCACAAAGTATCTGTGAGATGAATCAGTATCTGTGAGCTGATCTCAGATCTACAGATTTGGCATACATGTCTTCCAAGGGAGAGATGAAGATGTCGCTGAGAGAAATGACCTAAATGATCAGTATCCTTCAACCATCTTTTTGATCGAGTATTTGACTTACATTTTCATGTCGGAGGTGTTTCAGAAGTTTAAGTTCTCGATAGGTGCGCTTCGCAAGAACTGGTGTAGAGAAAGGCTTCATGATCTTCTTGACGGCAACACTTTGGCCAGTCAATTGATCCTTTGCAGAGCTTGAACATCGTCAATCACTGCCCAAATAGTGTTTTTGCATGCCAAAACTTACCAAACGAGACCAAAAGCTCCCATCCCGACGGGTTGTAAGTCGGTGTATCTAGATCCCGTTAACCAACTCTTGTTCGTCCCTTTGGTTGCACAATCTCCTTACCGGCTCGTAATCTCAAAGGTTGTCCCAAAGATCTGGGCTCGCACGAATTCCGCCATCTTTGTATGATGTTCCACCCAAGCAGAATTCTATGTTGATTATGGAAAAAAGAAAAGTGCTGTGGTCGCGCTGGAAGTTATTTCGGGATTCCGGACAGTTCGCGACTGAGGCGTGAGGATGAGCGACGAGGTAGGATATAAATTGACCGGGAATGGGAATGCGACAAAGATGATCTCGGTGTTTGAGGTGCTTGGAATAATCCTAGATCGAGGTTAGAGATTGCTGGCACGGCAGGATATGCAAGGATCCATGGAGGGGAAGAAACACGAACCTCAGACTGCTCGAGCGCAAGTGGCGCGACCAAATCGAATGGCGGGTGAGGAATACTGGTCGGTCGAGACGGGGGATTTGTGACGGTGGCCAAAAACAAATCGATGGCAGCCAGAGCCTTGAAGTAACAGGTCTTGTTTAATCTGCAGAGAAGAGGTCTGGAAGAGCAGCGGCGGGCAGGTTTCGAGCGTGGGGCACCTCCTGGCACCGGCTCTGGTACTCTGGCACTCAAAATGCAGCGGGCGGCGGTCACAGCGCTCACCAGCCAGTGATGGGATGGCAAAGATGATGGTTACTAAGGCTCTTGTTCTCTAAAAGTGGTTTAGACTGGGTATGCCTCGAAAGATGACGATTTCATCACCGCCGGATACAAGTACAAATACATACAACATATGCTGAATCGGTGATTAAGTTGCCCCTCGACTAGCTAAACTAAATCTACGCATTCCGCCCCTCTGCCGACTGCCAGTGAGATGCCCCTACTGACAGCTCCTCGAGGATACTCGGAGAAAATATCCAGCCAGTGCCGCCCCGACGAGACCGCCTTGTGCACACCGAAAACTGGGAATCCGCCTGTAAACTTAGTCAGATGCGGTCTGAAACTCACCACCCGTTCTCCTCGATCCAACTTGAAATCCCATCTTGGAATGAGCCAGTACACGTATTTCACCGCGACATCACCGTAATCACTGGTGTTCTTGGCAACGAACGTGGCGACCTACCTGCTTAGGTATCTAGGTATGCATGTATGAAGGTCTAGAACAAGAGTATACTTCAACGGGCACCAGATGGTGGCGGCGACCAGGTATATTCCAGTCTTTGAGTCAGTCGGTGGTCCAAGGCAGACTGCCAGAGCCTAAACTGGAACACATGTTCGTCTTGACGCCGAATTGCATCAGCGATCGAAAACCTCGGCCGTTGCTGCGTGTTATGAGACAATTGGTGTTAGAGATGAATTTTTTTTAACCTGGATAGCGACAGAAGGAACATACGATCCGCAAACGGTGTAACCCAGCCACCGAAGTGAGGATTGCTTCTGTCGGTTTCTGATGCTGCCAGCGATACGTATTGTGCCGGGCGGGCCGTTGTCAAGCGATGAGGCTGATATTCAGACTTACGGGCCAAAAAAAAACCTATTGGAGAGCCTTCGGAGAGCGGCACGAAATGAATGAAGGTTAGAGATGAATAAGGAACAGTATGTACCAAAAAGACTGGTGGTACTGGTAGCATCGATGTAAGGACTATTCGTAATCAAAATAGCTTGCGACCAACACCACCTCATCAGTTTTCGCGTCGAAAGGGAAAGACGGACATTTTACCGAACACCATGTACAGCAGACCAATTGGTGGACTTATTCGCCTATTTGTCCTTCCTTCCACCAGTTGCCAGTTCTAAAAACAAGTGAGATGAGCAAAGAAACCACCCTTCCCAGTGGGCGAGAGAAAGTATGTGCCGGCGACCATTTAGTTAGCGTTAGTTAAGAGGATGGGTGGTTGTGGCGCCTAGACAACGGCTTTGTAGGCCTGTTGAGTCTCCTCGCTCAGGCTTGCTCAGGCTGTTCCTGTTCAGCTTTCCCGCTCTCGGTTACTCCGCTTAAACCGCAACTGGGTGGCTTTGGCACGAGGCAATTCGCTCTCTCCACGATTCCCGTTCGCCCTTCTCGTCAGCTATCCACTGCACTGTCTGTCTGTCTGTTTCCCTTCCAAACTGCTTCAACACCTTTTTGCCTTGCTCCCTCTCAAACTCGAGTTCCTTCGCGCGCCTCCACCTCCCTGCTATCAACTCGATCTCTCCCTGCGAATTTGATCCATCAGCTATCGTCGTGCTCGAATTAGACGCCAGCATCCTTCATCTTCCCTGGTTCGAAACCGCAGCCCGTCTTTGTGAGAGTCGAGCTCCACTGCGAACTGAATCCTGGTCTCGGCTCCGTCCACACATCATCAACACTACGAGGTCACCGACGCCCTTTTGCCCCGATTGCACTCGCAATTATCCCTCGATATCCTAGATTCTCCCCTCTACGCCCACGGTGCTTTCATTCCTCGCTATCCCGAGTCCACAACACTGGCTAGTTTCCCCGCAGTCAGGCCGCAGTCACAACAGATAGCCCGTGCAGCTCCCCTACGCAGCTGCAGCCGCATCTGGCGCTGCTTCTGCAGCGCTTTCGCTGTCGCAGCGCTACAACCAGCATAATTTCTTCGATATGGGTGCATGTGGAAGCAAAGAGGCTTCGAATGAGGACACGGAGCAGAAAAAGAGAAGCCAGGCTATAGACAAGAAACTCGAGGAGGATTCACGCAGGTTACGGCGAGAATGCAAAATTCTCTTACTCGGTAGGCGATTTCGTCGCAAACGCATGGCTACAGACCACTGATACTGTTTATTGTAGGTTCTGGCGAGAGCGGAAAGTCGACGATTGTGAAGCAAATGAAAATCATCCATCAAAATGGGTATACGCAGGAAGAAAGAGCCCTTTACCGGCTTACCATCTACAAGAACTTAATCGACTGCATGAAGGCGCTCATCGGCGCCATGCAGCAATTCGAAATCGAACCAGAAGAACAAACCGTTAGGGATTATGTGGATTATATTCTGGAATTTAATGTGGATCCCGATCCCGAAACCTCGCTGGATCCCAAAGTCGCAGATGCTGTCCAAGCTATATGGAAAGATGCGGCGTCTCAGAAGACCATGGATAGACAGAGCGAGTTCTACTTGATGGACTCTGCACCCTAGTATGTTGTGGGACTTTTACCAGTGGCCGAACTGCTAACATTATTATAGCTTCTTCGACGAGGTCCCCAGGTTAGCCGCACCCGACTATATCCCAAACGAAGCAGATGTCCTACGAGCACGAACCAAGACGACGGGTATCTATGAGACAAGATTTACCATGGGCCAATTGAGCATTCAGTCAGTGACAATGTGAAATGAGTTCATGCTGGGCAAATGGCTAACATGTGTCAGTATGTTCGATGTGGGCGGCCAACGAAGTGAGCGCAAGAAATGGATCCACTGTTTCGAGAACGTCACGTCGATTATCTTTTGTGTGGCCCTCAGTGAATATGATCAAGTTTTGCTGGAAGAAGCGAATCAGGTATGCAGACGTTGGGAACACAAATGTGGTGGATGTTTGCTGACTGGTTATTCCAGAACCGCATGATGGAAAGCCTCGTGCTCTTCGATTCCGTGGTCAATTCAAGGTGGTTTATGCGAACCAGCATTATCTTATTCCTCAACAAGGTCGATTTGTTCAAAGAAAAGCTCGGTCGGTCACCACTGGGGAATTATTTCCCTGATTACTCCGGAGGCAACGACGTCAATCGAGCCGCCAAATACCTCCTCTGGCGGTTCAATCAAGTGAATCGTGCCCAACTCAACCTCTATCCTCAGTGAGTGCCTGTGATGCCGCATATCCTCGGATGGTGCTAACTTGGTACACAGTCTAACACAGGCTACGGACACCACCAATATCCGACTGGTTTTCGCTGCGGTCAAGGAGACCATATTACAAAACGCCCTGAAAGATTCGGGAATCTTATGAAAGCCACGACCACGCCATCTTAATTCACCTTTGGGATTGCATTTATTCCCCCGGCGTCCAGCGTGTCATGTGATGAAAGGGAGTTATGACGGACTAGGCCGCGGTGCGCCATCAGTATGCGCTTCTACATTTCTTCCCTGGAGGTCTTGATGTTTGTGTTTTTGTTCCTTTTGGCAGCGGTATTCAGCCCCCTCTGGTTCACGTTAGTGCGAGTCTCTGGCCTTTTTTGGTCTTCTTTTGCTGCAAAAAGTTTGCGTCCTTTGCACTAGTTTTCTTTTGTCCAGATGAAGAGAGAGGGTGGGAGCACGCCATGATTGGTGTCACTGCAAAGAAGCGGGCTATGAACTTGAATGTCAGGGAAATATCAATTGTTTTGAAATGGGAAAGAGCGCCGAGTTGGGTATCGCGATACGCCGTGGAGGAGACTGTCCAGAGTGAAGGTCTTGGGATACTTGACTCGACTTCAGCGCGATTTTCCTGTCGAGCTGATGTCTTTCGGGAGGGAAGCCTGGTGGGAGACCGAAGAAATGAATATGACATCTACAGGCCGGAGGTCGTGGCCGTGTATCATAATAAAAGATATTATTCAACATGGACAGAATGTTTTCACATGGATCCACCACCCCTTGATCGTCTTTGCGTCTTTGCTCCGGATGAGGAAACCAGTTACGAATCGGTCGGCCGATTACAGGAGATAACAGATGAGGTCAGCATACGAACGCGAGTTTGAGGCTGAACTAAATCTTGAAGCGGGAAGTAGATAGCAGGGAGCATGATGCAGTGGTGGTGTGATGGTAGATATCAATATATCATACCACAGCCTTGCCTAATGCACGAGCTCCATTGACTTCGTACGAAAGTCATGAAGAGATAGAGAAATGACGGCGTCATCGGTCTGGCACGGACTCGGACCTGCCAGTTCCAGCATTCTCGTTCGGATGTGAATGCCTGGACACATCTCTAGGTACTCGTACATTGCCACCGGAGTGTGGGGGCACTCGACTATTGACTTTGGGGAGCTCCAATAGGGCATACCCAATTAAACAGGCTCGCCTAGCCATCCGGTTGTGGAGAGAGAGACCGGCTCGGGCTGGGAACTTTGCAACCTACCCCGCCATCCTTTGCTGCCCTTTAATTGCATCTGGGCCTGGCACCGAGTGGGCTGCCTTCAGACTGTCATGAAGCTGGCATGTGTAACTTGAGCTTGAAGCTTCCACACACCTGCTTGTCTGCGTGTGATGGATATGCTGACTGGTAGAAGCGGCGCCCCCTCGCAACCACCGCATTGACACTATCGTGATTGACACCTGAAAAAGCTTGGGGCGGGGTAGATGACTTTACAGGCACACATAGCTCAGGCATTCAGTGTGCAGCAGCGATCCCAGCATGCCCAGGTAAACATGGCATTCATTTCCCCAAGAACCATCTCACCGCCTCTAAGAAAAGTCGTCATAGGTAAAATATCAGACACGACCAGTGCACCCCGTAGAGCATTGGACATCCTAAGAACACCTGCGACCCGCTATTCCTGGTGTCTCACTAATGCAACACGGATGCTGAATGATTAAAAGCCCAAGTAGATAGGCCGTTACTAGGGAACCAGTGGTGCCTCAATCGACATGGTTTTGCCCTGGTGCTTCTGCATGACAAACATCATTCTGCATTGGTAGCAACGGAAAGAATGAGCAAGAGCTCCATTTGAAGCTCCCCTTCCAGTCTCCAGGACCTAACACACCATTTCGCGACTTCGACTCTACCTCTTCCTTGCCGTTCTTATTCTTTACATTGCTGTACTCCATTCCTCTCTCGTTCCCTCTTGGATTCAACATTCTTCTCATTATCTCATCCTTAACACTCTGCCTTCTACCTGCTAGCTCTTGCGTGCTTGATCTGTCTACCCCGCGGTAAACATGGCGACAGCCGCAGTTGAAAGTGCTCCTCGAGAGCGCAAGCCCTCTACTAGCGCTCCCATCTCTACTTTGGTGGGACCTGTTGGTCCTGGCTTCTCCAGACCCAAGCACAAGCGAACGGCCACTGGATTTGGAGCTGGGGACATCAAAGCTGTCGAATCGAGCATTCCCGAGCATATGCGAGAGGCGTGAGTGCTCAAAACCTGCTTCTTAACATCGAGCTCTTACTGACGACTTGCAACGCCAGCTGGAAGAAATTCGTATGAACGAGGTCCTGTCTCCTGTTTCTATACCTCTCCTAACCCCGGTTTGACAGTCTCCCCGCGGCTTTACTACAAAGGACGAGTTCGAGGTGTGTTTTCGTGCCATCTTTTGGATCAAGAGAAACGAACAAGATACTGAACATTTGACTACAGTCAGAAGCTGTCAAACACATCGAGACAACATTGGCAAGATCTCTTTTCAACTGTGATGAGCTGTGGGTGTCGGCCATGCGCGGCGGTCTGCGTTCACTGACCCAAATACAGAGCAGCGTACTCCGGAACCGCACTCGCCTTTCGAGATCGCCTGATCATTGACTGGAACAAGACTCAGCAGAGGCAAACCTTTGCTGACCAGAAGAGAATTTACTGTGCGTGCGAGACAAATACGGAAGGGATGACACAACCCGCTGACCCTACTTCCAGATCTCTCCTTGGAGTTTTTGATGGGCAGAGCTTTGGACAATGCAATGCTGAACGTCGGACTCAAGAATGTCGCCAAAGGTTGGTTCTCCCTCAGATTCTTGTTTTCTAGCTCTGACAATGGAATAGATGGACTGGCAGATCTTGGCTTCCGCGTCGAAGACATCATCGACCAAGAGCACGACGCTGC
Source organism: Cladophialophora exuberans (assembly GCA_030068005.1). NCBI lineage: Eukaryota > Fungi > Ascomycota > Eurotiomycetes > Chaetothyriales > Herpotrichiellaceae > Cladophialophora > Cladophialophora exuberans. The sequence goes on along the minus strand of JANSVK010000093.1, from coordinate 124,433 downwards.
TCTAGGAAACGGTGGTCTGGGTCGCCTGGCGGCGTGTTTCCTTGATAGCATGGCTACCTTGAACTATGCAGCCTGGGGATATGGTTTGAGATACAGATACGGTATCTTCAAACAAGAGATTCAGGATGGCTACCAGGTCGAAATTCCGGATTATTGGCTCGACTTCAACCCTTGGGAATTCCCGCGTCACGATGTCTCAGTCGATGTACAATTCTATGGCTGGGTCAACAAGTATACCAATGATGAGGGCAAACAGATCGTATCATGGCAAGATGGCGAAGTCGTCACTGCAACGGCCTATGATGTACCGGTTCCAGGTTACGGAACTCCCACCGTGAACAACCTGCGTTTGTGGTCCAGCAAAGCCTCCAGCGGTGAATTTGACTTTGCCAAATTCAACTCTGGCGAGTATGAAAGTGCCGTTGCCGACGAGCAGCGAGCCGAGACGATCTCAGCCGTCTTGTATCCAAATGACAACCTTGAGCGAGGAAAGGAGCTTCGATTGAAGCAGCAATACTTCTGGTGTGCTGCATCTCTCCACGACATCGTCCGTCGATTCAAGAAGACCAAGCGCAAGTGGTCCGAGTTCCCCGAACAGGTTGCTATCCAGCTGAACGACACCCATCCAACTCTGGCAATCGTCGAGTTGATGCGAATTCTGGTCGACATGGAAGGGCTGGAGTGGGATGCCGCCTGGACTATCGTGACCAACACTTTCGGCTACACCAACCACACAGTCTTGCCAGAGGCTCTGGAGAAATGGTCTGTCCCATTGATTCAAAATCTACTGCCTCGCCACCTTCAAGTAAGTAATGCTTTCCTGTTTCTGTATGAGTTCCATAAGTAGCTGCCTCCTCAAGCCGTCGAGGCCACCCTCACTCTTTCCATTTCCACTTGGTCGAGCATGCTGGCATCTGGATAGGACCTGCCAGCGTCTGGATAGGATGGATATTCTATTTCGACTTGCTGGACCTGCCGTCTCAGACCTTGTCACCCTTTGTACTGGATCGTCTGCTTCTACGGTCACCATGGCCTTCTCATTTGCTGCAAATGCTACGATCTTCCAAGTGGTTACAATGCTGCACTGGGCCTGCCTCGATGCCACAAAGACAAAGCATCCGAACTTCCAAAAGGTCATTCTTCACGAGTTTTCTGTGGCTACAATGCTCTCTCTCGGTGCTGTGGTCTTCACCCCTGGTCTTTTGGAAGCACTTCGAAGCTCTACACCCCCAAGCCTCGTTTTCTTCAAAGCTCTACCTTCAAAAACAGACTATTCCTGGGGTGTACACGTTCTGGTCCTCGAAAAAGCTGGGAAGTCTGCAAAAGTGTACATCGGATCTGCTACTCACAGCCAATATGGACTGATCAAGCGCTGGGGCGAGTATGACTGTGGCCGAAGTTTCGCTCTCTACGTGGACGAAGCCTTGGATGATGGTTACATTATCACACACAAAGGTCTACTTTTGACCTGCCCCAAGCCACTTCCGGCACTCGTCCCAATGGCCAGAATACTCCTACTTGCGCTGGAAGGCTATTTTGCCTATGCCTTCTGGGCCATGCACTCCAAGAAGAAGGACTATGGCGTTGGCAGTTCAATCCGGCTGTGGAACATCGACCAGTTCGAATGCCGTGGTCTCCGCTCACCTTCCTCGCTTTTGGAGAGCGGACAAGTCGATCTCGATCTTACCGCCGAAGAAGTCGAAGAGCATGCTCGAAATATGGCTGAAAGACGCAAAGAGTCGGCAGCACGAGCCACACGCAAGGCCTATGATAAGTCAAGAGAGACTGATCTGGACCTACACAAAGCCAAGAACCGGGAATCCGTCCAAAAATACAGGTCCAACAACCGTGAAAAGGTCAACGCCACTTAAAAGAAGACCCAGAAGAATGCCATTGCTCAGAAGAGATTCCATTGCACCATCTATGATCAAGCCTCTCCCAACGCTCAGGCTCTGGCAAGGCACAATGCCTCGAAGAAAAAGTAGGCAATACACAAGGCTGCTATTCGTGAGCAGAGCACCTGATCCTATTTACGACGACATCTTCAAGACGACATCTTCAGGACGACATCTTACTGGATTCTTTGGATCTTACACCGAATATCCCTAGTCTTTGCTATTAACCATGCCGAAGTACATTGCTAACACGTGAGAAGATTATTTACGAGATCAATCTGTTTTTCCTACAGTCTGTCGAGCGCCGCTTTCCCAAAGACCGAGACCTATTGGCGAGAGTGTCTATTATCGAGGAGTCACAACCCAAGATGATACGCATGGCTTATTTGGCCATTGTTGGCTCCCACAAAGTCAACGGTGTTGCTGAGTTGCATTCAGACCTGATCAAGACGACGATTTTCAAAGACTTTGTCAAGGTATATGGTCCTGACAAGTTCACCAACGTGACCAACGGAATTACGCCTCGAAGATGGCTACATCAGGCTAACCCTCGACTTTCTGAGTTGATTGCCTCGAAACTTGGCAACTACGAATACTTGAAAGATCTGACTCTTCTCAACAAACTGGAGCCTTTTGTTGACGACAAGGATTTCAAGAAGGAATGGGCTGAGATCAAATATACCAACAAAGTTCGACTTGCTCAACACATCCAAAAAACCAAGGGCTACAGTGTCAACCCTAAGGCCCTTTTCGACATTCAGGTCAAGCGTATCCACGAGTACAAGCGCCAGCAACTCAACATTTTCGGCGTCATCCATCGATACATGGCTATCAAGGCCATGTCACCCGAAGAGAAGAAGAAACTTGTTCCGAGAGTATCCATCTTTGGTGGCAAGGCTGCTCCAGGTTACTGGATGGCCAAGACCATTATCCATCTGATCAACAAGGTTGGAGAAGTTGTCAACACCGACCCTGATGTAGGAGATCTACTCAAGGTTGTCTTCCTTGAAGACTACAATGTCAGCAAGGCCGAGATCATTATTCCTGCTTCAGACATCAGCGAGCACATTTCCACTGCCGGCACCGAGGCGTCAGGCACGAGTAACATGAAGTTTGTGCTGAATGGCGGTTTGATCATTGGAACTCTTGATGGTGCCAACATTGAGATTACTCGGGAAATCGGAGAACAAAACATCTTTTTGTTTGGCAACCTCTCGGAAGACGTGGAAGATCTTCGACATCATCATTTCTACGGCGATTACCAGATGAACTCTGAGCTTGTCAAAGTATTTGACTTCATCAAGAAGGGCACATTCGGAGATGAGGGTGCATTTGGTGCTCTCATCAGTGGTATTGTTGAGCATGGCGACTACTACCTTGGTAAGAACTCTTTGATTCCATACTGTGATTGCGTGTGCTAATACCATTCTCATCAGTCAGCGATGATTTCAACAGCTACTGTCAAACACAAGATCTTATTGATGAGGCGTACAAGGACCAGGATGCCTGGGTCAGCAAATCGATTATGAGCGTGGCAAGAATGGGATTCTTCACATCAGGTATGTTGATCGACTGATGATGGATGATGAGACTGACTTCAGTGTTAGACCGATGCATCAACGAATATGCCGACTCGATCTGGAACATTGAACCGCTCGACGTGAAGGATGAGAAAGAAGTCCGAGCTCGAACTGGTCTTGAGACATAGAGGAGGCACTAGTCAAAGACATAGATCGTAGACGAGGTCATAGAGGATCAACCAGGAAGCGGAGGGTGACTAAATGGAGCAACAAAGGGTGATGAGATACGAATTGTCCGTATTAGTAGTAGAGCAGGCCTATGCCCAAGAGGAATGAAAAGTATTCATACGAACAGTTTCAAGCTCCGCCTCAAAACAGCTCGTGGCCTTCAAGTACAGAACGCACGCTAAGCCATTTAAAATCTTGCCTAGCTCGACTAGGTCATATGGGGTCTAGTGTACTTGGTAGAATATCATTCGCGCCCGAGTCTACACCGGCATCAAGTTTATCGAAACGTTTCTCTCGCATACCAGTCACAGCCCTTTTTGAGTAGCACTGGGGAAATGCCTACCAACCTTTGTCTTCTTCGCAGTCCAACATGACGTCGACCAATTCACCTCAAGTCGCCGTCGTCGACTTCCATCACGCTCGGTATGCCTTGCTGTCTTTCCCCCATCCGATATTGCGGGCCTCTCCGAACCCCATCTCCTCTGTCGCTGTTGTTCTATATCGTTTATGGTCACTAACACGGAGTGTATGGATTTAAAGCGGTCCGGAAGTCGAATTTTGGATTAAAAAAGATGGCGAAACTTTGTCCGACCGCAATGATTGGTCTCTGCTGCCATTCATGGCTCTTTCGGACGGCGCCCACGCCATGGCTGAGGAATTTAGTTATTTCACGCTACTAGACACGAGAGATGAAAAATCTAGACTTCCAGGCGCACCGACAAACCCTGACACCGACACTGGGGTAGGGTCAGTAGGCGGCGCTTCTGCAGTCAGCCTGTTCGGCATCTCCTGCACGCGCCAAATTCGCAGCGACAAATTAAAACGACGGTCTGTCGATGTTACACGCTCGACAGTACAGAAGGCCGTCGTGGTCGTGAGTCCAACAGCGAGAGGTATGGGAGAACTGAGAGAACGTCTTGGAGCGGTCACCGCGGCCTGGTTTGCACAGGAGTAAGTCGTTCCGCGAACCGTCGGACTTGAGAGAGCGAGTGTCGTGACTGTGGGCACCCCGATGGCCAAGGGTAACGGGCGGCTGATATTGGCGATTAGAGATTTCTCCGACATTTCGATTTTGCAGGTAGGTGCGTACCTTTGCAATTGCTCGTTCGCGCTCCAAGCGAAGGATACTGATTGATACCTTCCCCGGTGTGCAGGAATTCCAGGAGAGTCTACATCGAGTACCACCTACACATGAAGATGGGAAGGACCATCATTTCGGTGAGTTGTCAGCGTTGCTCTTGTGGATGCTCTTGTGGAAGTGATCGTGATTCTTTTCCAGGAGCGCCAGACTGCGCACTGGAGGGATGCCACCTAGCCTCAGAAGCTAACAAAACGGCTTAGGTCTCTCACTACGCGAGATGATTTACGAATTCAGATATCAAACCCTTGCGCTTGTCAAATGTCTTTTACTTCAACGAAAGGTGTGTTCCGACGACGCTTTCCATCGCGGATATCCAATTCGCTCGTTCACCGGTGCCCAATGAATACAAAGTAACTCAGTCTCTCAATGATAGATGCTCTTTTTCGGCTCCAAATGCGAACGCCTATGCATGATGCAATTTGCGCTCGTGTCCCTGGTCCCGGGCCTGATCGCAAACTTACAAGACGCCGCAGATCCAAGCCTTGATTCTTATGCCGAGAATGTTCAGAAAGCAGCGACTCTGAGAACAAGCGATCGAAGTTCATGTGCGTTCATCCTATATATGTTTACTTTAAGTTTTTGAACCCTTGCGAAGAACTCTGGCTGATGGTACAATGTATACAAACAGTACTCGCTTATATGGGACTACCTTTGCAGATTTTTGGAAAGGTAAGAAGGCGATCCTACTGCCCCTGATCACTGCCCAAATCATCCCGAGTCCTGCTGCTTACAACCAAAAATCTAGGGATCCTTCTTCGGCCCCTACACACCACTCCAACAACTCGACATCCTTGCTGACTACGACACAAAATCCTACGTGGTGGGCTCTACGAACAGCCTCTTACTCCAACAGAAAGAAAAATACTCAGACATCCTAATCAACCTAGACGAGTCGAATTCCATCACCATGACTTCGCCATCACTTCGCACAGCTCTTCAACTCTCCGCCGCCGACCGGCGTTGGATCGACTTTGTAACACAGACAGTGCTGGACACGTGGGACCCTGAAAACCCCTCGCGTCCGAAGAACATGGGCTACGCGGGATCGGAAGACAGCATCCGCATGCAGTTCGAGGAGTACATCCTGTCGCTTCTGGCGTCCATGGCTTACCAGACCTACCACGAGGATCTCGAGGCCAATGAGATTCCAGCCAGCGTGGCCAACATTCCCGCGAACTTCCCAGACCCAGGCGACAACGCCACGGACTTCAATCCGGAGTTCCTGGCCATGTGGCGCGCGACGAACAACTACGCGCTATTCACCCGCCTCACCCAGGGCAATCGCATCTTCGACATTATCGAGCCGCGCCACCCGACCGCCGGCGGGCTGAATGTCGAAGATCTGCAGCGGCGCTTCGCGCAAGGCGTCGCGGATCTACATCTCGACGAGCGTGTGCGCGAAGGTCGAGAACAGCTGGGTCGCACGTGGCAGAGCGGGCGTGAGCGCGTCGAGGCCGGCTTCCGCGGCGTTTGGGCCGAGGTGGAGCGCGCGAGACAGCAACGCCAGGCTAAGAGGCGCAGTCGCAGTCGCAGCATCACTGACGAGCAGGCTCAGAGGGAAAAGACAGCTCCGGGGACCTTGTCCAATGCAAGCTCGAATTCCAGCTGGACCGTCGTGGACGGCGAACCCGTCGCTGCTCCTGCCGCTGAGAACAGCACCTCGTCCGAAGCATCCAGACCCATGTCCCCGCAGCGTGCGTCAAGTGAATCTAGCAACACGGCAGGGGCGTGGAGTGCCGCGCTGCGCGAGCGCGCTGCCAAAGTCGACATGTCGCAGCTACAGGCCTCTGCAAGAGGAGGCGCTGCGAAGGCCGGCACGTATCTGAGTTCCTGGGGAACTTGGGCGAGGGATCGCATGCAGCAGCCTGGGCAGGGGAAGGAAGGGGCGGGCGGTGGAGCACAGGGGAAGGAGATGGGGTCAGGGCAGTAGCAGGAGCGGCAGCAGTCATGAATGGAAATGCATACTACTGGTAGCTTTGAGTACCGGGAAGGGAACGAAGCAGGAGCAAGGGGCAGGCACAGATCTTTGATTGCTGGTTCGTTTGAGAGCGCAAATGATTCAAACATATTACCCTCGAGCATAGGTCCGCTTTTCAAGGTGTCGGATTTTTCAGGTTAGATGACGAGATAGATGGAGTCTGGACCCTACCTATCTACCTGCCTACCTATCTTTCGGTAGGGAAGCACAATGACGAACTCCTACCTCTACACGTTCCATCCTCTCCGCTTCTGTATGTACCTATGTACTTAGTATACAGAGAGCCTGAGTGCATGGCACGGCATACATCGTAGTATCCCCAAAGCGCGACACTGCTCCTCACCACCTACGGCCTCAGGGGGAACAAAAGTCGGCAGAATACGTGTCGCGGTTCTGAGAAAGCGCGACAGCGTCTCTGGTCGCCCTGGAGGTGGTGGAAGCAGGCTTGAGACGCGTGAAAGGCGGCAGAATGTCCATCGCGCTGCGCAGAAAGCGCGAGATCATCTTCACCATTTACGGCGAAAACGAAGAGTAGCAGCGACAGGAAGGTCAGGCAGAGAACCCATCGCATTCCTGGGAAAGCGCGGTGTTCTTCACATCGCCTTGGGGAGGGGTAGTCAAGCGGATAGAGCATCGCACTGCTCGAAAAGCGCGACACCCTTCTCACCCCCTCCGGCAGAAATGGCGACCAGAAAGAGCAGGTCGGGCAGAAGACCATCGTACTGCAGGGAAAGCGCGATGCTTTCCACATCGCCTTTGCGCGAGCGGCTCGTCTAATAGCCGGACTTCGCAGTGTCCAGAAAACGCGAACGTTGTGTTTAGCACTCACAGTCCTGAAGGAGCAAACGTCGGGCAGGACGTGAGCCGTGGTCCTGGGGAAGTGCGACACCAGCTTTCACCACTTTCATGTATTGCCGGGACAGGTATGCGTGGCTGTACTTGCGAGAAGGGAATCCGACAGGCCATTACTTGCAGTTGTCAAATACCTGGGAAAGTTGTGACCCGGACAATAATATTTCCATAGGTTGGATACAGGCATGCTGCTGCGGGAAAGGAACGCACCAGGGTAGTTGCCTGCTTTAGGTTACATTGTATTGCATTTGTGGTGTAACGCATAGGACGAGAGAGACTCTTCGCATTTGGTGTACCATGGATGTGTCGGTAACCAGACGTTGGAAGGACGTGACATGGTATGAAGGTGGAACAAAAAAGGACCTGTGCAGACTCCAGGCTTTGGAACGGCCAGTGATCACACTATCTAGATACAGCACGAGCAAGTAAAGCGAGCACCTCGTAGGGATTCATCATTGGAAAAATCTTTACTGGTAGCAGGAACACAAATACGAGAAGTAGTCTGATCACAGCACGGGATTGAGTCTCCTCTACGAGTAACACGAAGAATCCTTTCAGTCATGCACGCGCATGGATATGGTAGGAGGTATCGTTGCTTTCCTCTAGGAGTCTACACGTCCAGATTTGTCTTTGTACTGTTTTGTTTTGGGGTCTCAAGGGCATGAAGGAGTGGTAGCAGAAGAAGCAGGGGGGAGTAGAAGACAAGGGAACTTGAAGAACAGGACAGACTTGTTGAAACCCAAAAAAGACCGCTGGGACCACCTCGCTATGCAGTGAGAATACAAATTTCCATTGTTTGTTCATATCCTCAGGCCGATGCTTACAGCCCTTCATTTCCCTTTGCCTTCATTTGCAATTCCTTCCGAATACACGAGGGGGTGTAGTATCCCCTTCCCTAAGATTTGCCCGTCATGGGTTGGGGGTTTCCTCCGACTTCTGTAAACACTTTGCTTTCTTTCCTTGATCCCTGGACTTCTGCCTGGATTGAGGGAATCTCGATGGTATTTCATAAATCTTGATGCACGTGAGTCATCATAACGCCTTCAAAGGAAAAGCCCAGTCATATTGTGGCATTCATGGCAACGGCAGTGATCTCTGGCAGCACATTTTTTGCTCATGCAATGTAAGCCAACTCGTCATTATCAAGTCGCTCAATGTAGTCTTTCTCCATGAGGGCGTCGATGTTCTTCTTGATATCTGCAATCTTGGGAGGGAATCGACTTCTGACCTGGTTGATGACTTCTTCAACCAGATGAACATGCTTTAACTTTTTGCGGCCTTTCATGATACGCACAATGACGGCCTGGACAAAGTTAGTCGAATCATGCGATTATAGAGGAAAATATTTACCTGGAGCAAGAGTTTCCGATCCTCCTCAATTGTCTTGTGAGTATCTTCCGACTCCACCTTTTGTTCGGATTTGACGGTGATGTTCAGGTTGATCTTGACCTTCTTATTCTTAAAGTTGTAATTCAGCGCATAGCTGGTGCCAGGCCCGGTTTTGCCGTCTTCCGAAGACGGATTGAGGACTCGAGCTTTGCAAAGAATACCAATTGCTGGTTCAAGGGTCTCATCGGTCAACTTGGTTAATTCCTTGATCTCAGAATAGTCGAGTTTATCCGTTTCATTGAAAAGTAACAGTATAGCCATCTGGTATATCGACACCTGAAAGGTGTATGGCACCTTCTGACTCTTGACGTAGTTGGCTCGGATTTCACCCTTGCACAGTTGCCACAGCCATGTCAACTTCCGGCCGTTGTGCTTGCCGTCGTAGAATTTGGAGAAGGACTCGATGGATTTGCCGATCTCTGCGGGAGGAGCGAACGGGGTGTTGGGGGCATTCAATGGCCAGAAACCTGTTCCCAGAATCTGGAAGGACGAATCGACAGTTTTTCTCTCTGGGCTGTCTTCCAGCAGCTTGTCGTGGAAATCTTTGTATGAGATGTTGAGATCTTTGGAGATCTGGACATCTTGGAACATACGTTGGAGCTTGTTGGTGTATTCATAACCACATGCTTCTTTGAGCTTGCTGATCATGCTGGTCTCCGCATCGTCGGACACAGAACTGGTGTGGACAAGACGTTTGGCCAACATGCGAGAATAGAATTTTTGGAAGACATCTTTGTCTTCGATGTACTTGAAGACAACCATAATCTGGACAAGAAGTTCTTCGAGTTCAGATTCATCGGCAGCTTTGGCTCCCTTCTTGAGCAATTGATCCGCATATTTGGCGAGGAGTTCGGGAGATCGAGTAGAGTTCGTTTTGCACACTTGGTTGTGGTTGACAAACTCCTGGCAAGCGTTGTCGAGAGACCGCACAAATTCGGACTCGCCCTTGAAAGCCACGTTGACCAGTTGCTGATACTTACTGTGGATTTCAAGTAGCGCATCGACGTACACCTTGGGTTCAAAATTATCGCCTTGTGCTGCAACTTTCTCAACTGCCGCAAGACCCGCCTTACGAACATGGGCTTCAAAGCGCGTTCTCAGAGGGTCTAGTCCATCCTTGATTCGTGAGAGGAGTGTGTACATTCGTGCGAGGTCTTCAGTACGTTCGCTATCAAGAAGCAACTGGAATTCGTCCCGCAGCAGAACCGAATGAGCACTAATCAGGGCTTCATTGCAGGTCTCCATAAGCTTCTTCATGATGTCCGGGTGCAGATAGAGGCCGACGCGTTCCTTCTCTTCCTCAAGTCGTGCTTCGGCCTTCTTCATGTACTCAACAACACTATTCTCTGCAACGAAGCGTCTCGATTCGTTCGTGTAGTATTCTTTCGTGGCGGTAATGAACGGACGTTCGAAGTACATGCGATAGACGTCAAGGGTGGACTTGGAGCTGTCTGACTCGTCCAAGCCAAGGGAGACGAAGGAATCGACAATGGCCTTGATTTGTAGTTGATCAATAGTCTCACCATTGCGCTGTTTCTCGACAAGTCGTAGGACAGCTTCCATGACCTTTGACTCGACCGCCTTGAAGAAATCGTCCTTCCATTTGACCAAATGCAGGGTGTAGACATCGTAGACATTTTTCTTTCCTTCATCGATCTCTCGCTTTACCCAGTGGCGGTTCAAGTACCGGAATAGATGATTGTTGTATTTTGCGGCATCGGTGTAGCGCTTCCACTCTCGGATGTAGAAGGTTAGGAGGGCTTCATCGGAATGCGACTCGGATTCACGAAGAACATGCGACAAATGCTCTGAGAGATACTGTCCCAACAGAGTGTAGAGTTCTTCGCCTAGCAAGTGAGCGCCTCTATGGCTCGGGCTTAGAGTACTAGGTCCGGTAGGATGGCTGGTTGCGGCTTTCTGGGAGGTACAAAAGTTGTGCACGGCCGTGTAGACACCCCTATTACCAAGTCAGTCTTTGAGTAGTTGGAAGAATGACAAACATCTGTACATGTAGGTTTTCATGTCGAGCCCTTCTTGGAGTTTGGTCATGACGTTATTAACGTTCTTCTCGAGATACGCCCATCTGCTCTCATTAGCCTCACTTCAGGCTTGTGCCAAGGTATAAATCTTACGTCGAATCGAGATCGTCTCGCGCCCTCATGGCTGGATTAGAGGCCGTAGCCGTGGTCGGGACAGGAGGAGCCATGTTGAAGGGCTTGTTGGCTTTGCAGATGAGATTGAGATCTGAGAGATGAATGCTCGACGTGGGATAGATCAAAGAATACACAGTGGTTTGTAGAGTGCCTCGCGGAATTTAAAGAGGTAGTGAAGTCAACGCCTCCAGGCAACGGTGTACCAGACTTCTGCAAGACGAGGAAGACAGTGGAGGAAATCGATTCCAGGCAGGACACGAGAGTCACTGCCTTGCAGGTTCAGTCAGTGCAACGGTGCACAAACCGCCTTTCCAGTGAAAATCTACAAGGTCATAGAAAAGTGAGACAGTCCAAAAGACGGGCTGCTCACAGAAATCAATATGGAGCAGGGTAATGGTGGTGAAGGTCTGAGGCAGGGCGGCGCTGTGGTGAACTTGTAGAGGCTTGTCAGTTGTTCACTGAGGCCTTAATTCCATTCGCCGCTCCAGCCACTTGCGATCCTCCACTTGCACCATTCGCCCCTGCAATTGAATGACTAAACAGCCCGGTGCAGCCCATGACACAAATGCTTGACCCTTACAAGCTACGGAGGACCGCAAGAAACTGGTCAAAGAGAGCCGCATCATACATTCACAGAACAAGGAACTGCTTTCGCGAGCCACATGGTTTGTATCTCTTACTTCCTGCTTCATCTCACATCATGCCAATTACCCCGCTGGCCGCTTTGGCCGTCTCCAAACACCAGATTCCGGCATGGAAGAAAATCCCAAATACTTCGATTCTCGGAAAACCTCTCATGATCTATCATGGAGTCTTCTCAGATCTTGGTCCCTCGGAGATCGAAACACATCTAAAATCTACAGGCGTGGTGTTTCCACAGTGGAGATATACAATGTTCTCCGAAACCCACTTCCACTCGAATACTCATGAGGTTCTCAGCATTATTTCGGGATCTGCCAAATGCTGCTTTGGAGGAGAGCATAATGATGGCCGGGTGGACCCTGTTCTGAAAAAGGGTGACCTGGTAATCGTTCCGGCGGGCGTCGGTCATCGGTTGCTGGAGGATTACGGCAGCTTTCAAATGGTCGGCGCCTACCCCAATGGGAAGACCTGGGATATGTGTTACGGGAATGCTGGTGAGGAGCAGCAGGTCAAGCAAATTGAGACCTTGGGCTGGTTCAACCGTGACCCGGTCTATGGTAATGAGGGTCCGAGCTTGACGGCGTGAAGCTGCGATGGATGATGTAGGGTCGAGGCTTGCGTGGGATTTTGTACAATGTGATTATTGTCGTCATTGATCGTTCACGTCGTTACTCATTTCATTTGGTGTCGATTCGTTCCACAAGTCTATGATTTGAACAATTAGCAAGCCGTCCAGGGCCTGTGGTTGTGCTTCTTACCTTAGAACGCTAACGGAAAACGTCAACAGCCAGGCGGTGAGTGATACCAACAAAACTGAGCTCAAGGCCTCAGCTCTGTCGCAGATATTGTCAAACCTGCCACTAGTCGACGGCTGGTCGCCGGTCTTGCAAGCGCCTTCGTCCACCGTCAAAGATTCGAAACTCAACGCCAGATTGGCCGATTGAAACACAACAAAGAATAAATCCAGCAAGACCAATCGTACTTTGGCTCGGGCCCGGCGGAGTCCCAAAGGTTTCGAGAAGTATTCGTCGTAGGTGATGTAGATGGTATAGACGATAGCTATAGCATCAACTATGACCGCCATCAATCCAGATGGGTCCCTGTAGTAATCGGTGGCCGCGGGGCCCACGCGTTCCAAGCAATCAGCATCTCGGTTCTCTGGTGGTGTGTGAATACATCTTGCCACCTTGCCGGTCTCATGATATATGGATGCTCCCAACGCCATGGCGGCAATAGCAAAGATCAACACGATCATCCGGAACACCAGAGGGATGAATGGGTTTCGCAAGACTGTAAACTGCGCGCGCTTATACCAAACTTTTCTCTTGCGACGGAATGCGCGGTAACGACTGCTGCTGTCCTCCATGTCGTCGTCATCATGATCTGCCAGCCATGGCTTGGAATAGTCTGTGAAGTTCTCATTCAGCCAGTCCGCTTCCACCTTTTCCCCGTCGAAGTTCTCGCGCGGATACGCACTCGGCTGTGCAAATGACATCCATCTAGAAATTTGACGGGGCGGTGTCCTCCTCGGAGGTGTGAAGAATCCTTCATCGTGATGTTGTTTGCCAGTTATCAAGAGTCGCCTCGAAGTTGAAGGGCTATAATGATGTTGCGCAACGAGGGCGGCGTTTGGGGTGTCAGGAACAAGATATTGAGGGTCGTCCAGGTCATCTTCTTCGGCGTCCCGCACCCAGGCTGCAAGAAGTTGTTAGTCTTTTTTTATAGGTTTTTACAGCAGTGACAAGACTTACGAGGAATTGTCCGCACAGGAAGAGGGGACTTTGGTTTTGAAGCGATGGCTTCAGGCGGCGGTTCATTTCGGACGGCCGCAGGGTAATTGACCCTCGGAGGCCCTTTCAACGAACCACGATGATTCCTGCCACGGATCGAGTTGTTGTGTTTCTTAGACTGAGTACTCTGATTCGAAATAGTTGTCTTGATGGGAGACGTCGGGACGTCCTCGCGCTTCTTTTCTTCTGAACGACGAGTCTGCTCATTCGGCTTTGGCATTGTGATTTCTTCTTTTTCGGGATCTCTCGAAGGAGCTTGCCAGGGGAAACCGCCTTCAGCCGCCATACTCGGCGGGAGGCAGAGGCCTCGAAAGGTTGAGGTACTCTGTACCTCAGGAAGAATCAGCCGACACAATCGTAGCAGCGCATGCTGAGTGCACCAGAGACAGCTCCAACGCTTGGTTCGCGGATAGCAGTGTTTGTTCCTGCGGCCTATATCGATGTAGTATACGTGCTTCGACTCGGGGATGTTGAAGATATAGCTGCGCGGAGGGTAAGAGCGGTGGTATAGTATTCTCGAGGACAACAGATGACCAGAAGTTCTGCCCTACTTAGAAAACGTTAGATGATCAAGCTGCATGCGGACCCCGAGATGGTTAGCGGTACCCCGTAGGCTTAGCGAATGGGGCGTTCAGTTGCTACGGGCGTGGTTGACTCGCTAGGGAGATTTCTCGACAGGGGCTTCTGGGGGCGAATCAATGCTGAGGACACAGCCATGACGTTGAGAAAACAGCTCTCAGAGCACCTGCAGTCCCAGTCCCATGCAGTCCAAACCCGACGAACCAAGGCAGCAACTCTTATGATGACCTTTTCTCGCTTTTTTCGTTTCGTATCTTGAGTGATAGTAGGTATCTCTGTCCATCGTTTCTGTTCCTTGGAGCTCTAGATTCACAGTCGGAGCCTCAAAGTCTGTCCAGGGTTTTCAAGGTTTACTTTGTTTCCTTCAGTCCTCCGAGTACCTCAGTCATGGTTCCTTTACGACGTCGTTGAGAGGCGCAGACCGTCGGTCACGGTTTCTATTTCCTTACCTGTCGTCTAGAAACATCGCGGCGATGCGGAAAATCTTCCTCCTTCCTCTCACTACGCGACAAGCCCTCATTTACTGCCAAAAGGCGGCGCCCAAGCCAAATAGCAAACCGACCATCGCGGACCGCATCACTGCAAAAGCTGCAGAGACGTGGGCCAAATTGGAAACCGCAAAATCAGGATGGAGGAAAACACTTGTTTACTACGGCAACCAGGGTTTGCAGCGCATCCCCTACCAGGAATGGGGATTGAAGAGTTTTCCCGCCTCCAATCCGAAGCTGCAGGCCGAACAGCTTACAGAGGGAAAGAAATTCGATGTCCTCTATCCTGGTAATATCATGCACAAAGAGGATGTCCCGAAGGTATTGGCGAGGCTGGCCAGAGAGAGGAAACAGTTGCATTGGAATCGATTCATTGGGAGCATGGTGGCCATGCCGATCTGTGTACCGTTTGCTCTGGTCCCTGTGTATGAAAGACACATATCCCCTAAACAATCGATGAAACTGACAAGTGACTCAGAATACCGAATATACCTTTGTTTTATGCCGCATATCGGTGTTGGTCACACTGGAAAGGTAAGCGCATTTCCAGCGCCGTGAAAGCATGATCCTGAACGCGAAATAGCTTTGAAAGGGTCAGACCATTTGGACTTCATCCTCGACAACCGACTTTACCGCCCTATCTCAGACTCGAAGATGGAAGGCCTGTACGAGCAAGTATCGCCTGACGCGCCTGACTTTACTTTTGTTACGCCAAGCCAGGTTCTCGACGGTACAGCGCCACCAGAGCAAATCATTCTTCCTGCGGAATGTCACGATCTAGTTGCCAAAGTCACTGGGGTGCCTGAGTTGAGTGGTGAGGTAGAGAGAGCTGTATGGCAAATTCAAAACCAGTTCAAGCTCGAGACACAGAAAGAAAAGCGGAAATCAGGACAGCAGTCGACGCAGGAAGCCAACGTTGTGCCCAACCCCAAGAAGAAGGGGTCAAAAGAGAAATCTTGATGTACAAAGGAAGCATTTTGAACTGGATAACGAGAAAACGAAGGCACATAGGAAGGTTGTCCCTTGTACATTACCATTCAAAAATGGGGGGCTTGCATTTTTTGGCGAATGACTTTTACGAATCCCAGCAGCTCAGTTCATTCTGCTAGACTTTTTATCACAGCCTGAATAGTCTCTCCGAAATGGGTACTACTAGGTCAGTTGCACTGGTGCGCGGTATCCTCAGCTGGATTTGCAAGGCGCCTAGACTTTTCCAGAGCGGCCCCCAAAAAAATCTCCGTCGATGCTCCCCATCCTTCGTCCCATCAATCAATTCCACCGCTCACTTCGAAGCCCGCCAATTTATGCATTCTAGGTGACTAGGTACAGGTACCAATCTATTGTCAACAGCTTCTTCCACGATTGCTGCCTCGATGTAACATGCGTCACCTCCTCTCCATTCACTCATCACTCCAACCATCACACTTTGATTGTCGTGGCAAGAATTATGCGTTCTTCACCAGCAAGGCAACGGGTGAACCAGCTCGCTGGACAGTGACCGCATTACACGCCAAATCCACCATTCCAAACTCCCAACCTGAGTCTCGACCCTCATACTGACTTCTCAACTGCCAATCTCTACAGAAAAGAGTCAGTCAGGCACCAACTGCTCATCTGCTACGAATTTGGTCGGCAAACTACCATGGGACTCTCAACGGATAAATACATCCCGGCCTCAGGCTACAGTGACAAAAGACAGCTCGGTCCGCCTCGCGTCAATCTCCCGCCACCTGAACTTGATTATCACGATGGCAAGCCTACGTATCGTGTCCATGCTCTTCCTTTTATCAACACGTCGACAAGATACGGCAATCCTGAATTTCTCAAATTCTTGGCTGCCACCTACGCCTTTGACCTGACGCATTCAATGCTCACATGGAAATACGAGATGCGCCGGCTTGCCCAGGCTATCCTCCCCTTTGTCTTCCTCGGTCCAAGCAGTATAGCGAGAGATTCCGAATTCGTCAAAAGTGCTGGCATTACTCTCTTGGTGGGTGCCCGATCTACCAAGTCGATTCAAACTCGCCCAACTTTCCTGGACCCGTCCAAATTCTCCTCGAGTGAGGGAATACAAACCTTGACGTTTGACTATGATCACCAGGCTGATTTTATTTCTCGGGCCATTCCAACCATTCGGGCAATCAATGACCACCTCGAGTCTACTTATACCACAGTTCACGGTCAAGATGTCCCTTTTGTTTCCGGCAAAGTCCTCATTTTCTGTGAGACTGGGAACGATCGGTCTGCCCTTTTAACTGCCGCTTATCTGGTCATTGTCTTCGGCATCGATGCAATTGCTGCAGTTCATGCCATTCAGTCTCAACGCTTCTGTATCAGTCCAAATGACGATATGAAAAATATCCTCTTCGACCTGGAAGCAATCACTCGGGCAGAACGCCAGGTTTCACAGGCAAGGGCCTCTTTCCAATCCGGCTCTGTTGCTTTGGCTGGTGAGAGGAGCTGCGAGATCTCTTTACAAAGACGCAGCAAACGAGGCATTGATGAATACTACATGTCCGATATTGAAATGGAAGACGAGGCTGATCAGAAAGGAGACAATCCTACGAGAGCAGGGGTTGCACCGTTCACAGATGCTACCTAATGACCCGTCGACCTTTGCTGTCTACACTGTATCAACCGATACATGAATCCTGTGACTTCGGCAGACCGCAGGTTCCAGAACCTAGGCGGATGTGAGCAGTCTTGTGTCAACACAAAACGCCCAGTTTGACAGCCACAAACAGCGCTGGTAAATGCGAATCGGTTGTGACAATCAAAACGAAGTGAATGAGGATAGAGAAAGAAACCACTTCTTTGAGCATATGTTCACAACCCACACACTTTAAGATCAATCAGCTTGCTGGCAAATGACTGGAATGCCTCAATACGCAGATGAGCAGAGATCTATCACACTGGCGTACGCCTTGAGCTTCCCTGCACAAAGAGAACATTTGAAGAGAAGCAATTATCGCCAGCTACTACCTTCCATGCAGGCCACTTCTCCCAACAGTTCAATTTCCCTCTGGAGCTCATGCGGATCGAGCCTGCAGACAAGCAGCTTCACCAAAGTTGCATCACCGCCCTAGGCTACCATCACCTAGCACAGGTCCGGCACAGCAGTGAATCCGTAAATCCCATCTCTTAAATCACATCCAAGACCTTTGATGGTTTTAACCTATTGGTTACTGAACTTTACCAGTATCTTAGCTTTCTGCTCTCTTCGTGTATTTCCCTTCCCATCAGCTTCTTCCACTCAGATATTCTAATGCACATACCTTATGATAGGCAATCATGCAGCTAAGGAAAAGCGTCACCATACCCTCTCGTTATCAAGACGAGGAGCCTGTCACGCCTGTCACGGCTCGAGGCCGCAACCCCATGAGCACGAGACCAGCCTATCCCAACTTACTTCAGTCACAAGTCATTCCTTATAACTCCAGCAACCCACCAGCTGCCTTTCCTTCACTTCCATTAATGTTAAAGCCGTCGCCCACGACAAACGGCGGTGTGACCGATCTTGCCATGTCAGAGACTTCTGAGGCCCTAGTTAATCCCCCTTCAACGCACGGGGAGGGCTGCGGCGATGCCGGCAAACCCTCCGCAGGCATTCCTGTGCAAGAAGAGCCCGAATCACATCTCGCTTCACAAGAAAGTATAACTCAGCAAGAGAAAGCTCCCGGGCGCGAGGTTGAGGCAGTGAAAAACTCTTCAGCGCAATCAAAATTCAGGAAAGCCTCAATCTCAGCAGCGAACTCTGTAGAGACTCATTCACAGGTAATAATCCTTTCACCCTTGCTCCGGACCTCGCTGACTGAATCGTGCCTAATAGGCTGGTGACACTGTTACTTGGAAGTCTCTCCCTTTGTCTCTACAATACCACATCTACCAAAAGATGTCGGCGAAGCGTCCCACGTCATGGATCGATGAGTTGGGTTTGACTGAAACAGAAGCGGCAAACATTGAAAAGAACGCAGCTTTGAGAGCCATGCAACCCGCTTCTCTCCTTCAGCTATGGAATTTCTGCGTTCAAGCTACCCCGTCGCTTTCTGGCCATGGGTTTCAGGGGTCCATTGACATCGAAACCTTCAAAGAATATTCCGATTACATGGTATTTGCTGGTAATTTCGAATATGCTTATCAGCCTCAGATTCGCCGTGCCGAACAATACTTGTCCGAACGAGGAATTCCAACCGCACTGATAGGAACCTGGCTCCCTGACCAAGAGGATATATGTGGCAGCGCATATCTGAGAAACGTCCCATCACATCTGCTTTCGCTGCCCCAAAACTCAGAAGCTCCTCCCGCAACTTTCCACCACGACTCTGGGTATTCGTCCATTTCAGAGTCGGATCTTGTGGTTACCGAAAGCGTCTCAAACCAGCAACCACCTTTCAAAGACGTCCTGCCTAGAGACGCATCAAGTGTGGTTCTAGGCTGTTCTCTACTCGGCAAGCACTCTGGGAGTCCGCCCATCTCACTGGCTCCTGGGTTGAACGCGTTTCATGAGCCGAGTCGCAAGGAATTGGCGAGGAAGACTCAGCATCCTCTGGCTACAGTTACAAACCCTCCAAGTTCCTCCACTTCTCCTGATGCTAGTCTTCAAAATGGCAGAGACACGGATAATCAGGCACAGCGACAAGACCTCAACGTGGCTCTTCAGTCAGCCGCAAGCCATCCCCATGTTGAAAGCAGTGAACGTAGAGCATATTCTTCATTGTCCAACGTAAGCATCCCTACCCGCCGCCTTGTGCTCCGAATTCAGGAATCAGACGGAACTGCTCGAGTGCTCCTGAAAGGACCAAAGGCTTCCCACCGTGACTATCCGGCTGAGCCAACAAATAATCGGCCGATGCCCAAAGTCGCAGCTGAGACTGCCGGGAATCCTACAAACGCTTCGCGAAAGACACGTCCCGTGGACCATTACAAGCGCAAGGCATCACAATCAGATATTCATTCAGATCCCACAAAGGTCCCGCGGACATTCAATGACCAGATCTCTGAAACTCCTCTTCCAAGCATTGAGCAGTCAGAGCACGTTGGCGCCAAAAACGAATCTACCGCCCTGCCCAGTGGTCTCACAACTAGTGTTCCTCGGTCGCCATCGTTTTCTCCTATCTCAGAGAACGAAGATCTACCGGATTTTATGGGCCTTTTGCGCAAAGCGGCACATAGATTGCACGCCAAATCACCAGGCCTACAAAATCATGGGCCTTCGAACCGGACGGCTACTTCCACAAGATCTTTTTCCGCACAAATTCTGAGTCTGGCCACACCGGTGCCACTCGAGAGCAGAGAGAAGTCGCAGGAATCTATCCAGAAGAACAACAAGCCGCAGAGGCTGATACTCACCATTAAACAACCGAGCCAAGCGCCTTCGCAAGATCACAATAGCAGTCTTCTGCCAGATGAGGCATCTTCCAACACCTCAAATAAAGATGTCAACTGCGACGCAGGTGCCGACGCAGAGATGCTGTCTTGGGGCGCTTCTACGGCTGTGTCAACCCCAGTTACTCCGTTACGCACATCTGTTCAATCAAGGGAGAAGAAACCCCAACCCACGACGAATACCGCAACAGTAAAGAAAGAACGCAAGAAGAGAGGGCCGTACAAGAAGACCCGCGAGAAATTGGAGAGAGAGCGGCGGGAGAAGGAGGGACAGTGATCAGGATGCAGGTAGCCTGCATCCGTGACTTTCCACGTATTTCGAATGATGATCAATCGAAGTGGTCTCACGTCGTCTCTGCATTTTGTATCGATATTGCGTGGTTCGATCTTACTGCTGACCACTGAGCAAAATCTACAACACGGTGCTCGAGGTTGCACACCTGATCACTACTGGGCTTCGCACCTTGGATTCTACCTGAATTTGGACACAACGACACTCGCTTATTGTATCACCACGGGAACAGAAAAACGTTGCAGTTTTGTAATTTTGTTTGAGATACCCACATGAGCAGGAGTCGTGGACTGGCATGATATCGGCAATGGAGTAATAAGGTATGGATGTTGCCTTTTCAGAATCGACACTAAGAACCACACATGTAAGTCCGCGGATATCATGACGAGGGCTCATGGATAGGGAGTGTCGTGGACCGATCGTGCCTAGGAAAGGAACATTCACTTCTCATTTTACGGACTGATGAAACAGTCTTCCTTTGACACTTGCAATGGGTTGACAAGAGCTCCTATGAACTTTCTACTGAGTCAAACGAGCTTATGTGCTCCGGACGACTCGGGTATTTCGCAAGGACCTAGCACCCTAGGTAGACAATGATAATGATATTCAGCTGACTTGTGTCGAGTGGACAACAGAGAAACCAGGAGACGAGGACATGGTTCTCTAGACTTGATAGACCATTGGGTGTGTTGCCCAGGCATTCCTACCCAGACTGCAGCTAAATGTCTACATGGCCTTCCCTAGGTGTTTGTGGATCTACCGCCCTGTCTCGTACTAGAATTACCGCATTCGAAACTTGAAGGATGAGAGATGCATGGTGTGGAGCCAGCAAGAGACGCATGCATTGCCCGTTTGTCTGCGCTTTCACACAACTTGCTTCGCATCTTACCCTGGGGTTCATACACCAGCAGTGGTAAGTATGTAACTGTAAAGTTCGTGTAACGGCATCGATACTACCTACGTATAATAGGTACATGTCTCAGCAAAGCGGAAGGCCTGCTAATCGTGTGCATCTACTAATAGTGCACTCACCGTGTTAGGAATCATGTCCCGAGTGCCAGGTGGATGCCTGGTTTCCTCGACCACCGAGAGCCGGCCAACAAGATGCCAACGTTTCTTCAACTGAACAAGCTTGTTCAAGCTCACGCGGATCTAAGGCCATATGCTACTAAGCACTGTTACCAACCTGTTGCTTGGATGAAGCTTATATATGGTACTAGTCGACCCACGTTGAGAGGAAGTTGCTTGCTTTTTGCTGCTCGCGTCGAGCGCAGACGAGCAAATGAGCCTCAACCGCGAAGGAACGTGTATGTTTCGACGTCTGCCTGAAGACACAAGGACTGCTTGAAGGAAGGATCTTCGAACCGTTAAAGGATTTGGAACGACATGGGTTAATGGAGAGGGACGATGGGTTACATTCGCTCGCCTCGGCGTCGAAATCTTGATGCTTGACGTGGCAGTTAGGGCAGTGATTGCAATGGTGATTGCTTCCGCTGGGGGTGACGATGGTGGTTTCTGGAGAGGGAATGGAGGCGCGAGCATCTTTTTCGTCCGAGGGGGACGGTGGTCTGAAACTATAAAGAGAGGGAGGAATCCTGAGGAGCTGGAGCACTTTCTTCGTCGCACGCGACAACAAAGCAAGCAAACGGCCACGACTCTCCCAACACAGAGACCTTTGCAACACCGATCTTCGCGGAATCACCCCCTCTTAGCGCTCCCAACCGACACCATGCAGGTCTCAATCTTCACCAGCGTCTTCGTAGCCGCATTGGCCCTCGTCGCCTCTGCCACCCCCATCGACCACGAGTGAGTGTCTCTTTCCCTCCCACTGCCCCGAATCCGAGAGACAGGACGCAGCATATGTGAAAACACAAGCGTACATCATGACTGACATAGTACTTTGTGTGAATCGATACAGGCTCGTGGAGCGGAAAGACTGCAGCCGTTGCGAGAACGACTTGGGAATCTGTGACTGGCCGTTGTCGGACGACTACTGCTGGAATTACTGCCAGTGCGCCGTCTGTGGTTGTTAAAGGGACAAGGAGAGGGCTCGGGAGCGGTGAAAGGAAGGGGCGAAGGTAAGAAGGGGCTAGGGGAGCAGACGGAGCTGGATTCAGGAAGAAGTTGGACGGTAGCAAGTGACCTTGAGTCGAGAACAACCGACTCGGGAGTGGCCCTAGAAGAAGTACTTCCAACATGTACATAGCCACCTCCCTAATGGAGGAGAGCAGACAATGCATATATTCTCCTGAGTCCTCCAATGAACCGGCGGCCCATTAGAGATTCTTTTCACCTAGGGAGGTAGTATGCCTCACTGGAGACTTCAGACCATTGTCTTCACAAAGTTCACCTTTGCTGTAAACAAAAGACGTTGCAGATTGGCCAAAGCGCGATGTTAAAACTAAACTCTTCTCACCGTGTAAAAGGGGCGTCGGGGCAGATCTTCATGTAGTCTATCAACACACCTTCAGTTGCGTATCAACAAAACCGTTGCGCTTTGGCCAGAATGCGACTTGACAATTGAACTCTTCTTACGGTGCGTCTGAGTTTGTATAGAAATGTATGCATTGTTTGCTTTTCTCTCACCCACTTGCTCTAAGCATCAGCCGATAGAATCTCTCAAGTGGAAGAGTAACGTCACCTTCGCTCTGGGATGAAACAGCGTAGCTGCATCATAGCCGGAACTAGGAAACTTCTATTTTCTTTCCTCCCAGTCTCTATGACCATGGTCCCTTAATAGCCCGACTGCTCCCTCCTGCCCGGGCCATCCTGGCCTGCATCTCCACCCCCGTCCGCGTTGCCATTATTTCCACCGCCGGCGCCTGCATCTCCCCTCGCGCGGTCCATGCCCTCTTTGTCACCACGCAACGACTCAAAGTACGTCTTGATGTCCTCTGCACTCACAACACGACCTTCCTCGGCATACGGCTTGAGGAACGCCTTCACCTTATCGCGTAGGTGGTTGTACGCCATTACACCCTCGATCGCGCGCACGCGGTCGATGTTGCTTAGTGCGGCTTCGCCGCGGTCGTAGAGGGAGCCGCCCGAGTGTTGGGATCTTGGTGCTGCTCCGGGTAGGGAAGGATGAAGAGATGGCGGTGCGGACGAATTGGACAAAGAGGGCTCATAAGTCTCTTCGTCATCAATAAGCTGCGGGTGTGGGATTAGGTCGGGAAAGCATGACGGGCAGTGGCAGAGATGGTCGCGGAAGTCGGGGCGGAGGAATAGATTGAAGGCGCCTGTGGGAGGGGTGCTGGGGAGAAGGGTGTGTTTGTGTCCTGGCGGTGGGGCATCCGCCGAGTTTGTAGCAAGTTTTGCTGAAGCAGATGGTTCTTGGGTTGTGGATACTGGAGTCGCTTCATCGTCTTTGACGCGCTTGGACGGACTTGATGGTCGTATATCGAGATCGTCACTGTCTGACGCCTTGCGCTTAAGAGACGGCGCGGACGTCGCTACTGGTGCTGTTTCTGGCTTCGAGTCTATTTTCTTTTCGGGTACTTCTGAAGTACTCTTCCGATAGACAGGCGGTAAGAAACCCATTGTTCCCGCGTACTTCTTGATCCACGGGTTCGATTCGACACACTTGTAGCAGAGCAGAGACTCGAAGTCGTCTTCGTGGGGGAAGCCTGGCGGGAGCGGGTGCGATGGCTCATTATCTGCTTCCTCTCCACCAGTCTCTTCTTCTTGTTTTGGCGCGTCTTCTTGTTTCTCTTCATTACCACCTTTTGACGATGCATGCCAATCTCGCGGTAGTCCCATGAGGCACTCTGGATGATACCAATCCTCGCCACAGCCACCCGTCTCCACTGTACCCAGACCCAAACATTGGAACATTGTTCCCTTCTCGGTCTCAGCATCATATTCCTCGCCGCACGCGCAAAAGTGGTTCTGGAAGTTCTGGTTGTAGTGGTTCCCCTTGTGCGGCTCCTGCGAATGCACACCTCGCTTCCCGGTCACTGGGTCAGAGCGCAGAGTGCAAGACGACGTCGAGGGTAATCTGCTCGTACCGCAGTCGCAGACGAAGTTACGTCGGGAGAATAGTTCGACGAGGGTATGTTCGCCGTGGCACGAGATTGAGCAGCCGTAGCAGACACCCGCGGGTGTGTAGACTTGGGCGGGCGAGGCGGGTGGAGGCGAGCACGTCAGGCAGGCGAAAATGGTCTGGCGAAGTGGACCGAGGACATTGGTGCATTTGTCGAATTTCTAGAGAACGAGTCAGTAAACAAGTACCAGTTGCAATTAAAAAAGAAGGATCAATGTGACGAACATAAGGTAGGGCTTCTCGTGCATCGGCCTCGAGCGCGAGTTGTTGATCGATGAATTCGGATGCGGTCTGGGAATCTTGCGGGTTGGCCACTTTGGCCTCTCCATTTTCTAGGGCAGACTCCATTATGTCGAGGGAAAGAATAAGATGAGTGAAAGTCAAGTGAAGAAGATGATGCTGTGTGCTATGATGGGATGCCTGCTAGTAGGTGCTGATGGACTCCGCGCGATGCGATGAGATGCGCGAATGCGATTCTCGACTCTCCGCATTTCCACATCGGGATTGGCGTGTTTTCTCGCGACGCGTTGCGCGTAAAGTGCTTTTCAACCCTCTCCTTGCGCTCAATCTAGTCCTCTACATCACCCCTCTAAGCAACCCACTCGATATCAAAAGAGATAAAAATGAGGTATGCCGCTTGCTGAAGCTACCTGCGTCCCGAACTTCAACCTGAGTACTGACATCTCCAAGCTCACCTCTTCGACCAAGCATGTCTGCTGCGAATAGAGGCCCCGGTAACGCCAGCAGGCGAAAGAGAGCAAGAGATGAAGATGACGATGACGATATGATGTCCTCCTCGTCGGCTGGTAAGCAATTTCATTTTGCTAGATTCAAGCGGAAGAAGACTAACTTCATCAGCCCTGCCATCATCACCCCCTATGCTCCCCACCAACGAGAACGACGATGACGACCTGGGAGATGATTTAGACGCTGAAGATGATCTCATTGGAGACATTGATGATGCAGATGAATTGGCCGAAGATGAAGACGGCATTGATTTATTCGGTGACAATTTCATGAACGATGAGCGCGAACGTCGCGAGCAAGAAACATACCAAGGCCGTATGATTGACGATGAGGGAGACTACGATGACCTAGATCTGGCTTCACGTCGTCAATTGGAGGCGCGGCTCAACAAGCGCGACCGCGAGCTGGCTCGCAGACGTCGCATGCCTGCTGCTTTCATGGCGGATGATGACGACGATGCGGGCATCGACTTGACAAAGCAACCCCGAAGACGCCGCCATCACTACGACGAAGATCAAGATGACATGGATCTCGACGAGAATATCATGGAAGAAGAGCTCTCCTTAGAAACTCTCCAGGATGTCAAGGCTTCAAACATTACAGAATGGGTCACCCTCCCATCTGTCATGAAGACAATTGCCCGAGAATTCAAATCTTTCTTGACTGAATACATCGATGCCAACGGCACCTCGGTCTACGGCACTCGCATTCGCACTCTTGGAGAAGTCAACTCGGAATCACTCGAGGTCTCGTACGATCACCTGGCATCCACAAAGGCCATTCTCGCATATTTCCTGGCCAATGCCCCCTCAGAGATGCTCAGGATTTTCGACAAGGCTGCATTCGAGGTCGTCCGTCTGCATTACCCTAACTACGAATTGATCCATCCAGAGATCCACGTTCGCATCTCGGACCTGCCTGTCCAGTATACACTGCGCCAGCTGCGACAATCCCATCTCAATTGCCTGGTGCGTGTCTCTGGAGTGGTCACACGCCGAACTGGTGTCTTTCCACAACTTCAAATGATCAAGTTCAGATGCGAGAAATGCGGTGCCATGCATGGCCCTTTCGCCCAGGAGTCCGATTCGGCCGAAGTCAAATTGACATTCTGTCCGGCCTGTCAAAAGCGAGGCCCCTTTACCATCAGCGCTGAGAACACTGTGTATCGAAACTACCAGAAATTGACCCTACAAGAATCACCCGGTACCGTACCAGCTGGACGATTGCCACGACACCGAGAAGTCGTCCTCCTGGCAGATCTGATCGATAAGGCCAAGCCTGGTGAAGAAGTTGAAGTCACGGCCATTTACCGTAACAACTACAGCGGTCAACTTAACAACAAGAACGGTTTCCCTGTGTTCGCGACGATGCTGGAAGCTAACCATATTATCAAGACACACGATCAACTCGCAGGCTTCCGGCTCACAGAGGAGGACGAGCGCCAGATCCGGGCGCTCTCCAAAGATCCTACCATCGTGGACAAGATTGTAGATTCGATCGCTCCGTCTATCTACGGTCATCGGGACATCAAAACAGCAGTAGCGTTGTCCTTGTTCGGTGGAGTCAGCAAAGAAGCACAAGGAAAGCACAAAATCAGAGGTGACATCAACGTGCTCTTGCTCGGCGATCCAGGAACTGCCAAGTCCCAGGTGTTGAAGTACATCGAGAAGACCGCTCACCGAGCTGTATTCGCAACGGGACAGGGAGCTTCGGCCGTCGGTTTGACAGCGTCCGTACGCAAAGACCCCTTGACTCAGGAATGGGGTCTCGAGGGTGGCGCTCTAGTCCTGGCCGATCGGGGGACATGCTTAATCGACGAATTTGATAAGATGAACGACGCAGATCGTACGTCGATCCACGAGGCCATGGAACAGCAGACCATCAGTATCAGCAAGGCCGGCATTGTGACGACACTCCAAGCGCGTTGTGCCATTGTCGCAGCTGCAAATCCTCAGGGTGGTCGTTACAACGGCACCATCCCATTCAGTCAGAATGTGGAACTCACAGAACCCATCTTGTCGAGATTCGACATCTTGTGCGTGGTGCGTGACACGGTTGACCCGTCCGAAGATGAACGTCTCGCCAACTTCGTCGTCAATTCCCATGGACGTGCCCACCCGGCGAGACTAGAGACCGATGCTGAAGGGGACACGGTCCCTATGATGGGAGACGAGGCTGAAGAAAATGCTGTCAACAATGGTGAACCGCAGCAAGAAGGCGCGATCCCACAAGAACTCCTGCGCAAATATATCCTTTACGCGCGCGAGAAGTGTCGGCCTAAGCTGTACCAAATCGACCAGGATAAGGTTGCACGACTGTTTGCTGATATGAGAAGAGAAAGTCTGGCTACAGGGGCGTATCCCATTACTGTTCGTGTCTCTCCAGAAATCTTCTCGTGCTGCTAGCGAAGCTAACGTGGTGTGTGTCTAGGTCCGTCATCTCGAAGCAATCATGCGTATTGCCGAAGCATTCTGCAAAATGCGACTCTCGGACTTCTGTTCAAGTCAGGACATCGACCGCGCCATTGCCGTCACGGTCGATTCGTTCGTCGGAAGTCAGAAGCTGAGCGCGAAGAAGGCACTTGCGAGGGCTTTTGCCAAGTACGTATACTCACTCCTCCCCACTTGCCTACAACTTTGCTTTCCCAAATGGAGTGTCCGATAGTACATGAGACCAGTAAAGCTAATCTATGCGCGTTTAACGCATTCAGATATACGCTGAAACGACCCGAGCGACAACGAACGAGGCCTGCGGCCAGTTCTAGAGCCGTGGCCGCAGCAGCGTCGTGAAGTTGAACATAGAACCTCTATTTCAAGTGATGGAATGTTTTAATGCTCTACGTCTGTTTGAATATGTGGGCGCTGGCTGGGCATACACTAGAATGGAATGGCTTTGCTGAAGGCTGGGTGACAAACGCTTTACGTGTGGGTGTGATGTGATTCGATGTACATGAACGAGACTAGGAGGGAAATGAAATGAACGCGTGTTCGATACAAAGGAAGATAAATTCGAGATGATGAAGGAAGGCACGAGACAGAATGAAGTCATTCAGGTTCCGGAGTTGCCTCTGTCGCTTCGCACTAATAACAACGCTGTTTACAATGCCTGTCCCTTCTTTGAGCTGCCGGTCGTCGAGGCCCTTCTGCAGCCCACGCACCTCCCTCTGCAGCACGTTTCGATGTTCGACCTTGCCCCGAAGGTTCCTACGGCCAGGGACACCGGGAGACAGCGATCTTGTGGATTCCCATAGCTTGGGAAATCATCCGGATACACGCTGTGGGACGGCGCAAAAGTTCCATCATGGGCTTCGAAAGGGCTCACAACAAGGGGATTTCTGAATGCAGGAAGGATGGATCGCTTCTACCAAAGGACCCGAACTGCCATTCTCTTGTCATGTTTTTTATTGATATCACCAATCGTCATTGCGAATGGTATCTGTAGCTGCCGGCCGGATCCCCCACCCGATCGAGCTGCTAGACAGAATAGCTTACATGATTCTCCCGGGTAGGTTCCGGCCTCAACATGTGGTTGTACGTGTTCAGACATTGGCTCGCATAGGTAATATAGGTTTGAGGTGAAGTTGATCGTCAAATCATTCAAACATGCGGTGTGGCCGGAATCTACCTGGACAGCATCACACCAAATATTTTCTCCACTATCGCACGCAGGCACTTTGGCTAAGGGGTTACTGGAGCCAAGGTACCTTGCATCGAGCTACCCCTAACGGTACTCGACCGGACAGCACAGAGCCCTTCTTCTGACTACTTCTAAGTTGATGTTGTGTAACATTTGTCCGTCGCGGTGCCCAATAGAAAATGCAGACCACAGCGCCGACCCGGGGAATTCGTCGTATTTGAGCCTCCTTGAGGACTTTGCCATTGTCGCCCTCAAAAGTTCTGGTTGCTTAGCACAGCCTCACCATCACTTGATAATAGCTGCAGTCTCCCTCTTCCACATACACCACGCTTGCTTGGTTAGGAGGAATTCCGTTGTTATCGACTTGCCTCTATCATCCTGGGCTCCTTATATCTTTCCGAAGTCTCCGCCTGTTCTCAAGCCGCCTTCTCTTCGGCTCAATAGTTGCTTCCTGCGTGGTCTCAAACATAGCCAAAGCTGAAAACTGCACGAACTAAGTTTTTTTCGCTTCGAGAGAGCCATCGACCTTCTGCGACCACGATTTGCCTCCAAGCTGTCTCTCCCGGATGGCGTGTACACGGCCACTAAAACGACCGAAGACGCATCATTCAAGACTTAGGTCAATCCAATCAATACCTCATTTGTGCAAGAATTGCCAAGTGCTCCGTTTCGACGATGCAGCTATAGGAGGTTACGAACGTGTGCTCGATGATAGTCGCAGAACTCTTCGTTTCAGGGACGATGTGCTAGTTTTACCCAACACCATCAAGAGCGTCGACCTTGACCACTGCTATCGCGATACTCTCCCGGGTCTACCTTTGCTGGCTGCTTCTGCAAAGGCTGGGTGTTGCTTCTGCGATATTCTTCGAAAGGTGCTGATGAAAAAGCTGCAAAATAGAGCAAGCCGTACCGGTGAAGTGGTGCATGTCAGCCTGACTTATTCTTGGTACTCTGAGCAGCGTGCTTGGTTCCATGCACGGAATGGACGGAGTGCACCCTTGATTTTAAAAACCTACGAGTATGACCATGTTCTGATGGGTTTGGAGGCTACTGCATCAATTCGAACCGAGGAAGGATCAACTATCGACAATCTTAACTTTTACTTTGACGTGGAGGCCAGTGACTCTCAGCAAAGTAAGGTTGTACCCGTCCAGCTTTCCGTAGCTATTTCTTACATCTTAGGTGACTGTACTGTCTGGTTAGGCCTTCATCGACCACTATCTTGCGATGCACTGTCCCCTGAGAATGTAGCCTGGATACAGCAGTGTATCCAACGTTGTACGGACAAGTGTCAGCGCCGACCTCACACTTCAATTTCGTCTACACGATACGCGAATAAAGCCTTTCTGCCATCGAGGCTTTTAGATTTGTCCAACCCGCTAGCACCAAAACTCGTGGTGTTTGAAGACCGACCGTCGAAAGCGAAACCTGAGGAAGGCTTTCAATACGCTGCCCTAAGCTATTGCTGGGGTACAGAAAAAGAGTGTGAAAGGATGTTGAAGCTCGCCATCGACAACTTGCGGGATCTACTAACTGGAGATGCATTGGCCAATGTTCCTCCAGTAGTCAGAGACAGTATGAGAGTCTGCCATGAAATTGGGATTCGATATCTGTGGGTTGATGCACTCTGTATCATTCAAGGTAGTGAGACCGAGTTTCATGCCGTGGCAAGCCAAATGCGATCAATTTTCAAAAATGCGGCTTTGACAATCGTGGCTTTGAGTTCAAACTCATGTAACGATCATTTCTTGGAGCGCAATCATGCAAGCGTGACCATCCCATATCGCTCGACCATTCGACCAGAAATACAAGGAGCATTTTCCTTGAAGTACATCCCTGATGGAGATATCACACATTTGTGGCTATTCAATCCATATTTCGCGCGGGACGAGCTAAATTCGAAATGGTTATCCCGAGGATGGACATATATCGAGCAGCTATCTAGCAGCCGGTTGCTATTCTTCGGAGCTTCCATGCTTCATTATGAGTGTCGTCACTGTGGTTCTTATTCCGAGGCTGACAAGTTGCCACGTCCGCCGCATAACGTCTTCGCAGATGAAAGACTCTCACACCGTCGCTGGAATGAAATGATGTCAAACTTGTCTACACGAATTTTTTCAAAGCCCACGGACAAACTACCTTCCTTCTCAGCAGTTGCCAAAGGATTCGCTACCCAGCACGGTGATAGTTATATGGCTGGAATATGGCGTGGCGATCTAGAGTGCGGTCTTCTGTGGACTGTTGTCGGTGAAGACGGATGGAAAGATTTTCATGCCAAGCTCTTTTATCCATCCTCTTATATCGCCCCATCGTGGAGCTGTGCGAGTGCGAGTACGTATGCCGAGTTTCACCCTCCAAGCCAACGTGCCTTGTTCAATATTTGGCGTTCAACGGTTCAGGGAGAATGTGACTTTGAAAATTACACCCCGGTGCATGTTAGCAAAGAACCCTTCGGAGCAATAAAAGCCGCTTCTTTGTCACTTCATGGAAAAGTAACCCCGCTCCCTTCGACTCTAAGTCGATCAAGACTGCCACACCTATTGCAGATACACAAGGGAGGCGAACTCTTTGGAGTTTGTCAGTTTGATTGGGACACAAATGATACGGACGTTGAAAATCTGCTCGCAGATGATTCGGATTCGTCATTAGCAGATACCTACACAGCTCCACAAGTTGGTTTGATGATGCTTCTGGTCGCCAGCCGACGACAGCTTGAAACATTTGAAATTGAAGAAGAAGAAGAGATTGGTGCGTTTGGCCTCATCCTGATGCCGACGGGCAAGGGAAACGAGTACTGGCGTGTCGGCATCTTTTCCCTACTTCAAGGTGGAGAGTATCCGGACGATCCTCCCTGGGATAACAAACTCTTCAGAGGGCAGCAGAAGCAAATTGTTCATCTTATCTGACGGGCAGAGGTACACTCAACCTGAAGTCATCTCAACATAAAGGAACGCAAAGCAAATACTCACCGCGCTCTGAAGTACAAGATTACCGAAAAGGCGAATGTGAGGAGCACTGGAAAGGTTATCATGCGGTTTTCGCGAAACTAATATGTCTCATTTTACCAAAGAAGCACATCGCCGCCCAATTCCAGCCGGAAAGGCCCCAGTCGCGTGTCCCTCCACGGTGATGAAGGCGTCGCAAAACGAGAATCTACGCTGACAACATGCGTTGAACAGTTGTGTCTCCCTCCACAGCCACTTTAGCAGTGACCAGGAGGAGCTCGGTATTTTTAGCGTCCGCCTGTTCGACTTGCTGATCGAGTCCGGTCAACTCGACCCCAATTTGCGGATCAAATAACGCCGAGACTTCCTCAAGTAGTAGACCTTTAGTTTCGACCCAGTAGAAAGCGATGACCAATATGACTAGAAAATCGAAGGCGGCGTTGAGGATATATATGACCCAGCCGATCTTCTCGATCGCGATCGGAAAGGCGAAAATCGGGATCAGTAAGATGGCATTCTGCCAGGTGACGAACCACGCCAGCCCAATGCTTCGGATGGAATAATTGAGAATCTCTGGTGGGTAGATGAGGGCAAGTGGTGTCCAGGCAAAGCTGTACGATCCTTGGGCAAGGAACATCATGGCAACGTTTGCATATATGGCGGACTTATTGGTTGAATCACCGTAATATTTGGTCAAGACGCCGATCAAAATGAGGAAGATCATGCAGCCGGCTGTGGAGGTCTCCGCCAGCACCTTGCGACCAAGGCGATCTGCCATGACTGTGCCGACGAGGGCGACAACGAGACAGAAGGAATTGAAGATGATATTGATTTCGAGCTGAGTGGTAGAGTCGGTGACCCCTGCATTGCTGAGCGCGGTTCCGAGGTAGTAGGAGAACAAATTCGAGCCCGTGAGCATGGAGAATACACCGACCGTGAAGACGATAATCATCCTTTTCCGGAGCCCTGGCGTTGTGACAATCTGCTTCACTGACGGCTTTTCAATGTTCTTCTCCAACTCCAGGGATTGGACAATTTGAAGGAACAATGCCTGAGTCTCGGGCGCCGACACATCTCCGTTCGAGTTGGCTTGCGCAATAGAGACCAATGCTTCCTCGTTTCTTCCTCGGTGGATTAGGTATCGAGGAGATTCTGGGATGAAGGGAAGCGCGACCACGGAAATGACAGTGAAGACAATTTGCAAGAAGGAAGGTAAGCGCCACGCCCACGTTGATTGCATTTTCGCGGTCCCATAGGTGACACCTGTGCGGAAACATCAGTTAGCAGCGCACCTCTCGATGGGGGTTCACCCATACATACCGGCCGAGAGCAGGCCGCCGACATAATATAAATCGGTGAATGCGCCGAGGCCATAGGAACGAAGTTTCAGCGGCAGCGTTTCCGCGATCAGAAGAGGACACGCGACATATGTACCTCCCAGTCCAAACCCCAGAATGAATCTTGCAACCAAGAACATAGCAATATTCTGAGACGCACCCTGGAGGATACTCCCAATAATCGCCACGAGGGCGGCATAGAACGTCGAGGGCTTTCGTCCGATGAAATCGGGGATTTTGGCGAGCGAAAGACCGCCGAAGATGGCACCGATCCAAACGATGCCAGAGTTCAAGCCAATCGTGGCCGCGCTCAGGTGAAAGTAGTCCACATACGAGGGCAAGATATTCAAGGCATTCATCATCGAGGCATCGTAGCCAAGAACCTATCGATTCTCAGGAGTGTCAAGAGGCCACAGATGGGAGGACCACTCACTGTGGCGGTGCTGAAAGAGGTTGTCATGATGAGGCAGTTGACAACGGCAGAGGACTTGGGTACCCAAGATGGGAATTTTGGGATCACAGACAGCATCTTGGGTGCCACTGTGGATTGGGGATGAGAGGAGTTTCTGGAGTCGATAGATGGTGGCCGGAAAGCTTTCCAAGTGGCTCTCTGATACCCAGGGCCTGGGGAAATCAGAGGTCTTTATACATCCATCATGCTTCGGGATCACTCCTATCGCAACATTCCACTCCTGGCGGGAGACCACTCCATCACTGGGAGATGTCGGTCTGCCACTCCCACCGTGACAGCTGGGTTGGTAAAAATGATCTTGCCGTAACTCCCCGGGCCATTATAGATAGAGTTAAGCTAGGGGAAAGCTTAATCAGGAGTCACTTATCTCCTCGAGTGGGTTTCTTTATCTTTGAACCATGAAATCGTATTCACGCCTCCCATGTGTATCTGCATGGGATCGAAACAGTGGTCACCGGGGTGTCTACGGCGCCTACGCTCTCGCCCAGACCGAGAACGTACCGGCCGGCCTCCAGCATCCATCGGCCCTGATACCAATGTGCCATATCTCTCATCCTGACCTCCAAACATAGACGCTCTTCGTTCCCCGGAACCAGTAGACTCGTCTTGTGGAAAGCCCGCAGTTCCTTCGCCTCACCGTCGTTTTCGGGCCAGGAATAGAGTTGCAGAACATGTTGGCCACCGACGGACCCCGTATTTTCAACGTCCACGAGAATCTCCCAGCTCTGATTCTGAGTTTCTTTGAC
Source organism: Cladophialophora exuberans (assembly GCA_030068005.1). Classification (NCBI taxonomy): domain Eukaryota; kingdom Fungi; phylum Ascomycota; class Eurotiomycetes; order Chaetothyriales; family Herpotrichiellaceae; genus Cladophialophora; species Cladophialophora exuberans. The sequence continues at coordinate 90,176 of JANSVK010000093.1, read as the reverse complement.
TTGAGCCACCGAGACGTGAAAGGACGTATATGCGAGACCGTGTCCGAACCACCACTGTGGAATAACCCGGTGTCTCAGATACCAGCGATATCCGACGTCTGTGCTTTCTGTGTAGTGGACGCGGCCCTCGACGCCAGGCCACGTTGCTGATGATCTCGCAAAGGAGAGATCTGAGTATTGTCGTGGCCAAGTCAGTGGTAGCCTCCCCGAGGGGCTGACCACTCCGAGAAGCACGTCTGCGAGCCCATTGCCGGCTTCCTGACCACCGTACCAAGCCTGAAGGATCGTGTGAGCGTTGTCCGCCCAAGGCATCTCGACAGGTGAACCAGACTGGTTGACAATGATGACGTTTTCGGGTTTTGTAGTGCCTTCTAGTATTGCCTGGACGAGCGTGTTCTGGTCTCCTGGGAGAGACATGCACTTCCGATCGTACCCCTCGCTTTCCCACTCTTCGTTAAGACCGATGACCAGAATAGTGTAGTCACAGGTGTTGGCAAGATCCAATGCCTCAGACAACATGGTATCGGGAAGCTGCTCGAGAAAGCCAAGCCGTACAGAGGGTTGCATGCTCCAGGCGTTGACGGGATCATCCCCTGGTGATGAGTCGGACACTTTGGTCGCGGCTTCAATGGTGACCTTGTACCACCGGCCTTCTGTCATTCGCATGGAAGCAGCAGCCTCGGCGCTTGAGAACGCATAAAAAGCCTCACCAGGCTCGGTCCAATCGTAATTGTCGATCAGAAGCTCACCGTCCACAAAAAGTCGAGAATGGCCGACACTGGCGAGACTGAATTGATGGTTTCCTGAGGTATTGGGACAGACATATGAAGTCACGTTCAACGAGTACGGCTCTCTCGATTCTCCGAGACATGCAGGACTCGAATCGGTCAAATCGATGCTGGCACTGTTTCGGAACTGCGTCTCGACGATAGGGCCTTTGAAGTCTGCACCTACGAAAAAGTTCAGCTCGAACATGCTTGCATTGTCTTCCGGTGCTGATGTCGCTGACCATTGGTCGGGTGATGCAAGAGGAAGCCATTTATACGAGGAGGCACCCGTGGCATGGTGAACCTCGACTTCAATGTCGAGCTCTGCCACAAGAGCCTTGAAAGAGTCCAGTGGGTGACTCTGACACTGCGGATCCACACTGGCCGAGCCTCCGCCACCGGGTACGCAGACCTTCGCATTCGGACCGATGAATGCCACCTTCTTGCCATGTATGCTTTCCGGCTTCAGAGGTAGAGTTCCATGACTATTTTTTAATAGCACATGACCGTTGGCTGTAACCTTTCGTAGATTTTGAAGATCTGCCGAGCTGGTCGCCGAAGTTTCGAGGCTGTCCTGCGAAGCTCTGACTTCATCTTCGGAAAGTCCCAGGAGTCTCATCTGCTTCGCTAGAGATAATATCCGCCGGCAGGACTTATCAATTGCGGCCTGGAGTCCAGGATGGAGGTTCGAGTCGAGCGCGTTGAGTAACTTCTGCCCTCGCCTAGCAGGAGGTCCAGGCATTTCCAGGTCACAGCCTGCTAGAAGGCTTTCTACCGTTGAGTTAGTGCCACCCCAATCGCTCATCACCAGACCCCTGAACTTCCACTCGTTCCTGAGGATTCCCTGGATTAGCGAATCGTGCATGTCCATGTGTAAGCCGTTGACTCGATTGTAGGCCGTCATCACACAGCCTGGTGGTGTTGGAGATTTAATGAGCATCTCGAATGGGCGCAGGTAGATTTCTCTCAACGCCTTTTCGTTAATAACAGCGTCGATCCCGAATCTCTGGAATTCTTGCTCGTTACCGACACTGAAGTACTAAATGCTTAGCAACGTGATCACAAATAGACGCTTGGACCGAGACGCACAAGTGCTTTGCTGTTGCCACAACCTCTCCCGTGTGTTCTAAGCCGTCGACATAGCTGATCGCTAAAGATCCGCTCAGGTAGGGGTCCTCGGAGAATGATTCGAAATTACGACCACCCAGCGGATTTCTGAGACAACACATTGTTGGTCCTGCTAAGACATGAGCTGCTTTGGTCTTTGCCTCTTTGCAGAGTATGGTTCCAATTGTCTTTACATCCAATCTAGACCATGTTGCTGCTTGGAGAACTGGAGCTGGCAAGAAGGCGGCTCGAGGTCCGCCGACGGCTAATTTCCCTCTTGCGCCAGCTGGACCATCCGTGATCTGTAAATAATTAGCACCCTTCTGAAGAGAGGTAGCTAGGCATTGACAGTCCACAGAGCCAGATCGCTAGCAAACAGGGAAAGTTATAGATGTTTACCTTGATGGCGCCAATGCCGAGTCGTGCAACACTGTGCGTGTGCCAATTGTCGGAGCCGGACAAGAGCCATACCTTCTCTTCAGAAGTCAGCTGCGAGAGGAGGTATTCGACATCGGTTGAGGGTGCTTCTTGGGAAGACATTGTTATGTGGTCGGGCCAAACATAGATCTCTGTCTATGCACCTGGCGGTCTCAAGTTTAGGCTCTAAATGGCACAATCAATTCACATCTGACGACTTTGCACAGTTTCACGCAAGGTTGAAAGTGTTTTTCGAGTTTGACGTCGACAAAAATATAGTCGCCAGCAATGCGTGCAACGTTCCATACAAACCCGTAAGTGCTTGCCAGCCCTGCGAGTCTGCTACTAGTAGTGGAACAAGTAATAAATGGACTGCACCAAAAAGTGGATCCTTCGGGGAGTCACGGCAGGGCTTCCAGCGGCCACCAGGCCGTGGCACCGCAGTGCCGGATTCTAAGTGATATGTCGCCGATGGTGGATTCGTTCCGTAGGATAATTCATGCTCCCATCTCCATGCCTGCAACCAAGGTGGACAATGCAGATCTCAAATGTCCAATATCAGGCGCTTCATCTTCCCAGTAGCGTAGATACGTTTCAAGAGACTGGATGTGGTGCAGCCAGTCTCCCCTGACCTCCACACGACCACTCTTCACGGCGGCAAGAATGAGCAGGGCTTTAGTGACCAGACACCTCACGGTAAACCAGCAACCGTGATGTCGATGTTTTATCCTGGCGCCCTCCAGCATCTCGAAACTCATATCCAAGCACTTCCTCACATTGGCCGTGACGATTGCAGTGTCCGCTGCCGACAGCGCACAATGGACAGCAATGTACAAGAATGGGCGCCATATGCGTTCTCGAAGATCCACATAGTTCAAACGAAGCATGTAACTAAGTTCATCTGTGTCTTCCTGGAGGGACGAGGCTCGAGCGGTAGGGATGTGTTCCCACCAGAGGTTGTTCTGCGTATCAAGCTCTTCAGCAAGCCGATTCAAGCGCCTCACGCCTACGGTCGTCCATTGCTCCGTTGTCATACCGTACAGGGTGTTTGTTGTTCGATTAGTGATTCGCCTATATGCAAGCTCTGAGAGGTAGTAATACCAGCTGACTCGGTTTATAGGTTCCCAAGTAGCCCGTAGTCCCGCCGAACTACCGCCATCGGGTTCGGGCGTGCTTCCTGGAGGAGTGGGGAAGACGCCAGGGTAGTTGACAGTGGCGAGACCAGGGGCTGGTAGGTCCAGTTCTTCCCTCATCTCACATTCAGATTTCAGACAAGACCAATACAAGCATTGTTCAGAACGCGTGAAGTGCGGTTCGACAAGCTGGGATCGGGCGTGCAGGTGTAGTTGGAAAAGCGAGCAGGCGCGGTTGAATGAAAGCCATGCGCTCAAAGGCCGCATCGAATACAGTTCGTACACGCCTGTCAGACACCAACACTGTGTCGCCACAACAGAACTCTGAAGCAGACCCAACCGCTTTCTAGCAGCTGTATAATATGCTTCTGCCAGCCCGTATGTCCTTGAATCTGCGAGAGAAGTCTCCGACTCCGTGGGCACCACTGGACTCCAAGTAGAAGAGAGACTTCCTAAAGCACACGTAATGAGCACTAGACACGAGCTGGCAGACCACGTAAAACCCTCTTCGCTAACGGTGTGAGCCAACTCGAGGAGTTCCATAGGGTTCAGAATTGGATTCTTGGTATGGACGTTGCGTAAGAAGTTCTCGACCAAGGGGAGGATATCTTCCTCGTGTATTCCTTTTTGATGCGCATTATGATACGATTGGTGTCTGGGATTATCACTGTGCTTGGACACCCCGGATGTTAAAGGGCCGCTTTGCTCGGTCGCAATGTCGTCCAAAGTCGGCTTGACTGATTCCGATTTGACCAAGCCTTGGAAGATGGGCCATTCAAGGACGTGGGTGCAGGCACATTTTGTCGTAACATTCACAGCTCCTGCCAATGTTGCACCGATATCGTCCGTATATCCCTGCACATTACGCTCTGACTCGGGGGAAACGAGGGCCCATGTCGGAGTTGTGGTCTCGCCATAAATTTTGTCGTCGGTACTCTTCGATGGACTCTTTTGGCCAGTACTCAGAAGTCCGGGCAGGCTCTTGGGGGCTTGCTGGGCTTCTAGAAGGTCTATGGCATGGTTGATGCGGTCCAGGAGAACGAGGCTCGCATGATCGAGGCTATACAGATCAATATTGAGGACAACCCGAGGCCGTAGTATCCGCGGACTCACGTGGAGTGGTCAGAATCTCGATCGCGAAAAACACACAGCGCACCACTGGATACACATGCGCCGCAAGACGGTCGTTGGTTGTCGCACTTTGTCTTTAAAGAGAAGTAAGTTTCCCTGCAGAGAAATCAAATTGTATTGCAGGCTCAGAGACTAACTTTGCGTGACCGGCAGGTCTCACACGCGGTCAACGCCCGCTTCCGGGGAAACACGGTGCGTGTCTCGTTATCACGTCGTCGTCTTTTTTGAGCACTTGATAGTGGCGATCCGCACCTATCTGTGGTGCTGGAAATGGGAGGCCCAGCATCCTGTTCGACACTCGCCCGTGGCACTTCCAGTGAGGAGTCCATGGTAAGGAGACTCAGCAAAGGGCCAATAATTTCTCCTGGGGAGTTACGGCAATCCAGGTACAGTGCAATTTATGCTGGCTGGACCATTCGCTTATCAAGCGTCGTCGGATGGTGGGGCTGGTGAGGGCGAGCCCATCTTTTAGTGATCTTACTTATCTTCTCCGGATTTCACCCAGCAAGCCTTACGCGAAGCTTTCACCAGCGACTTACGAGTGCCCTTTCTTCGCGGTCGCCTGGTAATCGACCTACGCGTCCATGACTGTCCGGTGCGTTTCATTTTCCAACCGTCGTTGTTGCCATCAATGAAGCTCCATTGCGGTAAATGCTGGTCGAGGAGAATAGCGATATAGTGGTCGCCCAGGACGCTGAAGAAAAGCCAAGCGTCAATACTATGTCGACTGCTTTCGTCACCAGAATTCTCCTGGTTAGCGAGCTAGATATCTCGGAATATCCCGTTCCCTCCCCCAGAAATTCATGAGGTAGTCGATCCGTTGATCCTTCGCTGGATGCGTATTGAATACTGCATCACAAACAAAATACCCCCCTTTAATGCCATTAACACGACACTCTTTCAACATTGCCATGCAAGACAGCCTCGCCCGATTCGAATGCATGAGAACAGGGTCGTGTTGAGAGGCTGGCCATTGTCTAACGATGACTGAAGTTGGTGTCATAGATGAAGAAGGAGCCGGAAAGACCAAGAGAGCTCAGGCTCATGGTAGTTTCCCTCGTCTGGGAGCGCTCAGGGATCGCTTGAGGAACGGCAAGTGAGCCGGGTGGTAGTAAAATGGCCAGCGGGCCGAGAGCTGGGATAACAAGGGATACATTGGTAGGCTTGGTAGGCTTTTCCTTCGATAGTACTACGAGTAGGAAAAGTACCTAAAATACCAGAGTACCTAGGTACCCAAGCGAAACCAGAACCCGTGATACTTAACGTATCGATACCGTAATCCCATTTTCCCATGGTGAGCCGGGTAATCGTTTACGCCCTTTACGAGACTGGGCATTTTGTTTCAAGCCACCCCTGCCAGCCAAGTAGCGGAGATCTCGTATCTTCATGCACGAAGATCTCTTGGAGACAGCACCAGTGACAATGGAAAACTCTGGGCAATGGCCATTGCGGAGAAAGCCATTGGCAAAATGATGCCCAAATGCCGGCTAAGGAACGGTTGAACAAGGGCAGATGCCGAGCAAAAATTCTCGCGCGTTTTCAACTGCCTTTTCGGCTCAGGGCTTAGAATCCTTGCCCCCTTGCGGTGCTAGAGACGCTGCCCAGAGGAATTTTACGAGTGACTAGGTACTCTCTTCTACCTTTACCCGCCCCAAAGAGGTTCGTTTTGGGGGCTTCCGCCGCCCCATCTGTACGGGTCTCTTTCTCCCCAAGCACCCTTCGGAAGTCTCGAGCTGGGAGTGAGGTGGATTTTATGCTCCGGTGGACGGAGGCCGTTCCGTTACCTCATAGCTTCCCTTCATATACATGTCGATCCTGTAAGACTCTTTTTCTATTTCCTCAGCTTTTCACCTCTTCGCGTGTTCTCTTACCTTAAAACACTCTTGGCGTTGAACAACATCAATAGTAAAGGATGGCAGACGAACGCTCCGACAGCAGTATGGACGATAGTCTCGACATGTTCAAGAGAAAGACTCGAATGGCTCGGTGGAAGGAGTACATGTCCGAGGAAGCGAGCAAGGAATGGGCCGATCTGATCCTCATTGTGACGTGCTTCATCTCCGGGCTGGTGGATAGTGCAGTCTTCAATGTCTGGAGCTGTTTCGTGAGTATGCAAACAGGTAAGTATTCACTCAGATGGAAAGAGCGACGTCCCCGTCAATCCACCAAATCTGACACGCCTTGGAAAATTTGTAGGAAACACCGTCTACGTCGGCCTAGGCATGTCCGGGCAGCCGTTGAGCCAACCCTACCGTTGGGTGAAATCCGGCACCGCAATCTTGAGTTTCTGTCTGGGCACGTACGTCTTCAGCCGAGCGTGTCGATTCTTCGGACCCCTGCGACGAGCGACACTATTCGGCTCTTTCATCTTTCAAGCAGCGCTGTGTTTCGTGGCTGGCATCCTCGTCGTCAGCGGGCTCGTGCACAAAGATGCTGGTAACCAGCTGCCGTACAACTACATCGTGCTGTTGCCGCTCGGCCTGCTGTCGTTCCAATCCGCCGGCCAGATCGTCATGAGCCGCATGCTGCTGTACAACGAACTGCCCACCATCGTGCTTACCAGCACGTACTGCGATCTAATGTTCGATCCGATGCTGTTCACATCGCCGGTTACGCAGAACCCGAAACGAAACAGGCGGTTCGTGTCGGCGCTCGCCCTCGTGCTTGGAGCTGGGCTGGGTGGATTTCTCACCCGCGACGGTGATATTGCGGACCCATTGTGGATTGCGGGCGGTATCAAGATCTTGCTCGCCGCCGTGTGGGTATTTTGGAGAGCAGATGGGACGATCAGATTGGAATGAAAGTCACGTCTCTGTACCTCAACCTGCGCGAGCACAAGGTGGACCGTGGATGCTCTGCCAGAAATGACGACTCCCCTTCAAAAGAAGGAGGGCGCGATCTATGTTTATACTTTGAAACAGAAACAGCGACATCATCGTCCTGTTTTCTGGTTAGCGATCATCACACCACGCGTGTTTGTCAGACATCCTGTTACGTTCGAATTCAAACAGCTGGAAAGCACAAAAGCTGTCCATTATCTAGACCGCGAATACGTTTCTCCGTGTCTGCACAGTCTTGACTTTCACATGCCGCGAAACCGCCGAACTGACTCAGTTGACCCCTCCGACAGACAGGCCTCCATCCGGACAGTAACAGTCACCAATCCATGTGATAGAGCCTTATCATTTCCCCAGTGGACATTTTGGCGTGGCGTTGTTCACCGGAGTCCGTGGAAAAAATTGGGTCAGGCTGGGTGTTCTGGCGGTGAAATCGCGGCGCGCGTGTGTCGGGGCACCGGCTAAATGTTTTCGAGGGGGCGTTTGTTGGGGGAAACTAGTAGGAGAGAATGGATATGGGAATCACGCGAGAGCAGAAAGGAAAAAAGGGATGGGAAAAGATAAGACCACAAGCCCACAAAGTGCTGGTGCTAGGTACTGGGTATCCACCAGAGCTTTCGTTGCAATAAAAAAAGATATAAACACGCCGGGAACAGCTCGTGCTGGGCTGTGGTTTTTCCCCTCCTGTTTGCTCCGATCCGACTTTCGAAATTCGTGGTTTCGCTTCCGTGCTCGCTCACACGCACCCAAAGACCTTGGTCCGTTTCGATTCATCGCCTCATCATTTCAATACATACATACATACAAGCCGTGTCGGGACCTCAATCAACAAGAACAACACACGGGAAAGAAAAGGGGGGTATCGTCATCACAACTTCTCGCGGTGGGTAATGGTCGTGTTGTCCTCGCTGCTGTGGTCAGCCTTAACCACAACCTCGGTGATCTCATCGACCTGACGCGAGGCCGTCACGGCGGCAGCAACACTGCGGAATACCCTCACATTCGTCGGCTTCGAGGTATCCATGGAGGCATCGCCGTCCAGGAGCGTCCAACCAGCGCGCTCAAACCGTTCGCGACACATATCGTTGAGCGCGGCGAAGCGGATCTCGACCTTGTCGCCGGCATACTGTTTCAGCTCGATGAAGAAGTTCTTTAGACCGATGACGGCGCTGGTGTCGAAGTAATTGCACTTGACAAAGTCTAGCACGACCACAGCGATCGGGGGTAGGTTGCCGTTATGGGTCTGGGCTTTCCTGCGGAGGCGAGCAATGCGCTTCTCGCCCTCGACCGACCAGTTGCGCTCGGCTTCCTCGCCGTTGCGTAGGTTGTATTCTGGAGAATGGAATGTTTGAATCTCGTCCAGGATGTTTCGCTTGACGCGCTGGATGTTGGGAAAGAAGAACGACTCTTCGAATCGGAACACGCGGGTGTCGGCTGGAATGTGCGGAGGCATATTTCGCACAGCGTCCAACGAGGCCGCAAGCTCCGATCGTGAATCAGCCGAGATTGAGCTCACGCGCTTGAAAACCTGGCGAAGCAAAACGTAAACGATGTTGAATCCGACGGCCGAGCCGACACCGATCTCAGTGCTGACGAACAGGCAAACCCAGAAGGAGACCATTGCAGCAATGAAATCTGCCAAAGACGTCTTCCAGAAATGATAGTAAGTGCTCGGTTTACCGATCAAGGGCCAAATGGCAGTGATGATGATGGCAGCAAGTGTTGCTTTGGGAATCCAGTACAATGCACCGGTCCACTTGTACAGTGCAAGAACAATAACGCCGGTGGTCACGGCACCTGAAAGCGGAGACTTGACCTGGCACTGCGAGTTGACTGCAGTTCGAGACATGGCGCCACCAACACCCATACAGGTGAAGAAGCTGTTCCAGATGTTTGTCACGCCGAGGTAGCAGAGTTCCTGACTAGCATCGATGACATAGTTGTTTCTCAGACCAAAAGCACGGGCGATTGCCAGATGCTCGATCGAGGCACCGAGGAAGGCGGCAATACTGCGACCAGCCGCTTTGCCCAGAAGAGTCGCGTCCACAGGCTTTGGTGCGTCGATTTTGGTCGAGGGGACTTTGCTGACATCGAAGAGAAAATCCTCGCTATCGCGGCCCTTGTTGACACCATAGCTGATTCCAGTGAACAGCAGAAGAGCAATGAAGGCTCGAGTGATGGACAAGAACCACACGATTCGATACTTGCTGCCCCATTTCTCACCTGCCTTCTGCAGGCCCACCAGCAGGATGATGCTCCCAAATCCGATGCCAGCCGCACGACCATTGCAAGTGCCAAAATTGGTCAAGACATCATGAATGATGTGGGCAGTGCCTGTGCCCACATTGTCTTCCCCAATGAGATTAGCAACCTGGCCGAGACCGATCGTGATGGCCACGGCTGAGATGAAGCCGGTCAACACGGGATATGAGATGAAATCCAAGAGAAACCCGAGCTTCAAGAAGCCCAAAGCGGCCATGCAGATGCCCATCATGAGAGCAACCGCTGTGGAAACCGTTTCTGGAGCATAACCTTCTTTGACAAGGTCGTCCACCACGTCTGAAGTGAGCAAGCCAATCAATGAGGTCGGTCCCGTGGACATATCTGCTTCAAGTGTAAGTCTTCGGTCTTTTTTGTGCAAACAAAAGAGGTAGGTGCAGCACCTTTTGATGTGCCCATGAATGCGTAAATGGCCCCTGGTGCCCACGAGGACATCAGGCCATACTGCACCGGGATTTTTGCGATTTTGGCATAGGCAAGCCCCTGCGGGATCAACATGAGGGAGATAGTCAAGCCAGCTACAAAATCCGTAAGCAGCCATCTGTAGTTGTAGCGAGGCAGCCACCCGACAATGGGGACTTTCTCGACGATGTAGTTGACCGATGCCGACGGAGAGGCACGAATTCCCTGGGCGCCATAGCGTGCCACCCGGTTCCAGGTCACGTCGGTCCTGATATCATCTTTGACCTTCTCGTAGATCTTCATGATTGGGAGTCAAGTCAAAGTGTGCTTCGATTGTCCCTTGCTTGAACGTGAAGAGTATGGCGAAGAGAAGGGAAAAGGACGGATGAGGGTGGAATGTATATCAGCACAAGACTGATATCAAAAACAAGAGACGTGAAAGAAAGGACTATGTTTTGGATAGAAATGGGACAGCGGCGTGGGAATTATAATCACTTCATGCATGTCAGGATGTGTGTGACACAGCAAGCCTTGGTTGCAGGATACCCCCGGTTAGGTGCTCGTCTCGTATTTTTTGTAGACATGGCTGCATGCATAGCGTCTGACTAGGGCGTGATACTGTCTGGATACTGGGAACGTGGAGAAACGCTAACGGCCAGCTCCCGCTCAAAAGGGACAACCAGATAGAAATCTGGAGATGGAGAAGATATTCTGATAGGATAGAGGAGTTGACATGGTGAAGGCATCTGGTAGTGGAGGAGGGCAACATGCGAGGGTGCTGGGTGCCAGGTGCAGCCGCCGCACTCAAAGTCGCCCAGTGGGCAAAACGATGGGCGGTGGAGCTTACTTTGTTTAACTAGACTCTTTAACTAACCCTGCAGCTTCCAGGCATCATCCCCACCAATGGAAATCCGGGGAAACCCCTAAACTCTGTCGCAATGCGGGGGTGGACGTCCTCACCTGCCTTGTGAAGCACTCGGGCTGGGATACGGCCATGGGTGCCTCATTACCAACTGCCGTACGCTTAAACAATCTCCCAAACATCGAATCCTTCCTCCCTTGTTTTCCCTTGCTGCTATCTGTACCAAGTACCTACCAGCTGAGACGCCTCCTGCAACCTGTCGTCCCTCACAGAGACATCCATGACCTCCAAGTCATCAAGAACGGCCCGAACCTGGATGTCCTCGTGATTGCACGCCCAGAATTCCTTCAATTTGCCCAAGATCTGGGGTACGACTCTCACATTTTCTGGGGAATTGGAGCGCCACATTGCTTTTGCTTTGAGACGATTTGTCGCTGATACTCCATCGATACAACACGTTCGTACGGCATCACGTTCTCAGGATACCGGCAGAACGAATAAGCTGATATCTGGGACGTCGACACGCTCATCTCTAGCACACTTTAGTGGCAGATTCGACGACTGCCATTGTCCCTCTTCGGCTAATAGATCCTGTTCTAATTTGGACGTCAATACATGGGCCTCGATCTTGAGCAAGGCATCCAAGTAGAGTCCAATTAGGCAGGGCCTTATCGACAATGCCCCGACAACAGGAGCACTCTTCGCAACAGGTGAACTTGGTGGGTCCCATCTAGACCCCAGGTCGGCACATAACACAGAGATCAGCATCCTTGAAGGATCCTACGGACGCCCAATCAGTGAAAGTCTGCGTATCACCCCGTCAAAGTTGCAAGGCAGTGCGTGGCGATATGCATGTAGCCAGACCAGATGAGCCAGGATGCCACGCGATCCGAGGTTGGGCATGTGGCAATAGGTGATTCTGTCCATACTTCGAGTCTTGGAAGAAGGAGAGGCTTCATATCGATTTCTTCCGATCTTTATATCTGGGATTTAGACGAAAGTATCGGACGCATTCGGGCTAAAGGTTCTGTTAGATTAGCTCACGGTAGCAATGCCGAGTGTCTGAGCGGCTGTTCTTTCCATCTCTCGTACCGACAATTGCCCGTAGTCTACACATAGAGAACTTACATGTGCTCATTGAAAAAGAGACTACCTTACCATGCTTGGTGAGGAGAAGCAATGAAGCAGGCTCCCTTACAATTTTGCAGCCTTCACTGGTTCAGGCCAATGGTGTTTCCCGCCAGTTTTTGCAGATGAAGATCGTCACCTGGCCTTGCCACCAACAGCAACTCCTACAAGTTTCAGCTGAGAAGCACAGCGCCGAGAACGTGCCCACACAAGATACCAAGCTGAGAAGACTCTCTGACACTCACTGAACCATGAGACTCGTAGCACTGCGAAATTCCGCGAGGCTCGCACCACGTACCCTCTGAGATGGCTGAATGTTTACCCAGAAGGACCTGCTGTTGCGACCAGATGGCTTTCTAGGTTGGGCAGAGTACCAAGCCACATTGTCTCCAGCTGGAATCGCTCCCTAGCGTAATCCAAACGCGGGTGCGTGGGGAGCACTGATGGGGTTACACAGCACCCATGGCGTCGAGAGATAGGCCGATTGGTTGATAGACACAAAAGAGAACGGCTTCTCTATTAGCGTTGGCGAACACGCATTTTCAACGCGATCTAGCCTCGGACTGTGACCATTCGATTTGTATGTTGACTTGGTAATTCGATTAGCCGATAAGTAGGTGTCGACGACATCGACGAGATAATCAAGACCACATCAATCTGTACTGTTGATATGGTCACTAGGTACAAGAAATCGGGGCGTAGGGAGGTCACTAACGCCGGCCTACAAGGCATTTCGTCAATGACGGATGTCACGAGCCGTAGCTCATTGTCCCAATGCCGCACAGGTCCCAGAAAGAACGTGGTACACGAATCTTTCGAAGTCACCTCTCTAGAAAGAGGATGCGACACAGTGGAGTTGCTTTGCCGCGAGGCTCGTCTGCTAGTGTTCCAGGCCGCGATCTCCATGCTCCTGCTGCAACTCGACGACAGGGGAAGGCCAGCCTTGACTATGCCGCACCGGCGTGCCCAAGCTTGCGAGCAGCCTGCTGAGTCTAGACATCGCGAGAAATTTTGCCTTGGGTACCGCCTCGACAGATCGAAGAGTTCCGGCTAATGAATGAACCAACAGGCCTGAATGGGTAAAGGATGAGGATGCAACTCTCTGGGCCGAGGTCTTTGGAATCCTGGATGGATGGATGGTGGCGACTTCCATCGTGTTGAGGCCGAGTCGTGCAGGTGCATTGATCGCGCCTTCAAAGACGATCAGCTGTATCGTCAAGCGGAAGTCACGGTCCCTGTATTTCGGTACATGACAAAAAAAAAGGCGGCTAGACTGAGACTCTGCGGATCGTCATTCTGAGACGTCCCTTGACTTGATATCGCGACCTTTGTTTCAATGCAAAGGGAAGCATGATTTCTTTGCGATGCAGGTCGTGTTTGGTCGATGGCCTCCGGGGGTCGAGATTTCGTGTCAATTCAGGCCAGTTTCGATCAATACTTGTACTATTTCAAGGGTTATTTCGTGTATTGCGACATGTGTATTCACGTCTGACAGACTTTGATACATGCAGTCGCCTGCTGGATGTGGGTTTCGAAGAGACTTGGATGTGTGCAGGTGCAAGAACAAACGAAAACCGACGGAAAGAGAAGATGAAGTTAACTATGCGCTAGCATGACGCTAGCCATTTATGGTGTAGTCCAGTAATCGCGAGAGGCGCACAACCAATCAATTGCAGCTCTGGGTTTACTTGGGTCCATTAGCATCGTGATCGAGGACAGCTACCTGCTACCTAGGTACTAATTCATGTCGATTGATTTCAGTTTCCCGGGCACGGAGAGTATAGTCTTTGGAGATGCGCGTGGATGACCTCCGTCAGAACATTTATCCTGCATAGCCGACGGTACCGAACATGTTCTTGGCTTCAGCCTTTGACCACCCTTATTGCATTCAACCAGGCATTAACCGTGATATGATGAATTAGGGGTACCATCCGTTGAATCGATGGGATCGGTAGAGCGTTATCGAGTAGTCGGTAGAATGATACCACTGCTCGGGGATACATCTGCCATGCGATCGGTTCAATGATTTCGCAAACAAATTTCTGTCTCGAATTTGTATCATTTCGGTCTGACTCTCTGAATAGTCAGAATTCTACAGACTCATTGAGATCTCCCAACTAGCGACGTTGTCACAAATTAGATTTCAAGTATTTTCGAATTCGCTGGACGCGAACTATGCCACTCCTCTCTAGTTGGGACGTATGATGACACTTACCTGTAAATGGGAGACTGACTTGATGGTCGCGACACCGTCATAGGAAGATGCCTCTGTAGAGAGTACTACGACTGTGAGCTTCAGGGACAATTTCGTTTCCCTGAGCCACGAAGTGATCTCGCGAAGACTGAAGAACAAAGATGCGAGAGGCGTAAATAATGCCATTTTGTACATGGATTCTCCAACAATCGTTACCGGTCCAAATCCTCGATACACTTAATTTGAATTAGTCAACTCGTTTCCAAAATGCAAACCGTTTGTAAAGATTCGTTTATGCCTGGAGTCATATAGTCTAGCTATGATGAACATGCTGCCCAGCCTCACGGTTCGAGCTCTCTATCAACTCGACAGCGCAGCCTGTTCCATGCCCACCCCTAGGCTTTTCTCCCTCACGCCTCCATCCAGTCTCAGCTTCATCTCTGCCACAGAGGTCGGCAATGGATCCATCCCATTATCCGACCTTCGAGATCCATCGCCTAAACCCTCTCCTCCTGTTACCCGTACGAACGTTGAGAAAATATTCGAATAACTTCCGCCCTGCGAGATCACGGCCAGAATGCCTATCACGACGCTCGACAGGGCGAAGCCGAAGGCGAAACCGTATGCGATAAGGATATCCTCCGGTTCGAATTTGTAAGTCAGCGGGAACGTGACGACGTCGACGGCAAGTTGCTGGGTGGTAGTTCGGTTTTTGCTATGAAGAGAATACGTTAGCTGAACGTCAAATAATAGGAGCTACCTTGCCCGAAGAAATTGGCTGGTTAGGTATCTTGGTGCCTCTGGAGAGTATAACGGTACTTACGTGAGATCAGGAACAGATAAAACGCTGAGCGTGATGTTCTGGAACAGTTGTTCTAGCCCCCTCACCGAAGACTCTCTCGTACTCCAATCGATCGAGGTCATGTCGAAGTTGGTGTAACTCGTCGTCGTTCCACCGTAGTGTGACTGTTGACAGTACCCGACCAGGATCTTCGCGAACGCGAGCATGATGTTCGTGTAACTCGCGTACATCGATTCCCCAGTTGTCACATTCGTGCCGTTTATACCAACCTCGTTGGTTGGGGCAACATCGTGGAGCAGATTGACTTGCGGCAACTGGATGCTTTGGACGCCGTTGAGGAAGGTGACCTCGGCGGTGTAAGATGCGTTTTGGAGATTACACTCGATTGTGTTTTTTAGGTCCGCTGAGGCGATACTGGTGTAGGGAACGACAAAGAGGCGGTACACGTCCTGAGAGACCTGGTCCATGCCCGAGTAAAGGTCACTAGATTCCCAATCCGTGCCGTTGGCTGGGCCGCCAAGGTCGAGCAGATAGTTTGGCGTGAATGCAAGAAACTGGAGGTACTGTTCCACAGCAATGTTGATGTCGAGGCTGGTGGTCATGTTATTGATCAGAGTAGTGTTGGCTCCAAAGCAGCGGAGGGCCGGCGCGAAGAATTGCTGCTCGTAGGTATAGTTCTGAAAGAGAGGCTGCATTTGCGTGATTTGACTGGACGTGGTCGCCGTCATTGCTACGCGGCGCAGCGGTGTTGAAGCCTCTACTAAACTTGAAGCAAAGTGGTCAGGGTCGTAGGTGTACTGGCCATACCCTAGGTAGTCGTAAGAAAACTCAGGGACGCCGAGAGTTGTTGAGTTGTGGTGTTGGTCGGAGGTGACGACAAGTGAACCGGGTGCTATGATGGCCGCAAGGGGGATGAGCCTTGGAATATTGATCAGCAACAGTGATATTTCTCATCTAGAAGAATGAGGGCTCACCAGGTGACCACGGCAAGGGATAATAAGAGGGGATTCTTCAACCATAGCTTGACGTGTCGGAAGAGTAAAACGTTGCTTAATACGCCGGTCATGGAGTCTATTTGACGGACTTCCCACAATGTGGTGGACAGGGCAAGCCATTGTCTCTGGACATACGCTGAAGCAGCGGCCGTAGCGAAGAGCAGCTTCACGAGAAATGCGAGCCCGGTTCCTACTCGACTGGCCCAGGCTTGCGGGATGGTGCTGCTGACGGTCTTGCCCGACAAGTACCAGTAGACGACACACTGAACGATGACAAGAGCAAGACCCGCTGAAAGCGATGCTATCATTGTCATTATGCAGCGTAACCTTCCAGGTCTCGATTGGGAGCTATCAGGCGGCACGACACCTCCCGTCGGCTGGGTACCCGTACTGACTTTGGCGTACGCGCCTGATTTCGAAGTGGTTGTCGATACCACCATATTGCCAGCTTTGAGAGTTCAATATCGAGTAGCCCTGAAGATGGAAGTTGAAGGATCGCGACGGCACGGGCCTTGTAAAATTGAACGTTATCTAAGTAGCAACAAAGAGGTAGAGGGGGATTTAAGCCTAGAACCCGAGCCTTGGAAAAGCATGGCGAAGGCTTGAACTCGATGCGGCGACAGGGCCGAAGCGCACCAGCCCCTGGTGTGGAATGGGGGCCTTATGGCACGCGACAAGAGGCCCGATACAGGCCATCATGAACAAAGCCGTCTCTGCGCGACCATGGAACAAGAATTGATTGAAGGGGCGAAGAGGGTAGCAGGCGAGGTATGTGAAACATGGTGGAGCTGTCAGTCGCGAAGATGGTTGGCCAGTTCGGATTCGGGGGCGCGGAGGGCTGTGTTTTCCGGAGGGAACGCCTCACCCGTGTGCCATAGTTCCATTGGATTGACGGCTGCAGCAGCCCTATCCAAGAATAGCAATTCTGCAAAGGAGGGATTTCTTGAAGAAATATATGTCTTCTTGGGAGAAACTCGGCAGCCATTCTCGTCTACGATTAAGCAAGACCGCGAGAAGGCAGCGACGAGGTACCGAGCCTCTCGAATACTGGCATCACAGCTAGAGGGCAGTCGACCTCAACCGGCATCCCTCCCACGACCTCCACAGGATTCTCGACTTCCCCATCGTCGAATCTTTTCCACGTGGCACCTTTGGGCAGGTAGACGGTCCTCTTGACCATGCCCTTTTGCATGACTGGAGCAACAAGGTATCTATCGCCGAACATATACTGGTCCTCTACCTCCCAACACTCTGCATCTCCAGGAAACTCTAGGAAGAGGGGCCGTATGACTGGCGTTCCCTTCTTATGGGCTTGAGTCATAAGTTCACGAATGTAGGGGCGAAGCTTTTCGCGTAGAAAGAGGTACTTCTTCATGATGCCGTAGCATTCATCGCCATAACACCAGATCTCATTGGGAGCTCCAGAGAGGCACGTCGCGCCGCCAGTGGTGCCATGTTGAGGCTGCTTGGGCTCTCGGTCGCCGTGGAGGCGGAAGACGGGACAAAAGCAGCCTGGGGGAAGAGACTTAATCGAGGCCAGAGAGAAAACATTGGTGCAACTTACCGTATTGGAACCATCTGGTGCAAAGCTCCCGAAACTCAGAATGCTTGGGATTGCCTCCATGGAATCCCCCTGTCTTCATATCAGCAATAGCGCGATAGTAAGCAATGGCAACATACCAATGTCAGTGGTCCACCATGGAATACCTGCGATGCCAACATTCAATCCAGCAGCAAACTGGTCTCGAAAGCTCTCCCAGCTGCTCGCAATATCACCACTCCACAGAAGGGTTCCGAATTTCTGACTGCCAGCCCATGCACATCGGATGAGATTGCAGACTTCTTCTTGTCCACCATCACCTTTCATTCCTTCGTAGAACGTCCGTGCGTACTCTACAGGATATGCGTTCCCACTGCTTAACACACTTCCACTATGATATCGATAAATGTCAAAATCATAAGCACTATACTCTGGCTCTGCTTCATCGAGCCAGAACATCTTGACGCCCTTGTCGTAGTAGTTCTTCTTTGCAGTCTTCCATACGAACTCCCGAGTGGCTGGGTTAGTAAAATCAGCGTGTACAGTTTCGCCCTGGAAATCCATGGAGATACGAAGTCCGCGATCCTGTCGAATCAGCATCCCTTGCTCCAGCATGAGGTCATAATTTTCCGATCGCTTATCAACGGTCGGCCAGATCGAGACGAGGAGTTGAATGTCCATGGACTGAAGCTCCTTAATCATTGCGTCTGTTATGTGAAAGTCACGACATCTCGTCAGAAGAGCATTCTTCTACCTTGATAGCGGGGTGCTTTGCAGAGAGTTGTGAAGAAGAGAAACCCAATGTGGATTTTGTGTCTGTGGACTCAGGTGGGAATCGGAAATCGGATGTTGGCTCTGACGACGACTCCGTCCACGTCGACAGCAGCCGGCGCATGGCAGACTCACCCGGATCTTTCCAGTAGGTTGGGTCGAATTTCCATTCACCTTGTTTCGGCCCTAGACATGATTGGTCAGCAGTCGATCTCCGCGAACGTAGAGGACAGCGTGCATACAATGGAAGAAGTCCACTACAATAACATCCAATGGCAGACCTCGTTTTCTGTATTCTCGGGCAACATCCAGAAGCTCCTCTTGGGTTTGATATCTGAGCTTGCATTGCCAGAAGCCGAGACCATATTCTGGCATCATGGGTACTTTGCCGGTCACGTCCGCATAGGCCTCGATAATCTGAGACGGCTGGTCGCAAGCCACGATCCAATAGTCAAGGACTCTTGTTGAATAGGCCTCGAAGCTCATGGTATTTTTGCCAAGAACAGCTCGTCCGACGGCTGGATTATTCCAAAGCAAGCCGTACCCAAGGTTTGACAGCATGAATGGGACACTAGCTTGTGAGTTTCGTTGGGCCATCTCCAAGTCGGATCCTTTGAGGTCAAGGAAGGGTTGTTGATACTGACCCATGCCATAGATCTTTTCTTTTCGATCGATAGACTCCAGTCGATACGTCAGATGGTACTCGCCTCCGAGGAGAGGTTTGAACTCTCGTGCTTGTACCATTAAAGCGCTACACTTCGGGTCCTCGACATCGGAACGGTCGCGTTGGTACTCTTCTAATAGCCGCTCGCCCTTGGAGTTCTTGATGATGATTTTGCCGCGTTTGGAGATGCTGGCGGAGATGTTCCCATTGCTGATTAATGCATGGTCGTCCCCCATATTGATCGCGACATTCGTTTTTGGCGGCGTGATACTCAAAGCCCACGCCTCTTCTGGGAGTGTATGAAACTTGGTGGCACGTACGCGAAGAGCATTGGGTCCCCAAGCTTCGACTTGGACGTGCTCCGAGTCATAGGTGAAATGTAGCCTGTTATCCTTGGAGAGCAACATGATTTCGGCGATCAGATCAGTGAACGTGGCCTGTTGGTGAGCGAGCTACAGGCACAGTGTAAAGCACTTGCTCTTGAGGCAAGGAGAGAGCTTCCAGGCTACAAATAAAGATAGATTGAGGGTTGGGCTTTCTTACCTTGCGGAAGAGTTCATGCCACAGCGATGTTACCTGATTAAAGCCTACCTAGGTACGGGCATCTTGTTTGGGTCATGCCGGCCGGCTGAATTGCGGAGATGTTGATATCAGGCACATTTTCGGATGTCCACCGAGCCGTACGGGTACACATGTGGTTGATCGCCTCCAAAGACTTTCTTGTGTCCAATCCCGCTCTTCACTACCCCAATCCACCTCCGTATCTTCATGCACAAATGTGGATCTTGCCCAGTAGCAACCTACGCTATGTGGAAGCGCCGGATAGAAGCGTAGGAGCAATTCTGGGAACGTGATGTTTGGAGAAGCTCAGACTCGAGAATTTGGACCGGTATGAATTCTGACTTCGATATCTTTCTGGTGTATAGCTCTCAGTGAGGAGAGCAGTAAAGGCAGAGGCAACAGATCGAGATACCCATGGTAGGTACGAAGGCATCTCTCGGAATACCAAGATATGCAGATGTGTGAGATGTAACGATCTTGTGGCGGAATTGCAGGCGATCTTGAGATTTTCCCGCCGGAGATTTGCCGCCGGAAAATTGAACGGCACGTGGTTTGACGAGGCTGCCCTTGGCTGTCTTGCGTCACGTGTCATCTTCCACATCTCCCGTCCGCGTAGAGGCGATACGATCATCTTACAAGCCACCTCTGCTGAACTCTCCTGACCTATGCCTTGGACATTACAATATGCCTCTTACAGCAGCGGCAAATGCAATGAGGCCCATGATCGGCCCTGTGATGACTGCAGTTGCCGCTTCGTTTTCAGACGACCCACTTGCAGTGACCTGAGGAGCACTTGCCGATCCGGTGGCAGCGCGAATAAGCACTGCCATTCTACAGTCTGCTTCAGTAAGGCCCTGTCAACCGTTAGAGTCTTGTTTTTGGAGCATTGGGAAGTCAAAGGCGGTCATTGGACCTTCAAAAAACCATAGGTAGGACTGTCATTCCTGAGATTTCGAACGGATACGGAATCCACATACATTTGAACAACAAATGCCGGCGTTTATACCAGTTCCACAATAAGTCCCCCTGTTACAGACACCTGGAAAAGACGAGATGTGTCAGAGAACTGTTGGAAGATGGTGCGCTAGACATGCCTAGACAAGCGAGGAGAGACTCACCCCCATCAGCACAACACTTATCTCCAGCCCTTGTGCTGTAACAAATATAACGTTCTCCGCTGCCGCCGTAGGTAGCTACGCTATTGGTACCGAGACACATCTCGAGGCCTGCGGGACAGTCGTTCTGCCGAGCAAGAAGCTGTGCAGAAAAGGCTGGATCCTGAGACACGACCAGACCTGCCAGCATGGCGAGAAGAGCAAGCCAGAAGAGAGTTTGGGGGACAGCTTGCTCCCTTTATCCGGCTGTGGTAGTTTTTATCTCGAATCTTTGATCTGGGTGTTGAGATAATAAGGCTGTATGACGGCAGGCGCGAGACCTCTATTGTTCGAGAGGATGATACTTGAGGCAAGGAAGCTGAGACCCAATGGTCAAAGAGACACAAGGGAAGCTCTGCCTAGCGCCTTGTTGCAGGTTTGGAAACATATGTGCCTGAAGCAGAGCCTCCTTGTAAGGCGACGGACGGCATTCCTCGGACATTCCACCCTGGGCATCGCCAGAAAGACATAACACCAGCCCCACATTCTTCGCTCTCAATATAAACCCACGAGCGTCTGGAGTCCATCGAAAGCTAGCCAGCCAGACCGTTTTGTACTTGCATTAAATGTGAATCAATTTTGACCAAGGGCGAATTTGTCCGCGCTAGTCTGCTTAGAATGAACGGGGTGCAAATCTCCTAGCTCGGACCTGAGAACAAGACAGTCGTGTGTGTGGTAATTTTTCAGCACGTCAATATCGACATCTATTTGTCTTGCACTAATCAGCGACATGGTCTTTTGACAAAATCATACCCAAGACCCACAATCCAAGAACCAGTACCCAAGACGCCATCGCTTTGTATGCAAGATTTTCGCAGAAATGTTCGTGCCTGCCTGGTACCCCTACGCCTTGGTCCTTATTGTCAGGTCGTCAAGAACATCGCCTGCGCTACCATCTCCTCTCTTGGTCTCTGCAACCTTGAAAGCCTGGCCCTCACCACCAACGTCAAGCCCTTCGGCCGCTCGCTCGTACGCTTTGTCGCTCCTGTCTGTCAAAATCTTCAACTCAGCCTCTCCCAAGATTGGCTTGCTCTTGCCTCTTCGTCCGTCCTTGCCGTCCTCGTCGTCCAGATGTGCGATGTCGTACTTTTCGAACTCGTCATTTACCAGGACACCCTTGATATCGTCCGAGTCGGTGCCTGAAGACAGGAGGGACTTGAACTTGCCCTTCTGAATCACCAGCTTCTCGAGTTTCCGCTTGGAATCGGCTTTGAAGAGTAAAGTTTCCTCCACCGTTCCACGTGTGGCGAGCCTGTACACAATCACTGGCTTTGTTTGACCGATACGGTGTGCTCGGTCCATTGCCTGCAGATCTTGCTGCGGATTCCAGTCGGAGTCAAACAATATAACTGTGTCCGCGGCAGTCAGGTTGATCCCCTGTCCACCGGCTCGAGTGGATAGCAGGAAGAGATTGAATGACTTGTCGGTATTGAAGCTCGTGATCTGATCATATCGATCTTCTTGAGCCACGGATCCGTCAATTCGACATGCTTTCCAACCCCGTAGTTCCACTGCATATGTCTCCAAGATGTCCAAGGTCGTTTTGAACTGGCTAAAAATGAGAACTTTATGACCCAGCTTGAAGAGTCTGGGCAAGAGCGTGTCGAGAAGTAAGATCTTGCCAGAGGCTCGGATCAGGCTCTCGTCAACTTCGGGGAAGTCGCCTGACTCTTCTTCCGCGATTGTGTCCGGCTTCCAGGGCCAGTAGAAGTTATGCGGGCTGTTGCACGCTAGGCGGAGCTGCAGGACTGGATTTTGTAACTTTTTACTAGACATTTCCTTCTTCGCGAGCTTGAGCGTCTTGGCACGTTCAAGCTCTGCTGCTTCGTCGGAGGATAACACTTGCGAGTCGGGAGACGGGGAAGCGCGGTCTAGGTTGACACCTTCCTCACCCTGCTCAATCCGGCGAAGGCGAGCGTTGAACTCGCGATCTGTCACATCTTGATACGTGGTACGCGCAGCCTTCCTGCCTCGTCGTGCTGAGCCATTCGAAGCGATAGATGCTGGAGTGGAATCTCGACTGGCTTTCAAGCTCTTCGCCGGCGTCGAGTGACCGCTGTCCTTTGCTTTACGCTTCAGAGAAGCAGTTCGGCTTTTTGCCTCGATGCGCTCGACAGCTTTGTCTTCCAGGTATGATCGGCTAGTACCAGCAACAATCTCTCGGTACAATTCCTTTTGCTCGGCAGTCAATGGCGCATACAGAATATACTCTCGTTTCTTAGGAAGAGACGACTCAACGTCGGTCTTGACACGCCGAAGCAAGAAAGGCTTGAGGATGGCATGCATGGTCGACACGAGACTGCTCTTGCGTTTGAGTGACTTTCCATCTGCGTCTGTCTTGTCCTCCAGCACACTCGAAAAGTCGAACCACCTTTCAAAGCTGTCGAGATCATTGAAAACTTCTGGCAACAGGAAGTGGAGCAGTGACCAGAGCTCCGCAATATTGTTCTGAAGTGGTGTTCCGGTGATCAAGAGCCGGTTTGCAGAATTGTAAGTCATCAGCTCTTTAACCAGCTTGCAATTCATATTCTTCAGACGATGTCCTTCATCCACCACGATATATCTCCACTGATAATTGGCCAGAAACTTCTTGTCGTTCATGCAGATCTCGTAGCTTGTGACGACGACGGGGAACTCCCAGGTGGTCTGATCCTTGATTTTCATCGACTTCCGTCGCATGGACTCACGATCGTCTTTGCTACCATGATACAAAATAGTCTTGATTGTCGGGGCCCAAAATTTGAATTCTTCAATCCAGTTCCTGACAGTGCTTAGGGGTGCCGCGATGAGGAAAGGACCAGAAATCTTGTTCTCTTTGAAGAAAGAAATCATAGAGATTGCCTGTAGTGTTTTTCCAAGCCCCATTTCATCGGCCAAGATACCGCTGAGGCCATTCATCCAGAGTGACTTCAACCACTCCAGACCTTCTAGTTGATATCGCTTCATCTGACCGCCAGTGATGAGTGAGGGCTGTTCGGTCGCAACGAGGTCCTGTGCACCAAGACCTTCTCCTTCGTACTCTTCCGCGGCTTCTGCAAGAGCCTCTTGAACGGTCGGGCCGTCCTTAGCAGCCTCCATAGTCTTCGAGGTGAAGTAGTCGGAGATATTCTTCTTCTCAGCCCTCGCCTTCTTGGTTGGTCTACCGCGACGCTGCGCTGCTTTCTCCTCCTTAGCTGTATCTGTGTCTGCATCGTCTGCTGCATGTGTTCTTGTAGACCTTCGAGTTGGCTCTTTTGTCTCGGCAGATTTGACAGCTTCTTTCTTTTGCTTTTCTGCTGCCCGTTTGGCCTGTTCTTTGTTGCGTTCTTGCTGCTCCTTCATTTTATCCGCCATAATAGCAACGAAAACTGAACTCGTCTTGAGGAGATTGGTGAGCGCGCGAGATTTGTGGTCCATCTCTTCATCGTCTGCCTCATCCACAGCCATTCTATCGGCATATTGAGCCATCTTATCTTCACTCGTCGTGCTTTTAGGAGTGGAAACGTGCATTGGCGAGGTCCCTGGTGTGCTCTTTTGAGTAGATAGGGCTGGACTAGGGGATTCAGAGGAGGAGGCGCTTGATGCCATGACCAAGAGAAGGACTTGTGAGGTAGAAGTGAGGTGTTGGAGAGCGATTTCTCAGCAAACAGCGGCGGATACGCGCATCAAACGAACGGCATTTTAATTGATCTAATTCGTAAGCAAGACCATTTCGAAACCCCTTTATCAATAGGGACCTCTATAATACTCATGCAGGTACAAATTCCCCTTGCCATTAGATCCGCCATTGTGGTGACGACACCATTAAAAGTGGCGAAACGCGAACAATGAGCGCGAAACGCGCCCACACGCGACGCGTCAATCGGCGCCAAGATCTTAAAGGCTGCCGGGCATCCAGGTTGCTCAGTGAGTACCATACTAGATATTTTAATTCGCTTTAGAAAACTGAAAACAATAACTTCCAACTCAAGTTTTAGGATTCGGCCAAAAAGAAAGGCGAGTGTTTTGTCATTGCCCATGCATTGCTTACCACTTCAAGTCATGCCGCCCCTCATCCTCAAACGTCCACGAAGGACGGTGACGAGAACGAGAAACAAGAGTCTACAGCGAGATCAGGCCGAGATCATCTCTCCTCATCGTGACAGGCGGTAGGATAGTTGAATTTCAGCCAAATGGCACCGGTAAGAATTTGTGAG
The DNA here is from genome assembly GCA_030068005.1 of Cladophialophora exuberans. Classification (NCBI taxonomy): domain Eukaryota; kingdom Fungi; phylum Ascomycota; class Eurotiomycetes; order Chaetothyriales; family Herpotrichiellaceae; genus Cladophialophora; species Cladophialophora exuberans. The sequence continues at coordinate 65,256 of JANSVK010000093.1, read as the reverse complement.
ACCTCGTCGCAGCCTTGCAGCCGGCAAGGTGGGGACGGAAACTTGGAGCAGCGGGCGGCTGCTTCTCAGGAACCTCGGCTTCTGGCGGTTGTCAGGACTCAGGACAGCTGTGTCAGATCTCATTGAAGATTCGTTCCCACGTCCCACGGATATTAGTATACCATTTGCATTTATGAGATTGGACATAGAATATGCCTTGAAGATGATTAACACCTGCTTTTGAGAGGAGTCTGAAATTGTTCTGCTGCTTTCAAGTTGCTCGTTCCTTAACGACGCCATGTGTGATACTCCTATCGTTGTTGGAGTTGGCGACTACGTGAATCGCTCTACATCAATTGCCGATGCACACGAACCGCTGGCACTCATAATCAATGCTATCGAGATCGCCTTAAAAGATACAGACCTGCCGGATGACCAGAGAAGCAAGCTCAAGTCTGCAATTGACAGCATCGATGTCGTCCGTCCCTGGACATGGCCATATGACGACTTACCCGGTGATATAAATCAGAGACTAGGAGTCAATGCCTCCCATAGGTTTCAAAGCGACCATGGCGGCAACAAGCCAGGGAAGCTGTTTGATCAAGCTGCCAGGAGGATTTCAAAGGGCCAGACCAAAGTCGCTATCGTGACAGGTGGAGAGGCACTAGCATCCCGTACGTGAACTTTTGGCGAAGATCTGGAGATGAAGCCACCTCGGTGAGCACAAACTGATTTGACCTGATGACAAAGTATCGGCCTGCGCTGCTGCGAAGAAATTGCCACCGCCTGGATGGACAAAGACAACACAAGGCGTTGATTCGGTCTTTTCACCTACCGGCAGAGATCTTGGGAAAGGTTTGGCTTCAACCTTCACAAAATCATTAAACTGGTACTAATTGGCCTAAGACATCGGTGCTATCCACTCTATCGGCGCTCCAATCCATGTCTACCCACTGTTTGAGAACGGTTATCGTGCTCACTATGGTCAATCAATACCCGAGAATCACGAGGAATCCTCGCAGCTGTACGCCGAATTTGCAAAGGTCGCTGAGAACCAACCCTACGCTTGGAACTACGGCAAACCGGCCGCGACGAAGGAAGTGATCGGGACAGTCACGAAGAGGAACCGCATGATTTGCTTCCCTTGTATGTTTTCTCGCGAGACCCGCTGACAGAGGTCAACATTCTAATCAGCGAGTGGCCAGATCCCTTATTAATGAACGCATTCAATACGATTAACCTTGCTGGCGCTGCCATATTGACCTCGGTTGCATATGCCGAAGAACTGGGCATCCCCAAAACAAAATGGATATACGCTTTGGGTGGCGCTGGGACACAGGACAGCGATAATTGTGAGCACATATTTCCTCAAGCCTTTTGGTCTTTCAAAGTCAGCGAGTATCTGACGACTCTTTCTAAAGTCTGGTTGCGGCCAAATTATCACTCGAGCCCATCTATCGAGCGCTCAATTGATGCCGGACTCCGTGTCTCTGGCCTTACCAAAGAAGACATTGACCTCTACGACTTCTACTCGTAAGCCGAAACAGAAACCACCAATTGAATTACTTCGTACTCACAGAAATCGGTGCAGGTGCTTTCCCATCGTGCCCAAAATTGCCGCTAAACATCTGGGACTCTCGGTCTTGGGGAATAGCAAACCAATCACCCTCCTCGGCGGTCTGACCAGCTTCGGCGGCGCAGGGAATAACTATTCAATGCACGCGATCACAGAAATGACCCGCCAGCTCCGCCAGGGCAAAGGACGACACGGTCTCATCCTCGCCAACGGTGGAACGATGACCTATGAGCATGTCGTATGTCTCTCAACGATGCGCAGACGTGACGGAGGGCCGTACCCAGACAAAGATCCTTTACCCGAATATGTCACAGACGTTCCTATTCCACCGACCGAAGCAAAAGTCCAAGGCGAGCAGGATGCAGTAGTCGAGGTATGTCTACCATATTGCGAGTTGACATTTTGTTCCTGCGCCACATCCTTCTGTTCTGCATGTCACCCGTCCACTATCTCAAAGAATTCTGACTTGATTGAACAGACATACACCGTCGAATACAAGCGCGACAACACGCCTCTTCGGGCTTACATAGTTGGACGTCTGAAAGGAAGCGGGCATCGATTTGTCGCTAACCACGGCAACGACGAGACATTGAAGCAATTCTCCTCGTGGGATGGCGAGAAGATCGGAAGATCAGGTGTGGTACGAAGCGATGGAAAGAGGAATTTGTTCACGCTGAAGGGCGACTTGGTCGGAAAGTTGTAGCTACAGTCATTTTAAGGAGCATCTGCGAGCATCAAGTAACGTTATACCAGGATGCTATTGTATATCGCAACTCTGAACCCACAAAACGATATTTGCATCGCAGGCAAGAACGGGTTTACCTCTGCCATTGGCCATTCCTCGCGTGAATATAGACTTCCAATCCGCAGAAGGCCTTATCCCAAAAGACAAAATGTCGTCATTTTAACCTGCCAGCCTCGCCGAACCCGAGAGCCTTGAAGCTGTTGGGTCCAATAAGCTTCATTTTCGTCGCCGTGTTCGTCCAGCAGCACCCTTCCAGCGTTCGGTCGAACATATCCGTGTTGTGATTGATTGGCTATTGTCGGGCATGAAATGCCCCGACTTCCAAGAGTGTATAAAGGCGGTATTGAAAGTATATAAGTAGAGTAAGCATAGACAAGAAGATTCTGAATCCCTAAAGGCATTAAGTCTATCGGGATACTTCAGATCCTTGCCATATATTCAATAATTTTTTTTGAGGTACCCGCAAATTCCTTCCCGAAACCTAGACAGTGCACAGCCAAGACAAGCATCGTTCAGAGGCTTCCAAACACGGCGGGCAGAATGGTCAAAGTAGTGGTCGGCATGATGGGGAGCTCGGTGGCCAGCGGCTCGTCCTCACTAGCTACTGCCGCCCAAGTCTCTTCTTTCCTCTCGGTCGTGAAAGCGCACGGAATCAAGGAGCTCGACACAGCACGCGTCTACAATGCCGGCAAATCAGAGGAATTGCTGGGAGAAGTGTCCGCCTTCAAAGACTTTGCCGTATCGACCAAAGCACCGGCATTCGCCCCAGGCTCGCTATCTGAGAAAAACATTCTGGAAAACTGTGAAAAGTCAATTGCAGCTCTGAAGCAAGACAAGGTCGACATATATTATCTCCATGGGCCTGATCGGACTATTAGCCTTGAAGAACAATGTCGCGCCATCAACACTCTGTATAAGCAGGGCCGCTTCGAGCGATTTGGTGTGTCAAATATCTCGGATGCAGAGGTACAGAGAATTCATGACATTTGCAGCAAGGAGGGGTATGTGTTGCCCTCAGTATACCAAGGCGGGTATAATCCCATTGGTCGTGGCCCCGAGGTTACATTATTCCCACTGCTGAAGAAGCTCAACATGGCATTCTATGCTTTTTCTCCTCTCGGTGGAGGAATATTGGCAAAGCCATTGTCCGACATCGTCAACCCAGCGAAAGGGACACGGTTTGACCAAATGAAAGTCTTTGGAGATATTTATCTCACTGACCAGATCACGGCACAGCTGAAGAACGTCCAACTCACGTGTGACGCTGAAGGGGTACCATTGATGGAGGCGACAATGAGATGGTTCGTGCATCATTCACCACTTGGGGAGGAGGATGGCGTTATTCTTGGGGCGTCGACGGAGCAGCAGATCGATCGAAGCTTAAGTGCATGCGAAAAGGGTCCATTGCCAGAAAGCCTGGGAAACGCATGGGAGGACATGTGGTCTGAGATTAGGAAAAATCCTCCAAAGTACCATAGCTAAGCAAATCTTGTCGCTGACATCGTGATTGAGCATAAATGAGGATGGTGAAGGATCAACGCTAAAGTCGCAGGAGGAATTCGTGTTGGGTTATCTGAACCGCCGTCGAAAACGGCGAAGCATTTGAGCCACCACGTGGTTTGTCGAGGAAGAACCTAAGGCTGGGTTCAAAAAGTATTCTCACTGCATCATGCATCGTTGTATTCCTGTCTCGCAGGGCCAGAGTCTTATCGTGCTCAGTAATAGAACCTAGCAGATACCCGGTCTGTGTGAGTATCATTTAAAGATCTGGACATACTGGAACTTAACGGACGGCCCTTTTCCCCGTGGTCGAAGCAGCCACCTGGACTAACACAATGCACACTGGACAGTTCGAAGACAAGGCTGCTACCCCTGACTCCTATCGTGAAGCTCATCAAAGAATAGAGAAGACTTGGTTGAGACAGTGGCTAGAAGAATAGAAAGATCTGAAACAACGTCGACGCAGCTGCCCCTTTTCCGCCAGGGGGAGTCTTTCTGCCCAACGCCCTGGTTCAGTCTTTCCTTGCAGAAACATCAAAAAACATTGCAGTAATCTGCAATTATTCTAATTCTATCATCCCTGAGCCTCCGCCGACAACTACGATTTACGCGCTACTGGTATATGCAAGGCCACCCATTTCAGTACTTAGAGCCCATCTCCAGCTGGAACGTCGATCTTCCAACCTTTCCATAATAGGGAATTTTGCGAAATATCAGGCCAGTCTCCACCGGTGCCTGAGTTATACTATGTCGAAGATAGCGATGTCATGTCATCTTGCATTCACGGTTTCTACCCATTCAAGTCCTTCTATACGGCTTGGGAGCGAGTTTCGATGTACATTTCACCGCTATGCATGTTCAGAGGCTCTGCTGGTCTGTTTGCCTATGCGAAGGAACGCAAAAATCCTCTAATCTACGAAAGTCAAGCCGGCCTCAGCTAGCATCACAGGCAGGACCGGGCCTATTTGTCGCATTTTGGCCAAATTGAATATGATGCAGGAGAGGGCTGGCTTCAGAAGTCACAACTCTGCTAACAAGAACTATAAAACATGGGCAGGATGTCTCTTCGACCGCAGCAGGAATAGCACAACAAGACCCTCAAAATCCTTTACCTTACAAGAAACCATTAACATCCACCTCGAGAAGACACCTAACATGCTGAAACATCTCTCCATAGCCATGGGACTGCTTTCCTGGACTCACGCCGTGTCCGCAGCCAACATTGGCATCGCTCCTTCCGTCATCCCACCTGAAAGCGCTATTCAAGCCGCAGCCAGATAGCTACCGGACACACTCTGTGCTAGACCAAGTTCTTCCCCCAACCATTCCACCATAATACCGTTAACGGAGACTGGAATGACACAAATGCGACTTTTCTGAAACAATATGAACTAATCGATCAGTTTTACAAGCCCAGTGGGCCGATCCTGCTCTCCCAGTCACCAGAAGATCCCTACTCTTGTCTCGAATACCAAGCTCTTTATGACTATGCAAAGGAACTTGGAGCGCTCGTTGTTGGATTGGGACACCGGCACTTTGGACTGAGTTGTCCGTACGGGCTGAATTTCACGAATGCGGCGACTTCGGAAACCTCCCAGATGGACGCCATGACCCTTGACAATGTGCTGTCTGACGGCGTTTCGTTTCTCGCGTGGCTAACTGCGGGAGCCAATTCTATTGCAAAGGGAGCAAAAGTAATCCTCTTTGGGCGTAAGCTCAATCTTTCATTTTATCCTATAAACTACATGTATTGACCCTCTTGTCTCAGCTTCGTACGGTGGGTCTCTCGCAGCCACGTATAGCACCCATCATCCAGAAATAATTTACGGTTCTATCGCGGCGTCCCCTGTGATCGATGGTGTGATCACGGATCCGAACTCTTCCCTTATCTATGGCTATGCAGATTGGGTTCGTCAACTTTCACATAGAGTCACCCAAATCGTTCCACTAGTAGCAATGACAGACAAACATGGTTTACAGCGATCTTTCAGCCGAAGCAGCTGACAAAATCAAGACCAGCATCGCAGACGTCCGAGGTAGAGTAGCAGCAGGTGAGACATTGCCATCCCCGAAGCCTCTTGATGCGACTTCTGTATCCCCAACTGCGATTGGTCTGTAGCTTACCAGGGTTCTCGCAGGAAATTTGACTGGCATTCAAGAAGCCCTCAAGCTCTGCAACCCACTCAATTCCACAGACCAAGCTGAATCAGTGGGAGGGCTTCTTTTCAACGCTTACATGCTCGCCGCGCAGTAGGACGGGGCGATCAACGACTTCCCCGTGATCGCCATTATCAACACCATCCTCACTCTAAACGATAGCCTTGCTATTGTTAGCGTGCCAATCCTGTTTGACCTTCATATCAATGGCACATCCTGCTCCGCATTGTGTGCCGCAAGCTCGGGAGAATACATACGCAACCCCTTCGACTACGCCGTCTTCACGTACATACCCTACCCACGGTCCGCTTACGCCAGGGCGCAGTCCATTTTCGGGAGTGTTCCGCCCGATCTCTCGGCAAACAACATCAACCAGGCTCGCTGTCGCGGGATGTGGGATACTGACGCCGTCGACAGGGGCCTGACATATCAGCAGGCGATTCGGATCGACAAGGTAACGCTTGAAAACACCCCGCGCATTTTGATCTCCGAGGGCTTTTATGATCCCATTACTGCAATGGGCGTCGGTTTATCCGCTTGGCTACCCGGTGGGGATCGCAATGCCGGTAGGGTGCTCTTTGTCTCTCAAGACAGCCATGGTCCCGAGTTCCTGATACCGAATGCTTCAGATCCGCAAGATGTCGTCGAGGCTAGAGCGTTTGAATTGAACTCGATCAAGGAGTGGCTCGGCGTGGTCTGAGATCAAAGCTTACGACTTGCCATCGTCACTGAATAAGGGGGAAGTTTCAAGACCGCTTTGAGGCTTCTTTGGGGAATGTCAAACATCTCTCCTGGCGTCGACGAAAAATTGTTATTCATATGATGCTGCACGAGGAAATGAGTTGCGGCAGGCCGTAAAATTTTGTTTTCCCCTTTCAGTACGTTGGACTACTGCAGTGAGGTTAAAGATTGACTTATCGGGCAAGTAGATACATATATCAGATCCATTTACATGCTTCGGTGGATCTTCGAGTGCTAAATCAGCGGTCCATATATCCAGTTCGCTCTAGGAATTTAAGAACCTGGTAAGGGCCCACCCCTAAAAATCATATCCATGGCCTTCATTTGGGCCAAACCCACCGGTGGCGCATTGATCGTCTTCCCAATGGCTGTGATCAAATCGACCGCCCAGACTTGCAGGTTCTTTGCCCTTTGTGCGTCAGCATCGTTGCTAGCTCGCTGCTCTGAACGCATCCACACGGCAACGGCGTTCATCAGTGGCGACACCACCAGAAGTTTATGGAGGGGAAACAGCGAAGGTGAAGCCAATGCCCATTGCACACTCATTAGAATGCACTCCGCAGCGTGCTCTTCATGTCGTTGTACGCTTATGGCCTGGACTTGGTTGAGTAAGGTGGCGGCGGAAGGCGGCATGTGCGGACTGAGTTGGAGCAGAGTGAGTATACAGCCGCTCACGAGACACCGCAGCCGCCAGTAGAGTACGATTCGTTTGAAGAGGCGCGCCGATATAAAATCAAATGATCTTATTGTCAATGCAATGCAGGATGGCTCGCTAGTCGAGACTGTCCTCACCAGACCCAGTTCCATAATACGCTGTACCCAGTTCTCCAGCGTGTTCAGGTAGAGATCTGTGGCCAGCGAGACTGCGCTCGAACATACGATCTCGCTGCTTGGGCCTTGTTTTGCTGTGCGAAGGAGGCGGACTAATCGTGGAACACGAACAAGGAATCTCGAAAGGTATTCTTCGATGCGTTCGGCCTCGGGATACTCTGGGTCGAGGAGTTTTGGTGATGCCATTGTGAGCCAGGTTGGTCTGTCGAAGATTGAGTCCTTGCCAGCCAGGATATCGGACATAGCCTAGCATGAACATCAGCGTCAATTTACCTTGAATTATTCGCCTTTGGCTTCAGACAAACATGTGAATGAATAATGAAGGGACAACTACTTACGCCAGACTGTGAACTCAAGAAAAATGTTTGCCTGCATATCTCGCTACATTCCGTTCCTTGTCGGGTCGTAATTGCCAGAAGTTCATCCCGGCCGCGCATGTGAATCTTATAGTTCACAGTGTCCACTCCTCTAAAAACCTGCTCGTACCATTAGTTAGTCAAAAACGTAACTAACGCTTCTATAGATTGCGGAGTGTTGTCATACCTCGGCTCCGTAAAGAAGAGAAATGGCGAGAAGAATGTCGTCCTGATTTTTCGTTGAGTCTATTCCACTAGAAATCGTGGCTCTGATACGAGCTACGGCTTTCGAATTTAAGCCGCACGTCTCGGTGAGGTTAATTTCGGTTGTATTGATGTAGGTCATAGCGCTGGTAATGAAACATTCAAGAGCAACGTCGAAGGTGTCGCTACGGCCAACTCGCTGCGGAATGAGTTCAAGCCAGTCTCCAACAACGTAAGGATGAGCCGCACCAGGAGCCATGATTTCGCATAATGCTTTCCAACGAAGGATGAGACTTGCGGATCGGCCACAGAGACGAGCTTCGCGGACGATTTTGCCACTCTCGTAACTCTGGCTTTGAGAGCGATTCTGTCCGCGTGGGTCAAAGGACCTGGTGTTTCCGTCATGGAATACGCATGTACTCGGTTCGTTGGAGGCAGGTCTGAGCGTGAGAGTAGTAGCGTAGGTCGAGGGTTGACCAACTCCGCCAGAACCCAATGACTGAGACAAATCGCTCGTGCTTGACGAGGTACTACTGCCCTTTCTGCTGTGGTCCAGTTGATATACTTGGAAAATGCGCTCGAACCGGCCATCCCCTGAGGTATAAGAGCAAGGCCGACCACCCTTTTTGCAAGCGCTACATACCGGTTGTTTCTCATCGCACTGTCATAGAGATGAGCATTTGAGCAGAATGGCTGGCACTGTGCGACTCAACTTGACCTTTCGTCTCCTGCAGACGTCGCACTTCCCTGGTCGGGTCATGGTATTGGAAACGATATTGTTTGGTTCCCTGATTTGGCAGTCACGATGGAACAGCGCAGTGGGTTCTGGCCCGCAGCATGGAACATGCAGCATTTAACTTGTACAGCCATTGATCTAGGGCAGTGGACAGAAGAGCTGAATATTAAACGCGAAGACATAATACCTCGTCTACCCAATTGTATGATCAAGGCGTCCTGTCATGAAAATCGCTGCCAACCTAGGAGTTATTCAGCTGAACGTCGCTTAGATTTTGCAGCTGTCCTACGTGTGGGGGTAAAATGGTTATGATCAGGGGTGAAGTGGGGGCAGGCGACCTGAAGGCCTAATACGATAGTACCTACCAAGTGCCTACCTGGTACCTGGATCACTCGAGAAGGAAAAAACCTAATTGCCCCCCAGTTTGATCCTAGGGGGTGAGCGATACTGGGAGAGCAAAAGACCAGTTGTATTATCGTTTTGTTGCATGCATGGCAGATGGTAACAAGTCGAGGTGTCAGACGTCTAATATACAGGAAAAAGTGGGCAGCGCCTTCCCAGGCTTAACAGGAAGGCGGCTTTAACTAGAGCTTTAACTAAGCCTTTGGCTAAATATCACCGAGCATTACCAAAGCAATCCCTAAGCACTTCCGAGTAACATACCGGGATCCTAATCAGGCCCCATAAAAGCTGTGCCGTCGTGCACTTACTGTGGTAGCATGTCTTCGAATGCCAATATTTTGACAGGATCTCGAGGAGGACCGACTTACTTGATGTTGCCTGCTTGTCCGATCTATTTTACATACACTCTGGACCTCTCACAGTGTATGGAATCAAACAAAACTGGCATCTCTTCAGCAAGCATCGCCATGTGTATTGTGTTTGAGTCGGGGTTACAGGCTTCTGCGTACGGCAACATACACCATCACCCCCTATGGAAATTTTTATCATATCGCGAACCGTCTTCGATCCACAGTCCAGATAGTCGTCTTAGCCTTTAGAGTTCGCTCAGTGGCGTTGAGTCGCAGACTGAAATCGTGACTTCTTCTAGATAGAGCACTCCACCATTCTCGCCTCCGGGGCTGTCCTCGGTGGAACAAAGACCGAGTGAGCCATGGCAGGCCCCCGCATGCCCAGACCAACCATCACCAGTTCCATATTACTTTCCCACCTACATGTACCGCCCACTCCAAGCACATACTACCACAAGACTGCATTAATCTAGTCTCCCCTATTCTACGACGTATTCATGACTTAGGCTTTAGCGTACTGTAAGCGGACTAATCTTGATAGCTGTACATAAGGCGCTTAAGCAATACGCGACTGAAGCTTTGACTACCTTGGGATATGAGTCGGGGGAATCTATTCGGAATCGCGTGCAAGACATGCCGCCGGCGTGGACGAAAATGCGATCGCAGACTGCCTACGTGTATGAACTGTAGCCTAAGAGGGACAGAATGCGAGGGATACGTCTTGCGCTGGGTCAATGCTGCTGTTGAGAAGGAAAGTTTGACAGACCGGACACTGGGGTCCCTTGACCATGAGACCAACGTACTTCTTACTCCGAATATGCGCCACTCAACCAAAGCCAAGGGAACGAAGATGAGGAGAGTGACGGGCTCTGCACATTCGCGGCGCCTGACAAGATCTGCGTGGAACACAGAGCCGCAGGTCCATGAACATGTCGCACGATCAAACCGCCCCATGATACAGGTCACGACATCTCGTGGATTCTACGAACGACAACAGCAAAATTGGATCATTCCAACGATTAGAATGATGGCGCCTGATTATCTTGAAGATTTGGTCAGATACTGTACAAAGATACCGAGATCACGCGCAGATGAAGCGTTACTAACCATATCCCAGACGCCCATGAGATCAGTGCAGCATTCAACCTCGGCAACGGTCCAGCTGGAACGCCTTGCAGACATCATATTCTACCCATGACCAGGACTATTCCATCCATCAGATGTGTAGTCGCAGCTACGGCGGCGTGTCACCTAGCCAACCGGCTAGCAGACGCCCAGCTGCACAGACAAAGCATCCACTTACGGCTCAAAGCAACGGAGCTATTGCGCGCAGAGCTCGATAACGGCACCGACGGGCCAGATCTGGCTCGTCTACTCTGCATGCTACTGCTCGCGCAGCTTGATGTATGTACAACCCGCTATTTTTGGGGGGATGCCTTTTCTAACAGCCGCGGAAGGTGTGCTCTGGGGACTGCGTCGAATTCACAACGCACCTCAATGCTGCACGTACATTTATAAGGCTATATGACACTGAAGACCCGGAGCGAAGTTTCATTGAACAGCGCCTGGCGTGGTAACTATGCTTCCTCCACGCATTGATCTCAACACTCACGAATGGCAGGCTCGATGTCATGGACGCGACCACAAACCCGAGAATGCCACATTTGGCCACCGAAGATATCAAGCGCATATTGAACAAGTTCAAAACGCCGTTGGGAGAAAGAGTGTGGGGACTGGACGTGTTCTACTGCCCGATTGATCTCTTCGAACATCTCGCCGACGTTCTGGTTCTATACCAATCACAGTCCAACGACCAAGAAATGTCTCAAGACGCTGTCCGCAGAGCTACATGTATCGGCAAATCTGTCGAAGACTGGGCTGCGTCTGCCGACTCTGAATACCGCCGTCACATGGACGAAGTGTGGAAGATCGGCATCTTGCTGTACTTGATTCGACTTTTCCGACTGCCAGATGACGTTTTCGATACGACGCACCTAAGCAATAGCATCTTTTATCATGCACGTTCTATTCCTTCTAAATCAAGTTGGAGTTATTCGACATCCTGGCCTTTGTTCCAGGCTGGCTTGTTGCTACCCCGTGAGGCCAATCATGCCAAGACCTGGCTACGGAATGAACTGTATAAGAACTTCAGTGCGCTTGGCTGTTTCCACCAGAAGCTTGCTGTAGAGGCCTTAGAGGAAGCATGGCAGTCAGACCAGGATTCGCTCTTTGGTTCGCTGGGCACCAACCTTGGGATGCGCAAATTAATATTGTATTGAATGCTCTCATCGTCTAACGAGGCAACAGTTTGGGGCTTGTCGTCTCCGGTTGCGTTTGTGTGACACGATAGCTCAGGAGGGCTTGGAATGTGGTTGTTTCAATGCATGAACGGCACATTGGCGCCCAAAACACAAGTCAGGGGTTAGGTTCTCGTCTATAAAATTGGCGCTGTCTGAGATCAAATTCCAGCGAAAGCCTCCATCTGACTCTGTACTTGATTCGTTCACAGCTCAGGATAAAATCTGTTGTAGACCACATCAATCTCTTTGAGGAGTCTCTCCTTGATGGCCGGTGTTGCGAAGGATGAGTTAACAGCATTCCTTGCCAGGGTGGCAATATCGTTGTCGTCGAAACCGCACAAATGCTTCACCAGTAGTATGTTTTCCAAGATCCAGCAATCTTCCATATATGCTGGATCATCGCTGTTAATGCTTATTTTGATTCCTGCATCATACAGGGCACGGATTTTAGGGCCAAGCTCAGCAAACGTCGTGTGTCGTAGGTAGGACCAAGGGCAGATAGTCATGCCTAAGTCACGCTTCAAGATCAGGTCGATCAAGCCTTGATTTTCCGCAGCGTTAAGACCATGGTCAATACGGTCAAGTCCATTACCTGCAACGGTAGATGCGGCCTGCCTGATATGTTCGTGTGTGTTCTTTGAATCGACATCACAATGCATTGTGAGTTTGAAGCCATCACGTCGAGCCAGGGAAAAGACCTCGTCGAAAAGTTCGGGTGGCCGATCCTCCTCATTTGAATCCAGGCCGATGCCTACGATGATGTCGCGGTAGGGCAGTGCTGCCTTATAATGTTCCATTGCCGATTCTGGAGTGAGATCTCGTAGAAAGCACATGATGTATACTACCGAAACCTGTCTCGAGTGGTCAGTCACCAGAGCGCTGTTTGGTAGATGACAAAAACACACACATTTAGCTCCTCACCGGCCTTTCTCTGAGCTTCCCGGAAACCGTCCATCATTACTTGCCAAGAGGTTCCGCGACTTGTGTGGCCTTGAGGATCAAAGAAGAGCTCACAGTAGCGAACATTCATCTTGGCAGCATGCTCCAGATAATGCATGGCCAAATCAAAGAAATCTTCCTTCGTTTTGACAGATTCAAAGCCTTCATAATAGGCTTCAAAGAATTGAAATCGCTCTTCGTCGTTGTTGACGCGACTGGGATCTGGCCGGAGCAGGTCCATTGCAGCCTTCGTGTCCTCCAGACTTGTCAGCTCAGGACCATGGCTGGCTATCCTCAGCGTGGTTCCATTTCTGCGAGTCAGCTTCCATCGTAGCTCGGCAGTCAAAGTCCCCTCAAGGTGAAGATGAAGCTCAACCTTGGGGATATCAAGGACGAATCGATCGTTTTTGGCAAGTAAGTCGTCCCTGAGCTTTTCTCGCTGCCGAACTGGAAGGGCTTCTTCGATGCCCATGGTTGGTAATCTGGCATTCGAAACCGACGAGCTGATATATCTAAGACTGGCTGGTATGAGAGGGAGCGCGACGGACATATATAGCCTGAAGGCAAGAGACTACCGCACACATTTGGAGTGTGCTTCTCCATAGACACTCCATCGAAGTGGAGCAAGTCCCGAACAGGTCAAGATTTCAGTCCTACAGATGTTCGAGTGGAACTTGAGAGATGATTCGCATCTTGCTCCTCAGTGGAGGAGAGAGCATCTTTTCCGTCAGAGATGTTGTAGTCAGGAAGGCGCTACGCTCGGCTAGGAAGGAATGTGCGTTCGCTTATTTAAGGTTTCAGCTCCAGCTGTTCCTCGCAGCTTCTTACCAGTCATCAGTCAGCACCTACCTGGTACGCACATAGCATGGCAGCGGGGAGGAAGTAAACAGGACGCAAACACATGCCACGAGTCAGGTCACCATGCTGAACCAGAACGGGTCCATCGAAAGAGGATGGCTTTTCCAATCATCCAAGGATTTATCCCCGATACATCCCATTATGCTCAATCTCTCACACGCTTCAATACCTCTACTTCCCAAACCTTCGATAGATCAAGTTCGCACTTTCCGCCCCACATTTCGATAGAGGCAGCACGCTATTTGGCAAATATTATCAGAAAGCCGTAGTTGGGTCGACGATGTTACTGTATATGAGCGCCAAACATGTCACGAAGGCACACCTTGTCTTCTCCGAAGATTCAAGCTACCAGGACGATCGAACTCCGTGATTCGGAATTCCGAAAATTTCCCCAGAAAGACAACTCCGCATTTTCGTCGTGCACCAGCATCCAGTCCTGCGAGGTTCGATAAGGACTGCCCTATCCACAATCCCCAGCATTGAGGATATGCACGGTTTCCTCTTGGTTCAATAAACATGTCACTGAGTGAACAAGACTTAAAAATATTGGAGTAGGTAGAATGCTTCAAACGTTTCGCCATCCTATTGAACTATGCGGCCATCCCCTTTCTACGCCAGCAACTTCATCAGCTCACTAATGCTGGTATTCTCAATATCGTCCACCGAGCCACAGATCTGCTTGGCCTTTGCCTCACCAAAAATTGGTACACCCAGTCCTAGAAACTTCTTTTGAACTCCATTATCCCAGTCGAATGGCCGGGATGGTTCTCCGAGAGGGGCGAGAAGTTCTTCCTCTACGGTTGTGCCGTCCTTAAAAGTCACTGTCATCTTCGATCCGAGTACTTTGTAGGAATCATCCACTTCAACCTTTACTCGCGTGCAGAGATCCAGAACCTTAGGGTCTTTTAAGTGGTCGTAGATAGCCCAGCCAAGGTTGTTTCCATATATCCAAGAGGCAGCGATTTGGTAATAGGTGCTGAACTGCCCGTCTACTATGCCCTCCGGATGAATTTTGTTAGATGTGGGAAGACCAACAAGTTCAAAACCGGTTTTGCTGAGTTTGACATCGATCTTCTCTGGCAAATCGCCTGCAGGGTGCGATTTGCTCAGCCTGCCAACCATTTCAAGCTGACCGTGAGTGACTCGGCACGCCGGGAAAGGTTTGCAAGCAGTGTCAAGGAAGTTCCATACTGTACCAAGACCCTTGAGGATGCCAGACGTACTGCCATCTGTGGAATAATTGTGTAAAAGGCCACTCTTCCCTTCAATAGGTTGACGCGCACCAAAGGCTCCGGCTTCGGCAAGAGAGATGCAGAGAAAAGCGTCGTGAGCCGCAAATCCTGGATGAAGGCGTTTATTCCAGCATCCATCTTCCATGAATTGCATGGATCCAGCAGCTTTGGAGAGTGCTATTCCGAATGCGTTGTGCACGACTTTTTGTGGGCTCTTCCTTAGCTTGCAAATAGACGCAATCGAACCATATAGCCCAACAGTGCCGGTATTGTGGAATCCACGAAAGTAAGAGCCGGCTCCTAGGCCTATTCCGAGCCTGCATGACACTTCATA
The DNA here is from genome assembly GCA_030068005.1 of Cladophialophora exuberans. Classification (NCBI taxonomy): domain Eukaryota; kingdom Fungi; phylum Ascomycota; class Eurotiomycetes; order Chaetothyriales; family Herpotrichiellaceae; genus Cladophialophora; species Cladophialophora exuberans. The sequence continues at coordinate 50,016 of JANSVK010000093.1, read as the reverse complement.
TCCGACTAGTAGAGACAGCAACAACTCATCTCCCGTGGCCTTTTGAGCTTCGGCTTGTGCAAGTGCTGCTGATATCAGACTGCAGCCTGGATGAAGAGCTGCGCCGGCATGGGTATCGTCGAAATCGTAGGTGTGACAGAATGCACCGTTCAGCAAAGCAGCATACTGGGTTGGAAACGAGGATCCCCTTGTGAAGACAGTGCTCGTTCCTTTCGCGTTCCCGGAAAAAGAGAGTATTCCGTTCACAAAAGACTCGCTGGATTCGGCAGATTGTGCGGCAGATGCCGACACACCTAGGAAATCTAGAAGCAGACACTTGAGCTTCTTGCTGTTCTCATCTGTGAGAGAGCTTGCTGTGGTCTCCGTGACAAACTGGGCGAGCCTTTCCGTGACCAACCCGTCCTCCGCTGAAGAGGCTTTCACCCCATTAGTAACAGCATTTGCAGGAGTATGCGTTCCGTTGATTGCAGACATATTCGAATTTGCTATGTGAGCCGCCCTTCGAACCAAGATTGTTGAGGAAGAAAGGAAACTCCAATGGTAAGATCAGGAGTTGCATACTTATTGCTCCGTTATTTTCGGCCTAAGCATTCTGATCCCGACATTCGGAGATACAAGTCCAGGCGCATGAAATTCATTTCCAAATTTGAGTCGAAGACCGACCACCTTTTGCGAGCATTACGGCATACCAGGACATGTAGCGGACTCATTATACGATGCAAGTGCTTTAGAATTGTATTTCTTGTGACTCCTCATGTCGGCCTTAGCTTTGTCTTGCTCGGAGCTCGATGGTCACGGAGTACAGTCAAGCTTGATTGGATGATGGATCCTTGATGTCGCTGGGCTCGGCTGGGTACCGATTTACGCCAAAATCACCTTTGCGGTCAATTTCTAGTTTATGTATGTTCTACCATCGAAAAGTCCTCATGGAAGCTCCAATCATTCTATAACTTCCCCTTCAAAGCCGCCGGTTCTGCCCCCAACTCTCGCTTCCTCTCCTCAGGCACATAAAACGGCTCGCCCACGAGCTCGAGGCCCGTGGCATTTTCCAGCTCCCGCACCGCGTCCTTCGTCTTCCCCAGCACAACCCTGATCGTCCTGAATCCCAACCCCTTCGCAGCCTTGAGATTCTCGCCAATGTCATCGAGAAACACGATATCACTTGCCTGAATATCTTTCCCCCACGTCTCCCGCACCAACTTTAGTGTATACTCGTAAATATCTCGGTTCGGTTTCCTCATCCCCACGTGCGCACTAGAGATGAACACTTCAAATAAGCGCTTCACATCAAAGTCCGCCGGCGGTGGCTCATTAAATGGATGTCCCTCAGGAAACACCGTCGTGTTCGACAGCGCCGCGATCCCGTACTTCCCGCTCGCGCGCAACTTCTTGAGTGCGGGAAACATCCACGGATCCGGCGTGCGCGAGTAGGACATCATGTTCCAGTACAAGCTTTCCGCATCGATGCTCGGGACAGGCGGGATGGGCGATATTTTCTTTTCACGGTGGAAGCGCGCCCAGAGGTCGGGTCGTTCGAGGTCCGCCTTGAACATGCGAAAGTAAGTGGCGTCGTTGGGGATTTCGCCGCGCTCGAGTTTGTGCCACGCCCCGTGCGGCGTGAGGGCCCGGATTGAGTAGTTAATGTAGCCTACGGGTATTGAGTTCGCGCGTTCATAGTCGAGGATAGCTTGGAAGGGCGATACAACCTGGAAAGAGGAGGAGAGAAGTGTTAGTCACGTTGCAACGGAAATCGATATCGCATCTGGCCTCGTAGTTCTTGTATCTCGACAATTCTTGTCTTCTCGTGACTTGAATTGCCTGTACGGATGTCCATCGCGAGGGGCCAGATCCCATTCCATTTCGCAACTAATGGCCAATGGCAGCTTTCCTCTCTTGCTCTCTAGTCACTTCACCACCGACGCGAATTCACGATGAAGGACGGAGACTCACACAAACACCCCCAATATCGAAGAGGAGGACCCTCGGCCTCGATTGCTGACCCGCCGCCATCTTTGCCAATACCACTTCTCTCTAACAAATCTTGCCAAGAAAGTATGAACCGAACGATATAAAAGAAAAGGGACAACGCTACTATCGTATCATATTTGATTTGTCAAGTATGGTTATATTAGAAAAAATCGGAAAAACGAGAAAACGAGAGAGATGTTGAGATTCACCACTTCCGTCAGTACGCCGTCCGGATCTGCTTCAAGATTTTGAGCCGAGGCTGTACGATTTAAGTTCCGGTGGAAGTGGTTTCATTTCAAAGGGCCTTTGCTTCGCAGTATGGATCTCATGTTCCAAGGTTCTTCTGCGGAGTATCTATTTCATTTTGCAGCTTCTTCCCAAAGGGTTTCTGTCTAGGCATGTGTGTGAGGAGAAAGGAGCCCAGCTTGTGTTTGGTTCTGGGTGATGGCTTTTCTAGCTAGGGAATTCACAATCAACTACGATGGAGGGAAAGACCTTCTTTTTGTCGACCCATGGTGAAACGAGTCCGGGACAGCACGAATTTTTCTCCCTCTCCACCTTTGCCTTTGCAAGATGCTTTCTGAGAAAATGAGTAGATACAGTCGAATTAGTACGCTCTCCCAGGTCCCTAGGAAATTTCTGAACTTCGGAGATCTCCCTCTTCTCAATGGCGAACCTGGTCTCTTCAAATATAAGCACAGTGCGATCTTTTCCTTTGGCACGTGTATTCCAGCTGCAGAGACATCTTCACAACAAAAGGCTGTCGGCTTTCGGTTCGCCTCACACTGCCATCGGAGTCGTATTCAACGAAAGTTGCCGTATTCGCAAGAGCATAGAACCTTGCTTCACGAAGTTGAAAGGTTGGCGCTAACCAAGAATCGTCGGAAAATAGAGGCCAAAGCTTTACATTGTCAAGCACGAAGTCCTACATCATCCCAAGGGGCGCGTGCTACTTTCAGCATCTTTGTGTATATTTCGAAAAGAAAGAAGCATAGCTTGTAGCAGTGGTAAAAACTCACCTCCGTGGAAACAAATGTCTTCGGATCCTCTGCCTCGTGTGCCGTCTTCTTGGGATTCACTTGGGAAGAAGCTCCTGCTGGAATAATGAGAACGACTGTGTCGTCAAGCTGCTCAAATTCTCCTTGGAAGGCTTTCTCGCGCAAACGTTCGCAATGCCAAATTGCCGCTTTCAAGTACGGATGATAGGCAGACACAGGAGCCATCGATGAAGTATCACAGCCACGCATGTCAGAGGAGACAGTTGTTTGAGACAAAGTTCACATGTCGTGCAATTGCATTGATTTCACCAACCCGGTAGCTTCTTTGACCATGTCGAGGTATTGAACCGACCGTGACATTTTTCTCGACAAACATGTTCCTTCCCATGCTCTTAACATCGACTTAATTTCCTGGATTCTCTCATCAGACAGTATGAGCACCAGTCTTGTGTTCTGCCATCCAGAATTTTCATCGTGGTCCTCATCTTCCTGGAGAGATTTGGCTTCGATCGCGTCAAGGTTCTTGGATAGGATCACACGTGCGTCTGAGATCGACTCCCCAAACTTATGGTATATACGACACCATTATAGATGTATGGTGCTACAGGAGTTCCCTGGGAGTATATCCTTAAAGTGGGAGTCATCGAATTTCAATATGAAGAATGTTTATTGAGGAACAATCAATTCAAGTTTGTGGTAGACCAAACGCAGATTGATTGCAACTTGAAGGGAAAGCTAGTAGGGTTTGGCGGCAGGACCGCCGCTTTAATGCCAAAAGCCCCCCCGACGTGAAGCAGTGGCCGCTTAAAACACCAGCCATATTTCCAAGCAACAACCTAATAAGACACATGTTCCTAGAGCAGCATTTTGTCATAGCATTATCTTCCTTGAAATCGTTTTTGACACCATTTCAATTTCAAGCCACCTGCCATTCACGTGGCTCCCAGAGCTCTCTAGTGTATGTGCAGCACGTGTGGGTAGTCCTCCGGGTTAAAGCCAGGCACCAGCACATTCCCATCATTGTTGCTCTTGACGGCCGGAAACGGTGTCACCCACGATACACGATCCGCTCCGAACTGCTCTAGTCTCGGCTTCAACACGCCCTCGACGAGCGAAAAGTCGTCCACGGCGCCCAATCTCAAGACGTGGAAGCCCGGGAACCCGCCGGACACGCGGTACAGCAGCGAGCCGCAGGTCTTGCAGAAGTAGCTGTCCATCTGATCGCCAGTGGAGATTCCATGCTTGCGCTCGTACTTGGTGAGATTGTCTTGGCCCTTGATGTGTTTGAGCGTGTCGTCTTTCTGTTGTTTTTGGCGTTTTGTTAGTCTGGACTTTCTGAAGCAAAAGCAAAAGTGTTCCACAGAGGGCATGGGAGAGCTCTTACGATGACGAAATTGCTGGCAAAAACCGAGGATGTGATCTTGCGGTCGTCGGTGCAGTGGCAGACGAACTGGATTTGCTGGAGTCAGCATCAACGAGCTCAAGTCAATGTTATGGCATTTTGCAACGTACGCTTGTGACAAGATTGTCTCCTTCGATCGAATACTCCAGCTGAACGGCTCCGCAATAGCAAGAAGATGTGACTTTGGAAAGGTCCGTCATCGTGGCTTGTATTTCTGTGTTGTCTCGTTGTCTTGTTTCTATGTTTTCTTGTTGTGTACCTCTGTTGTTCGTCGCGTTCTTGTTTCTTCGCAGAAAGTTGTGCGATTCTTTCTGTTTTTATAGACTTGTGTTGTCGCGACCTCCACTGAAATCTGATCAGTGATAACGTTACAGCACATCCTGATTAACAAGCTCATTTGTAAAGATGCTCTCCTCTATTGAGCAATTATGCGTCGACGATGTTCCACAGCATCGTAACTATGGCTATTCGTGAATGCCGTCTTGATATTTCCAATCCCGAGGTTTCAGCGAAGTACTCGTCTATCTCGCTTAGATCGCCTACGCCAATTTCAATGCGGATCTGATCAGTGAACTATATAACTTAATCATTCCTGTGAGGCTCAAATTGGAAATATTCAGATCAACAGGGCTCCAGTCTCCTATTTAAGTACATCAAATTCAATGATTGATAATATGAGGGCAGCTTAACAATGCCAATGCCCTCTTAGCCTCAAGGGTTTGTTCAACGTAATTCGAGCGCCTCGATGAATGCGTCCACAATGTGAGCTCGGGACAAGAAAATGACATCAGAGGCAAGTCGAACAGGAATTTGTCCTCGTCGCAAAACTTAAATCCACTAGGGAGCCGGTACTTGCTCAAAGAGTTTGCATAAATGGTGCTCAAGGACCAGCGACGACTCGCACGGGGAGGAGTCGAGCTGAGTCACCGGCTGCGTGCCACGGAGCCGTCTCTTTTAGATGCTCGCACGAGCTTGCATCGAAGTATGTGGAGAGTGCAGCTAAGCTGAACCATGTTCCCGCTGTTTTGGTATGGTCTTCGTTGGCATCTTGCGCTCAAAATGATATATCTATGCAAACAGGTCTGCTAATATTCTCGTCAGGAAGTCTCGTCGGATGACGGCGCCGAACCTGTTAAATTGCACAAAAGACATCAGTACACATGTTCTCCAGAAGACGATAATACGCTGAAACAAGGGTCAGCCCAAGAGTATTACTTACCCATAACACTTGACATGAGTCAACAGCTTCTCCGATGCTTGGTTCAGGGTCTGAACCTGGACCTGGTTGAAATTAGCTGTCTGCGCGATACAGTACCAGACTTGCACTGGTGTCAACTCCAAAGCCTGATCAAGGGGCAGGTCCTGTGAAATGTCAAGTAGCCGCTCGAGTGTCGCTCGGTGCGCTGGCCAGGAGATAGCACTCGTTGACGAAGTTGGGGAGGAAATCGCAGGTGAGCCCAAAGAGGACAGCGGCGAAGGATAAGGAGAGCAACATAAAAGCGCCGAAGATGTGGTGTGGATATGGCCATGAGGTGAATGCTTTTGATTTTCTGGGGTGGTAGTCGATTCCTCGCTCTCCGTGGCTTGGCGGATATGGGGCAGGCACGGGGATTCAAGCCTTACAATCTCAAGTCAGGCCATGAAAGGAGTATGCAGGTACTAAGTACCCCGGTTTGATTGGCACTTACTTTAGGACGAACTCCATGGCGACAATGACGTAGTCAAGTTGAGAAACGTACGTGGTCAGCGAATGGGTTATGCCAGGAGCAATTGGCGAGGAATGATTGCTAGCCACGTCCACGTTCCATCTCGCCTGGGTTTGGAGTTCATGCTTTTGCTGAACGTGCATTTGGACAGGCTGGTTTTTATTGGTCTCAATCCACACGAGGGTGGTGCTGCTACTGAATCGGGAATCAACACCATTCCTAGCGCCATCGGAGGATGGAGACATGTATGGGTTGTCGACGGTTCCCTCAGTTGGAAAAGCGAAGGTGCCACATGCAGAACCAATTTCCGCTGCTCCATTGGCCGAGCGCTGGATCCGGTACAATTCGAGTTCCCTTTCAGCCAGTCGGTTTTTGGTAGCCGCAAGCTCGTGTTCGAGGCGGTCAACTTGCTGTTGAAATTGGACTTCATTCGTTTGCAAACGCTTGACAGTCTTCTCTAGCGTATGAAGATACTGGTCACGTCTCTCGCGGAATGTCCTGAGTTCGGGATGGGGTGGTCAGCTATTACTCCCTAAGGAAGACTGGTGCTTTCGAGCATACAACGGGTAGTACCTACTTTTGGGCTTTGCGCAATTGCTCGCGTCTGTTGGCGACTTTGTCTGGATTGCGTTCTGAGTATGACATGCTTCTGCGTGGATCCAGATATGCATATTGACATACCTTCGACCGAACGAAACAATGGTCGAAATATATCCGACATGTTGGAACTTAGATGAGGACCAGTCTCAGTCCCAACACACTGGTTGGTAATCTAAGTTTGCTTGTTGCGTATAGATGTAGCGGATAACGAGGCGGGAGATAACGTATACGCAGTGGAGGGTGAAGAGAGCAGAGTCGTCGAGAGATGATCGAAATGATGAAAACTTCGGGATATCGGGCGGCGCCCAGCGGTTGGATGCCGTTTCAAGGTAGGCGAGGCAGGTTTCGGCCCCACGGATGTCCCCTGGATCGAACGCCTCGCCTAACGGCGCCAACGACGTCGTCTCCGCGATAAATAATCAGCTTCTGCCTGATTGGGACTAGCATCCCATGCGCGGCGTTGCGTTCAAAATCGGCCCAATTCAAATCGGGCAATAAAATATTGTATAATCTGCGTCCACATGCAGTTTCGATTAATTGCTCCGACACGTTTTAATCACAACTCATACTTCTCAGGCATATTCTAGTAGGGGAGTCACTGTAGAATAAACCTCATTCAGGCAGATTGTTGTAGTGATGCTACCCACTTTGAGTGCTGATGATTTGTATAAGAAGCCCGTGAAGGTGCGGCTCAACGTGTTGATGCCTTGTAGCCCTCCTGCAGGTACAGCCGCAACGTAAACTCGCTTCTTCAAATATCAAATTATATTGCGCAATCATGATGCAGAAAACACTTCTTCAAAGCTTCGTTGCCCTTACCTCAATCCTTACCTTCACCCAGGCGGCGCCAGAGCCTCACAACGGGAGATCAGCAAAGTGGTCAAGTTGGAAAAAGTCTCCTCAGGCCATCTATTTCCTCACCAATGATGCCAACAATGCTGTGGCGGCCGTCCCTATTGGTTCGGATGGCTTGCTCTCCATGGGTACCATCACTCCAACTGGAGGCAGTGGATCAAATGTGATCGTTGCAGCCACGGGTGAGCCCGCAGGTCCAGATGCTCTGGATGGACAGCAATGCCTGACGATTTCCGGAAATGTACGTCTTGAGTGGATGATTAGTATTTCACGTATCTGACATCACAGCAGTTTGTTTTCGCTGTCAATGCTGGAAGCAACACTCTATCGATGCTGTCAATAAACCCTAGAAACCCCACTAGCCTGCAAATGGTCGGTGCCCCTGTAAGCGTCCCAGGAGAGTTTCCCGTCACCGTCGCTGCATCTGCGAAAAATCAGCTTGTCTGCGTCGGTACCACAGGCACCATAAATGGCGTCTCGTGTTCATCCTTCTCAACAAAGGGTCTGACGCCAATGGACTCACTGCGTTCATTCGACATAAATCAGACCACACCTCCCATGGGCCCAACAAACACCGTGTCACAATTGTTCTTCTCGCTTGACGAATCTCGGCTATTTGCCACAGTCAAAGGAGACCCGACAGTCAATAATACAGGCTTCTTCTCCGTCTTTCCGGTCGAAGGCAAGACTTGGCGGTCAGCTGCTACCTTGGCCACGACTGACATCCGCAGTTCACCATCTGGTACGGCTGTTCTCTTCGGTTCTAAAGACATTCCCGGAACATCGAATGTATTTGTCACGGATGCTTCATTTGGAGGTGCCGTCCTTGCAGTCGACTTTGCGAGCAACACAGCCTCGACCATTGCGAAACAAGAAGTTGAGGGGCAGGCGGCCACATGTTGGTCGACAATCTCGGGTGTAACAGGCACTGCATTCGTTGCTGATGTTGGTGTCAACCGACTGGTCGAGATGAGCTTGACTGATGCTAGTATCGTGTCAGAGCTTGACCTCTCAGGCAATGGAGATCCTGGACTGATCGATTTGGAGGCTGCTGGCAATTTCATCTATGCTTTATCCCCAGGCAACGGCACCACACAAGCAGCAGTGACTGTCGTTGATGTATCTGGAGGAGCAGGTTCCGGGAAACAGGTTCAGCATTTCCAGCTGGGTGCGATGGGTGTGGACAAGAATGCGCAGGGTATGGCTGTCTTTTGATTTGGTCGGTTGACCAGTGTTGTCATTGGCATGGAAAATTCATTGCTTTTTATCTTCTTATGGCAAAACTTCTTCCCGGTCTCAGAGAGAACCGTTGAAAAATTTGCGCCTCTTGCTCCTTGACGAGGCGATGATTTCAATATGCGGTGCCATTATAAGAACTATGATCCTCCTCTTTTTGCTTATTGTCAGTGGTCGTCTTCCGAGTCATCACGAGACGGTATTCGAGTACGATGCTGACCATTCTCAAGCTGCGATCGGATCCGAAGATTGTTTTATCCTGTAGCCGGAGGTCAGTGACATAGAAGTCGTGATTTTCAGCTTGTGGAAACTGTTGCGACGATTGCTAATTTGAAGCCGAAATATACCCTCAGAATACCGAGGCTCTGGGAAATATCGGGGCTTCAATCTGAGCTGAGATCGAAGCTTTCAGTGCTGGTTGGTGATAGGAGCATTCGTGATGCCACTTGTGCGCAGGTGTCAATACCCCAAGGGGACTGCTAGATGCTCTGGGCTTCCAGGTGCGCAGTTACATGGACCAGCCAAGACGCTAAGCAGGTTTGGAAGCTGGGAGGCCTGACACTGAACCTGATTAACTGAGATTTGTGGGGTTCCCCGCGTTTTCCTTTTCTTCAAGTTCATCTTTGTGGGAGGCAACTTGAAGTCAAGCTCAAGTTGAGCTTGCGTGGCCAACTTGATGTTTTACTACTAATCTTTGTTCCACTGTGTTCAACGGGGACGCAGGAGCTGTGGTGGTCACCACTGGCACCGTATCTCCATTTCTCGGCCAATTCCAAAGCCAACTGTGGCTATCGACCGCGGGACAGCTTTGACTGGTTTCTCACCTGCGGCTGCACAAAAGCCTCCGACTCTCACACTACCCCAACGCAAGCTACTGAGGTATCACAGTTGCGTTATTTCGGACGCCTGTCTAGATAAGAGCCTAGGCCCAAGCCAATGGATGGATCACCGTCGCCGTAGACGAGTCAACGGGCGTCCCTCATTTGCAGCCACAAGCTCAAAGAACGTCCCACGATCGCCCTCCGAGTCCAACATGTCAACACCGTCCCACCAACACGTTTCTAACCAAGCCGCCGCCTCCCTGCCCACCCCACAAAGGCGGGAAGCTTGTCGTCCAATCACCTACTGCACCTCTGATTTCGCATCCGACGCGGTACCCTCGGCCTTGCTGTCGCATTCTCATACAAAGCTACTGCATCTCCCTGTCTAGTCGTGGTGTGACTTCTGCAGGAGAGCAACGACACAAGTGAAGTCTCTCTAATGTCAATACCTGCCAACATGGCTTCCAACGTTGTATCAGATGGGTCAGTGGAGAAGACTCCTCAACCCGCTCAATCCGACATTGCGTCCGTTGAAGAGAAGAAGGATTTCTCGGGCGAGAACCGGATTGAAGATGTCTCGAGCGATCATAATCTTCATTACGATGAAGTGGACTTGGAACCAGAACTCCACGCGAGAACGTACATTGCCTTGTTCTCAATGTTCATGCTCAACTTGGTCCAAGTTGTGGCGCTCCAAGGACCTCCCGCTGTGGTGAGTAGCTATCCCTTACAATCACATCCGGAAAAGAAGAAGGCAGTCAGAGAACATCCACTAACCGCCCAATCTGAAATAAACAGCTCAGTTGGATCGGTGACAGTCTGGACAACCCACAAACCCAGACATGGGTGCCGAATTCTTTATCCCTCGTTCAAGCAGTACTGGGACCTGTTATCTCTTCAACTTCCGATACATTTCAAGCTCGAAAAACCATCCTCGTCGGATCTTGTCTCTTCTCCTTTGTCGGAGCGGCCATCGCACCAGGTTCAAACGACATCTACAGATTGATTGCTGCTCAAACTCTCATCGGAGTCGGCTTTGCAGCCGTGCCGCTAGCGTACTGTGTACCAAGTGAAATTCTACCTAGGAGGTGGAGGCCTAGTATGTACCGATCGTCTGCTAAATCACAATTTCATTGCTAACGCATGAGTCAGTGGCACAAGCTTGCATGAACATTGCCGCATGTGTGGGAGCCGTCATTGGGCCTATGTCAATCGGTGCACTCACCAAACGCGACCCCGTCAACGGATGGCGCGATTTCTATGTATGTTTACGAACGCCAGTGTCCCAACACACAGCGACAGACTACTGACATCAAGGCGTAGTGGATCCAAATGGCCTTCTGGGGTGCGACTGCTGTGGGCATCTTCGTCGGCTACCGCCCACCCAAGCGACATACGCGTCTGGATCATCTCTCGGTGTGGCAGAAACTGGGTCACCTGGACATTCCCGGCAGCTCACTTCTGACAATCGGTCTGTCACTATTTCTGACCGGTCTCAATCTCGGCGGCAACCTGTACGCGTGGGACAACTCGCGCACGCTGGCGACGCTCATTGTGGGCATTGTCATCCTAATCGCATTCGGAGTGTGGGAATGGAAGGGCACTAGGAACGGCATTATGAACCATGAGCTCTTCCGAGGAGGGAAAGCACGCGGACGCACTTTCGCCATCTGCGTCGGTCTCATCTTCATCGAAGGCATTATGCTCTTCTCCTACATTGTGTTTTATCCCGTGCTGTGAGTTGCCACTGCGCTTCCGCAAACGAATTCCTTCTCTAACATCTAACCAGAACAACATCCCTCTTCGAAACCGACCCTCTCCTCCTAGTGACGCGCGAAATGCCCTTCTGGATTGCCGGAGGCATCTCAACCGTAATTTGGGGCTGGTCCTCGACACGGTTCCGCACGATCCGCGAGCCTTTGTTCGTCGGATATCTGATCTTCACGGCTGCGATCATCGGCCTCGCGACAATCGAGCCCTCAGACTCAACCACGGCGGTGGTGATGGGCGGGCTGGCGGGTTTCGGGTTCGGCGCACCACTCATCCTCATCATCTCCGGCGTGCAGCTGTCGACACCACATAGCCTGATCGCCACCGCCACGGCCGTGACAACATCCAGCCGCGCCGTCGCCGCGACCGTCTTCACCGCTATTTACGCCGCCGCGCTCAACGACCGCATCGACGCCAACGTGCCCAGCGGCGTCGCCGGCGCAGCGGCAAGATCCGGCCTCACGGCCTCTTCCATCCCGGCTTTCGTAGCCGCCCTTGCGGGCAACGATCCCGACGCACTGGCGACCATTCCCGGCGTGACGCCGGCCATCATCGCCGCGGGCGTCACGGCGCTGAGGCAGGCTCTCGCCGACTCGATCCGCGTGGTATACATTATCGCAGCGCCGTTTGGAGCTCTGGCGTGCGTCATGTGTCTGTTCCTGGGCGATTTGAGAAAGACGATGAATTACGTCGTGGAGGCGCCCGTTGAGGAGTTACATGCAAAGAAGGCGCAGCATCACGATTCACAGGCCGCTTAGACGATGCACCTAGGTAGAAGACTGTGCAGCATTCGATTCGATAGGTTCTCGCCCAGGCCGGCACTTGCTGCTGCGAACCAGCAGCGATAAGACTTGAGAAAAGAAACATGAGCGCCCCACCCTCTGACTCTGATTCATTTCCCTCCCCTCCTCAGCATTCATGAAGAATTGTAAAAACGCATCAGGTCCACGAAGAGCAATTGAAAGGAAAGAATCGCATTCATAGATTCCAAAAATAAAATGGCCCATATATCCTTATATTCCGGGGGGATATCGTGCGCCTGTCCCGTTAGAAACTCGAGATAATCCCTCTCTATCCCAGATCACTGGCATGACGTGAAACCGATTCACGCCCTTCAGTATGTAGGTTCCTTCAAATCCCCCACGCTATCCCAAAGCTGTGCTGGTGTTTCATTGAGAGAGAGAGAGAGAACCGAAATATTAAAATCATTCACCTTCACAAGTTCTTTTGTTGAAAATTCGACACCTAGTCCTTTGAGGCATATTCATTCACCGAGAGTTTCTTCTTCTTTCTTTCCCTTTTTTCTGAAGACCGCCGTCTTTCTCCACCTGCCTATCAGCCTTTTTTTTCTGGGCCTTTTCTTTCGTTTTTGATAGCATAGTCAAAGTTGTGTTAGGTTTAATAAGTTTGTCACGACGTAGATGGAGGTTGCGGCCCAGGTTCTTCTTTTCTCTGCTTCTTGAAGAGGCCTAGGAATGCCGTGCCAGGATGATTATCCAGCGCCCACATGGTAGGGATCCAGCTGACCGAGTTCTTTCGTCTCGGTCGCCTCCGCGTACCAGTCGAGGATGCCCTCCTTCCCGGGCTTGAATCTTCGCGCGTAATCGATACAGCGATACTTCCCTCGTCGGCCTGCTCGCCAAGCGGTCCTTCTCGCTCTTCCCTATCTCTCTCCCTCTCCCTCTCCCTTCGCCGAAACTTTCTCCGTCGACGCCTCCTGGCTCCGCTCACGCACCTCAAGAAATCCATGCACTCTCGCCAACTCGTAGTCGTATAGATGACAAAATTGCCAAAGCCGTGCAAGGGGATACACAGCGCGGAACTGAAATACAGGCCGTAGATTTGATGGTTGGGCGCGATGAAGTTATTATAGACGCGGTTGACGCTGATGGGTACCTATTTTTGGCCGAAAGCAAGCGCGTGCATCGATTAGATGGAGCTCTCAAGGTGGACGATGGGAAGGAGCGAAAGGGACATACCCAAGTAATAAACAAAACAATAGTGCAGAGAAAGGCGAATTTGGCGTACTTCCAATGGATGCGATCAAAGCGCGAGGAAGTTCTTCGAGGCGTTGAATTAGCAGGTGGGTTACTCGCACTGCCGTTGTATTGCGGGCTTCGGAGGACGGGTTGAGTCGAGGTCGAGCGGTCGAGCGGACTGATGGGGACAGACTGGGAGGTAGTCCACGTTGTAGATTCGACGAGAGTCAGTGCTCGGTCGTAGGAAGTGGAGGGGGACGAGGATTGCTGCGAATCTTGCCCTGTCGCTTGAGCTTCTAGGTCGAGAACTTCATGGGAATGGATCGGTGCGAGTGGTTCAAGGCCCTTAAGTTCAGCGGAGGTGGATGGATCGCACGGTGGTTGGTCATTTGTCAAGGTCCTAGTAGTCGTGGTTCTGCCTGAATCACGCGTCGAGCTAGGAGCGATGAAGGCTCTGGCGAAGCTTGAGAATCGGCGCTCTCGAGGAGTAGGGAATCTGTCCGGACTGGCCACTCCATCGACTTCCGGCTCATCGCTGTTCAAGGCCCAGGTGGTTTTTGCATTCTTAACCTTTTTCCGAACGATAAGGATTTGCTTCCCACTGAGAGCGAAAAGAAAAATTGCACATAAGATGAAACACCTAGGTGGGGAGAAGTCAGCAGAGTGGTAGTTTCCGGGGATATCTGCCAAATATTCACCAAATCGGTACGTAAAACGCCACCAGACGAAGAATGTCGGACTCTTTGGCAATCCAACACCATAATGTTGCCGGTCCATAGACGGTCTTTCCATTGGGTCTCCAACACAAGAACACCAGCGCCGGGATGAAGGGTAAAATGAAAGCAAGAAGAACAGCGTAAAGGTCGATCTTTTTCAGCTCGGTCGCTTTCCGCTTCGTTCGGACGGTAAGAAGAACATTGAACGCCATAATCAAAACCTTGAGTATCAGAACTTTAGCTTTTGAAAAATTTGGAAGCGGACATTATGTGGGTGATAATACCAGTAACGGATCCGTCATCACGAACCAATTAATAAAGAACCCTTGGGTTTGGCACCAAGCAGTGTTCCTCCCAGCCTTGATAGGATACTGACCCCAACTGTAGGCAAGACAAGCAAATATGTTGGCAACGGCGATTGAAAAAGCGAGACGATTGACCGGCTTCCGCAAGGGCCGATATAGGGAGAAACTGATTATTGTAAAAGATGAGCCAGTGAGGGACATGCATGCCGATACTCTGGCAGCGATGTCGAGGGCACGTAGCTGACTGTGCGAGAAGGTTTGGTTGTACTCGGACATTGTGGTGGTTTCGACATCTTTAACACTTGGGCAGTTTGAGAGTACTTTCGACCTGGCGATCGCGTCTCCGTCGTCTTCGTGGGACTTGTTCAGCTTCACAGACCAGGGCTTACAGCCATTGATCCGCCATACTGCTCTGCTGAGTCAAGTAAGGGATCAGTAGAGCTGTTACGTAGGTTTCCACGAGCTTTGGAAATTTCCTCAGGCTTCAAACGATGTCGAGTAACGTGAGAATAGGAGATTTGAGCAAGAAGGCACGACCCGAGGTCAGAGCTGGGAGCAAGTGGCTTGGTGGGTTGCAGCGCGTCGAAGTGTGGACGGAGAAAAAAGACCCTGATGAGACGAGCCGCCTGGTTCGGAGACAGGGAACTTGAACATATGGCACTCACATGCTGGTGACTTACGAGTGCCAGTCACCTAAGCGGTGCTGTAGTAATAGGCGCCATGACAATAGCAATGTAGTGGGGCAGTTTTGTCTTAGACCGGCAGAAAGAAGCAGTCGAATGCGTCAATGTAAGAAGTCGGGGAGCGATCACTGCCCCGGAAGGATTTCAAGGGCGGGGGGGATTGACCGGGACAATTGATTGTTGACAGGTGAATGGCAAGTGAATGGGCACCCAATGTAGACAATTGACAAACCTGCCAACGCATGGAGAAGCCCGAGGACGCCTCCCCCAGTTTACCTAGCGCCCTGCCCATCACCTACCTAGGTACCCAGTCCTCTAACCCAATTCCCTATCCAGTGGCCGAGCGTCCCGTGGGATCTCGCTTACTTCATACCGATATCTGTGGCACGGGTACCTATCTAGACGCTCACACTCCTACCTGGGCGACAAAGTCCGAAACAGGGCTGATTAAATAATCGCTGCACACCACATTTAAATACACCGCCAGACAACCTTCATGCCGATACCCGTCCTCGAAGCTCGGAACGGGCACTTGTATATGGCATGCTGGATGAGGCAGGACAAGCTCACCGAGCAACGGTCTGGGCTCACAATCGACTCCTCCTTTGTACTACCCTTTCCTGATACCATCTGGAAGCGTGTAATGCGTGGGGTTGCACAAACCATTCATGCAGTCTGGGCGATTGCTGAGCACGTGAGATCTGACTGTCAGGGGGCAGTGGAGCGGTCCAAAAGTCTGTCCGTCAATGGACACACCTAAAAAATCAATAGTAACACCTAGTAGAGCCTCTTCATTGTCAAATGATGACTATCATTGTTTTATATACAGATCGGCCGCAATGGGAGATCTCAAGGGTGTGGAAAGGAAAATCCGCTTTCGCCTTGCGCTTCAGCCATCAACACTCGTACCGTCCAGAAAATATCCTCTACACCCCGACATGAACGCCCGTTGAGCCCGGGATTTACCAGAGGCATTGTGGCAACTGATTTGTCCACTGGCTGCCTCTTGGGAGCTCTGATGTGCGATGTCGTCAGTTCGACTGAGCTGCAAACTGCTGACATTCCGGGTTCCCGAGGTCGGTCAAGAACGCTGCAGTATTGAATTCGGAGTAGACTGTGTCGATTGTCTTGTTGTCGCCCACAATGAAAGTGATCAAGCCCTGTACTCTGACCGGATTGGCCACTGGCACCTGAGGATTTTCAATGCCAGTTGCATTCCAACGCCACGAGATATGGTCGCAATTGTGGAACATGTCGACCGTCTGGACAGTAGGGAGAGGCGGAGTTAGCGACTGAGTAGCGATAAACATCTGACGAGAGGTCCAAGCGGGTGTGCCGAGCTAAGAAAAAAATGTCAGTTCAACGATTAGATCAGTTGAGGAGTGTATGGAACTTACAGTGCGATTGCCAAGGGTGTTGATGGAATCAGAGTAAACTGTAAATTGGTCGGAGAGAATAGCATTGGCTGTGGAATTGAAATCAGGGCCACCAGGCTTTTCCAGGAGGTAGGTGTAGCCGTTGACAAGGGTCTGAACGTCGTCATCCGAGAGACAATTCATTCTCGCATCGTAGAAGCTGTTGGGGCTATTAGAGTCACCGTCAGGGCCAGACCAGTCGGACCAGTCACCCAATTGCGGGCGAGCAAAGACACCGACCACAAGGGCGAAAAGGATTGCAGAAATCGTAGAACGCATTTTGTTGTTGGGCGCTATTGCGATTTGTGAAGGCAAGGAGGATCCGACTCAGATTGTTTTGCCGTTGTTGTAATGAGCGAGATCGGTTATACAATTTCAATGAGGGTTGTCAGCTGCTAATATAGCTTGGGGGAGGACGTAGAACTGTCAAGGACAGTGTCACTGGAATGTGTAGGAGGTGAAGCGTCAAAGGATATGGTGTATCGTCAACAAAAGACTGATTTTGGCTGATGAGAGAGCTCTATTCACACCCAGACGCATATCGATTGAGTAAAAGGAGCATCTGCAGTGAAAAGGAGGAGCAACAAACAAAGGACCTACCTATATATCACAATAAAACAAAGCTTTTGTTGGCACGGACCACGCGTCAAGAGACAAAGACGCCAGAAGCCACAGCGTTCGCCGCGTCCAGTCGTCGTCAGCTCATTTCTTCTGTGAGTAGGAAACGTCATTCAGAGCAATTGATGGTGGATTGTTTGTGTTGTGGTCTGGTTCTGTGGGTTGCTGTGCAAAGATCCGAAATTTGCCGTTCGGAAACTCGAGGCTCGACGTGCTCATTTGCAACGCGACGCGGTCGGAAAGGGCTGTTGCTACGTCACCGGTAGCGGAAGAAGACACAGGCTGTGTGGCTACTGGCCAGTACTGCAGTTCTTCCACCCTGATAGACCTGTCGTTAGAGCTCATGTCGGCCATGGAGCGGACAATTCCCCATGGACTGCTCAATCTTGACCGTCAACCTCAAGAAACCAAAAGTTGGGGCAGACAGAAGATGACACAGGAGGAATAAAGTGTGTATCAGAGCATGCTGAAAGGCATTTGCGCTCCGTGCTTTCGATGTCGGAAGCAGAGGAGATTGCAAGAGTCGACTGAGATGAAGGTTGCGAACTTAAAGGAAGCCGAGATTTCCAACTTGGAGCCGCCAGACTTAGAGTTCTGCTGCTTCTTCTCGGTCATGTGACACGCTCTCTCAATCCAGAAACTTCAAGTTGTACTTGGCAGCCATAGTAGTACTATGTAGAACTTGCTCTTACGCTCTTACCCTTACGCATCCCCCGTAAGTGCTCCTGTACAATAAGAGTAGAATGAAGAAACAAAAATAGCAAGATGAGTGAGAATCGCTGTATTTCCTCCCATTCGGCCGTTCGCACATAATCGCATAATCGTGTTCCTCATGAATCTTCCCACAATGCAATCAACGCTTGATGAGACCTCTAAACCTATCTATCGCTCAAGTGATTCCACACGTCGAATCAAACTCCAGCACCACGGTTCAGCATCACCAAAAATTTTCCACATAAGATGCTCCTCAGAACTCAGTGTCGAACTGGAGCAAACCTTGCCTCCGATAGCCACTTTGTTCCAACTCCTCTGCAATGCACAGCCTGACAGCCCTGATGTAATTCAAATGCAGATACTCAATTCGCCACTGCGTCTATCTTCTTCATGGTATCATTAACCTCATTCACAAGTGCCCTTCTAAAGGCTCGGGCATCTGTTGAATCCATCACCTCTATCGCATCGGCCTTCAGGATAATGTGTGTCATGACGCTCTCGCTTAGTCTCCGGTGCTCCTTCTGACGATCCTGTCCAGAGGAAGGGGGACTGGAAATGAACTTGCGACAGAGTGGAAGCCACTGTTCGTGGAAAGTATCGGAGAGAGTCTGTAATTTTCCCAACGGGCTATTTGGATCCGCGGCTCTGGGCACTGAAGAGGGAGCGGGTGTTGATGAGGGTGAGGGATGGGACGGTTGGGGGCGAGGTGATGGGGCTCGATTGCGAGATGGGTCGCGGCGCGCGGGGCGGTCATCAGGCTCCGGTTTCAAACTCGTTCGGGATTGACGTTCAGATGCTGTCGCCGATGGAATGTGACCATTAGGAGAAAGAAAGTTCGAGGACGAAGCAGATGGTGTCTGTCTGGGCAGATTATCATCGCTACGGTGTCGGACAGAGGATGGCGCACGTGGTCGCCGGCGAGGGTTCTGTTCCGGGATGTCTTCACCACTAGACGAATGACTGTCTCTATCACTGTAATCCAGTATGCCCTCGGTCTTGATCGCTGCGACTTCACTGTTTTGTTTCATGTTATACTTTCTCAGCGGCCACGCATCGTGTTTGAGATCGCGCCTCTTGTAGACCAGCCTGATTCGTCTTGGATCGGTCTGTAAGGATCGTGCGACAGCATCACGCAACTGACCGACGAATGCCTTCTCTTCGCTGATGGAGTATGGAGGGAATTCGACCGGGATTATTGAGGCCATGTACCGCACAAGGACGACATCAGGGTCTTCAGGGGCTTCGGAGGGTTGACTGTCGTGTAGCCTCGACATGGAATGGCGGTGGGGTTCTTGTAGCATGCCATGGTCGGCATCTATATACTCGAAATGGTGGGAAAGATTGCTGCGATAGGGATCGACGACATTGCTGGTGTACGGTGAGCCTCCACTGTTACGCCCACCGCCGTACGTGACGTAGCTGCCGTAGCTACTCATGAGATAGCGTGCGATGAGGTAGATAACAGAAAGAAGTAGGGCGGCAAGAGTGGTGTAGGAGGCTGAAGTGTACTCGGTCAGGAGGAAGTTGATATTTTCGTGTAGGTCAGCAGGCAAATGCCTGAGGACGGGCTGTGCGAGGCTGTAGAGGTTTTGATGCAGATCGGAGGACCAAGTCTGAAGACTTGAGGAAGCCACGGTGAAAGCGGTGAACGAGCAATAGGGAGGATGGATTGCGGTGGGTTTGGAATTTTTTGGATGTCGAAGAATGAAAAAACTGGTGTTTCTTGGGTCGAGCGCAGGGCAGCGCAGATCTCAACGTCGTCACCGAGGGGGAAAAGGAGTATGTAATACTGTGGATCGTAGGTAACAGGGGGAGCTGTGACGAGGCGAAAAAGCAGGTTGATTAGGGTTGAAGGTCGATGTACCAGAGAAGACGGTGTCAGATTGGTGGCGGCTGTTCCAGCGCAGGGAATCGCAGGGAATCAGGGACAAGCAAAAGCCGCAGTTTTGATCGATGAGGAGGCACGGAGGGCTTCCCTAGGCGTCTACGGAGAGCTGCTAGGCACCAAAGGCTTCTAAGAGCGGGCTCATGCGGGCGAGGCAGCCAAATAGCTTGTAGTAATCGAGGCAGATGACGCAGATGTGGATGTCTCAAAGTGTCTTGGGATGCGTGAAATTTTCTGGGAAATTCTCGGATGCCGTTTATTTTATGATCAGGACAGAGTATTACTGCTTTAACCTGCCACGAGTGCTTAAGCAGACGTACCCAAAAAAAAAAGGCTCTCAACAGAGGGATAAAACAGTCCAAAAGGTCGGTCGAGGGTCAAAGTTCCCCAATGTTCCGACTGAGTACGTAAATCGACGAACCGCAGTCGGGAAGGAAAATCATTTTCGCCGAAGCGAGGCCACCGGTGTGGCCATTTCCAGTAACTGCTAAGTGACACCTAAAAAAACTCCTGCCGAACAGCTTCATCAAACCACTCACGGAATACCATGCCCACTGTCACCTTTAGTTCTTTCAGCCTCATCGATGCGACATAACAATCGCTCGAACACTACTAACGTGACTTTCCTTAGATTCTTCTGCCCCTCGCAATTCTCCAGACCGATAGACCCCGACTTCAAGACCATGGTGGCTTTTATTATCGTCTTACCCTTTTCCTTCACCGGTGACCGCCCACTACTACTACCATAGTAGAGTCGCGTGTTCCCCAGGTTACCGGATTCTTTTTTTCGCCTCTCCGGGTCTCAGCATTCTTATCTTCAGGGACTGCCGCAAGGGACGCCTCCGCTGCCCACCTATCTATTTGGGGCACTGAAATCGTCCTATCTACCCTGTCGGGAAACTCTCTCCAAATGGCAAAGCTTCCCGCCTGTTACACGCAGTCTCTGCCCACCAAACAAGCACCTCGCGAGTACGCCCATGTCATCTTGCAGTCTTCTTCGACTGGCCCAAGTCCATCCCGCGTGAATTTTTAGCTGCAGTGCCGGTACCTGGGCCGTAAAGCCGGCATGTCCGGATTTCCACTGATTCCACAGCACACACCCACGCTCCCGCAGAATCTGATGACCTCCCCCACGTCTCATGCCACACATAAACACGAAGACCTCCACGACCTTTGCTGAAGACATGTCTGCATCTGTCCATCGCACGACGCAGTACCTGCTGTCGGCTATCGTATTTGGGCGTATAAGCTATGTGCCCCCCCCAAGGACCAGGGATCGCAGTGTGCGGAGTGCAGTTGGGCTGGAGAACCGATTCTCGAACCTCTCCTAGTCAGCAGAGACACGAGCAAATACGCCTGCAGCAGTCCAAGTGACCTTACGCATATGGCAGGCCACCCTGCATCACTGGGCATCATTTCCCCTTCCGAAAGACAAATGAGAAACCTGTGTGAGCTGCGTTTGCTGCGACAGCAGAAAGTGCTGCCTTATCATTCGTCTTTCGTCACTCAGTAGGCCGCTCCTGCTTTCTTTGCGTCCAAGTTCCAGGGCAGCTACTCTCCTGCCCTGACGGTAAGGCATCCGATAAGTCAAACGCACCGTTTTGCTGTGCAACTTCCCTCACTTCGACAGAGAAAACGTACATGCAGTTACAGCCCAGCTAGGGAATTCCACCCCTTCGGCCTTCAACTGGTTCGAGTTCTCAAGTGACCTGACCATATTTTCACCGCCCAACGCTCCTGTGT
The DNA here is from genome assembly GCA_030068005.1 of Cladophialophora exuberans. NCBI lineage: Eukaryota > Fungi > Ascomycota > Eurotiomycetes > Chaetothyriales > Herpotrichiellaceae > Cladophialophora > Cladophialophora exuberans. The sequence goes on along the minus strand of JANSVK010000093.1, from coordinate 28,602 downwards.
TTGCCCTCGCTGAGCCTATAAACCAAGTATCTCACTCTTCCAACTTCTTACTTTTTCTCACCCTTTCCTATCACTGCCAAGATGGATATCCATTATCTCCCCAACATCAGCGATCCTCAGATCCTTGCTCCTGTTCCCTCTCATACCTTTCATCCAGTGTTTCCGTATGTTGCTCTGACCATTGGATTCGTGGCTACCCTCTGTTGGTGCATCCAAGACTATCGTTTCTTCTTATCATTAGGAAGAGGTGGACGTACGTCCCCCCCCTTGGCACATCGTCATGTACTAACTTACGCTCCCAGCTCAGTACAATATTCGCGGATGGTTTGAGGTACACATCCTCGTTAGACCCTTCACTCTTTCTGCTCGAAATACTACATGGACCAAAGACTATCCTGAAAATGGAGCTCACAAAGAAATTCTGGCATTACCAGATCGAAAGGGCGCCCGTCCAATCATCCGGGGAATCGCCCCTCAACGACAATTCAGCCAGTACCCAGAACCAGAGACGAGAATGGTGAGCTTTTATGCTGGGGCGGATCCCACAAATTGCGTTCCTCCCGCTGTGGCAGCGCTAGACTAACATTCGACAGCGGATTTTGGACTTGTTCTCCTTGTTTGTGTCAGCCAATCCTAATGTACTGACACAAAGAATTTCACATGCCGAGCGACACAACCAGGCCTTGTTCGTTGATCCAAATCTACGGGCTAAGGCGGACAATCTCCCAGAAACCGTTCAAATCTCCCAAGGCGAGCTAGGACATGTCCATGGCGAGGCTTCTGTTCACCTGTACTTCTCACCAGCAGATGCAAAAGTCATCATCGAGAGAGGGTGGGGTGAACGACATCGCTGTGCTAAGACTCAGCCTTGGTGGTTTGGCGGTGCGAGAAAGACGGTAGGCATAGGTCACACGTTCTTGATTATATATGCTCCCCGAGGCGAGGAAGAGCTAGAAATCTTGAAGACTTTGATCAGTGCGAGCGCTACGTACATGACGGGAGAGCACCAAATTGTCAAGCCATGAATCGGATCCAGAGAGAACAGTGGTTGGCTGGGGGGAGGTTGGCAGAGGTAGGGGGGCTGGATGGAGCCACCAAGCGGCAGCCGTGGACGAGAAGAGGAGGAGGAGCAACAAAAGTCAGACTGCTTTCAAAATTGATTCTTCAGCAGGTTTCGGAGTCTGGTTCAGGTTCATAGTGCGGAGTAGGTTTCGGGGGAGTTACTCTGTATACGAGTAGTAAAAGTCTGCTGCTTCACAAGCGTGCATTCAGTGTCACGAGGCTGTGTTTCTCGCCTATTCGCGGATGTGGCTGCAAAAGCGGCACGAAACTGATCCAATCAATCGGAAGTGACTGATTTCCGATTCATTCTCAACGCCCTTCCATCTCAGTGAACTCCGCCAGCGACAATATTCGCAGGTCTACCGCATCGTGATCATGACCGCTACGATTCCTCGATATCGCTGCATCCACGGGCATCCTTGGACTTCACCATTCAAGGTCTTTCTAGCCCAACCCACCTCCTCGGCGTCTGCTACCTCGACCCGAACGTTCGCCACCACGAGCGATGACCTCCCAACGTCTAAACCACGAGTCCGACCTACTACATTTGCCGATAAACTCAACGCTGGTCCCTCGTTTTCGGATTTCGTCTCTGGGAAAGAACCACCCTTGCAGGCTTCGGAAGCATATGCTTTAAAGACCGCGCTCGTGGGACCAAAGGGCAAGCAGAAACAGATCACGCGTCTGCCGGAATGGCTCAAGACCCCGATTCCCGATAGCTCGTCATATAAAAAGATAAAAAATGACCTGCGCGGTCTGAATCTACACACAGTGTGTGAAGAGGCAAGGTGCCCCAACATTTCTGATTGCTGGGGAGGGAGCAGCAAGTCTGCAGCGACAGCAACAATCATGTTAATGGGAGATACGTGCACGAGAGGATGTCGCTTCTGCAGTGTCAAAACGTCAAAGACGCCTCCTCCGCTGGATCCTCATGAGCCTGAACATACTGCTGAAGCGCTGTCGAGGTGGGGACTGGGCTATGTCGTGCTCACCAGCGTGGATCGCGATGATTTGGCTGACGGAGGGGCACATCACTTTGCTGAGACGGTGCGCAAGATCAAGTCTAAGGCACCCTCTATCCTAGTCGAATGTCTGACAGGCGACTATGCGGGAGATCTGGAGATGGTTAAACTGGTTGCGACGTCCGGATTGGACGTGTATGCACATAACATCGAGACGGTCGAGGCATTGACCCCTCAGGTGCGCGACCGTCGTGCTACCTTCCGAACATCTCTTAGTGTGCTCAAAGCCGCCAAAGCTGCAAAGCCAGGCCTAATCACCAAGACATCAGTTATGCTCGGGCTGGGTGAGACGGAGGAGCAGATCTGGGACGCTCTACGGGAACTCCGGGCCATCGACGTTGATGTGGTCACCTTTGGACAATACATGCGGCCGACCAAGCGACACATGCCAGTACATGAATACGTCACGCCGGATGTCTTTGAGCAGTGGCGTGTGCGAGCGCTGGAGCTCGGATTCCTCTACGTAGCGAGCGGGCCGTTGGTCAGGAGCAGTTACAAAGCGGGAGAAGCGTTCATCGAGAACGTGCTGAAGAAGAGACGAGCAGGAAGAGGCGAGACGGCAAACGCAGACCTTGCGGGAGATATCGTCGATGACAAGGCGTTGCCAGTTTGAGAGGGTTTAATTGATTTGTACCTTTGTAGTAGTTGTGACTCGGGAGCCCTCCCTCGTCAACCACAACCACAACGACGATGACATCGCTATCACTTCCCAACTATACCTCCTCCAAATCCCTAGCCTCACATTGAATTGTTAGTTAATATATTAAAATCCCCCAAAATTCTACAACAATCGGTGAGGAATTTATCCGAGATTGCCAGGCTGAAGAGAGAGAAAGTTTGACAACCACCTTGTTTCCTCCCTTCGACAAACAAACCGCCAAAAAAACCCAATCAAAATCAACAAAAGTGACTGTGCCCAATGGCTGCCGTAAGATTGCTCGATCCAACGGTCCTCAATAACGGGAGGATGTCAGGAGCCGCGACACCTGCTGGGTACAGTCTGAGGATTTACGGTTTAGTCTGTTCAACTTTCCGATCTCTTCTTGCCGCCCTGCCGCTCCAATAAACCAACCCTTCACAAGAGGGGCGAGTTTTCCCTATAAAGTCAGTCGCGAGCTGTAACAACCTCGTGCAGGTTTAGGTTTTTGTCATTTTTGGCAAATGTTCTTGAAGGTTGATGGGAGGTGAGAGTAAACGAGTTCAAATTTCGAAGACGCGATCCTGGCTTCGTATCGATATTCAACGGAATGCGCCAAGTATTTTTTTTGTAGACAAGATCGGAATCGGAATCGGAATCATCCATGGATTTTGTATCGTGCTGTATGATCTCATCAGGCAGTCTTTGAATGATGTGTCATTCCTGCAGAGCACATCATTCCCATAATGCCAGCCCTTCAACTCCCAACGCCACGCCGTGTTCAATTCTGACATAACCTCTGCCATCAGCATACGCCGAGGACCCTCTCACTCATCCACAACTTCCACACTCCGGGCCTCTAACATCATCGATTCCACCCATCCTTCTTGGTGCTGGGCCTCCGTTTCCACTTCCTCGACTGCTGCTCCCGGAACTAGGACCGCCTCCGCCTCCTCCTAGACGAGTATTTCCATTGCCCCATCTCGGCCGCTCTTGATAGGCATTTGGCCGTCCGCGGGTATTGAATTGGGAGTTTTGCGCTGAGGTGTAGGGGTCCAGAGACAAGAGGGAGACGAAGTACAGGCCCAGGAAGTTGTAGACGTCTTCGGAGAGGCGATTGAGGCGCGCGGAGAGGGGTGGCCTAGACGAGCGTCAGTAGAGGGTTAGATAATACGCCATGTGTGGGTTTGCAGATGTCATCAGAGATGTGGAAGATGTGAATTGATTGTTGGTTGAACGTACGTTTCTAGGACGTGGCCTGAAGAGGAGACGTAGGCTGGAGGAGCAGGCTTCTTGTTCGTAGAGGAGGGAGGTGCTTTGTCCATGGTGCTGGTTGGCTTCTGTTGACGTTGAGGAGATGAAATCTGGCAGGTGAGCTGCAAGTTACGCTGTGGCTTTCTAGGTAGATGGCAAGCAGTACTTCGATTAGGGAGGTATCATTAGGATAGAGAGTGCTTTTGAAGATCGAAACGCGGGGAGTGCCAGCATGGCGAAGACAAGGCTGAAGCAGTCGGCAGAAGGTTATTCCGCGATCCGGACCTGGGCCGCCAGCGGACAAAATAATTGACAGACACAGCCACCGATCTAGATGGTAGAGAGACGCTTGCCGAAGCCATATGCTGACAGTGGTGACAAGAAACGTGATCGCCTATGAGCAGAGACGATAGGAAGCACGTACATCGAAGTGCACCAGCTATTAGAAAGCGCCTTTAGTCCAGAATGCAGGTTTCTCTCTATCATTGGGCAACCATTCAAATCAGTCTCAATCTACTTACAACACAATCGTCGAAGTAGTCCGTGATCAGGACTTGACCAAAACCTATCCTCTTGTACGTATCGATGTCTTGACCACCTTTCTCGATCTTCTGGAGAACGACGATCTCATTTGTGGGAGGTAGACTTGGTCCAGGTCCGAATGGTCTCGTCGCGATTTTCAAGCAAGGGATCTTTTCCGTGTCTACACTTTTCTTCTCATCTTCAAGGTAACAGCCAGCGTATGCTGAATTTCCACTCATCCAAGCTGGATAAGTGAGGACTTTGTTTGGGAGTAAGGCGGAAGCAGGGATGTGTTTCAATCGACCAGCCACGACGATCTCGACGTTTCGGACAGGGCCAAAAGGGTCGCTTGCCTCAAGCTCGACCTGCACATCTACCACCTCAATGGCTGATTCGACGAACCCGTCATCACTCTGCACCCACCCATCGATGAGGGTCCAACTCACTGGTCCGTTCATACTGGCCCAAGACCAGGACGGGGCGCGATAGATGGGAGCTCTCGATGCTGAAACGTCTTCCTCGATCATCCACAGAAGTCCAATTTCAATTTGGTTCTTCCAAAGACCAGCGAGGTATTCTCCTTCAAGGATTCGGTGGGCCCGTCTTGCCAGCCCTGCCACTGCCACGAGCTTATCCCCCGGCATAGTAAGTCCGCGTCGAGTATAGTCTTGCACGATGGAATACCACGACAATATGTTCTTAACATCAGGCGACGGCTTCCCTCTGCTCGTGTCGTGTGTCTCGTGAGGCATGTGGTATGCGAAAAACTCATCATTCAAGTCAAATTCCTCGCCAGCTCCACTTTCACCCTCGAACCGGCGACAGCGCATGCATTCGAAAAAGATTTCGCCCTGACACACATGGAGAAGGCGAGAGCATAGTTGACGCTCTTGAAGGCACCATCCTCTTTGGGCGACGGGACCACCCCCGACAAGCTTTTGAAAGTCTGTATCAGGAAGAGCAAGACGTAATTGACAGTTGAACCCATTTTCGTCGACGACAGATGTCATCACAGCGCCTTCTCGCTGCATGGAAGTCCTATCTGCGAGGAACCCATCACCGCAATTCTTCGAATCGCTTGCAGAGATGACTAGCACAGCGTTGGCGTATATGTCGGACATTTTGCTGCTTTCTGACAACCAATGATCCTTATTTCCCTGTAAGATCGCAAGACAGTCGATCCAAATATACCGATACCCAAGTTTGAGACAGCAAGTCACGGCATCTTGCAACGTCTGAGGCATTCTGCTAAATTCCACTTTTCGGTCGGAGCTGTGCTGGCAAGTTTTGACGTAGTCCGTCCACGAGGCGGGTGTGATTCCCCAACTATAGCTGAGGGCGAGATACTCACCAGTAAAGGCTAAAGGCACATCGAACATCTGCAGCTCACCAATACGTTCGACATGTTGCAAGTCAATAAGCATACTTGGGAGCTGCTTCGTCTGAGCCTCGAGCGCTTGGCACTCGACGTGGTTCTCAGTGCAGTGGCGCATCCAGGCTTTGACTACGAGGCAGTTCTCGGGAGCCATGGAATTCAGGGCCAGCTGGCGGCGAACTTGAATTCCCAGTTTCGCGAGAGGATCATCTGTACACCTTGCATAAGTTCAAAGAGTATCTCCAAGACAAAGAACACCGTTCTTCAGAACGTGGTGAGGTACGAAAACCCAAAACGAACCTTCAAACACAAACATAGGCACACTGGCTGAAACATCCAAACTTGGTGAAGACGTGGCACCAGCAGTATTCGCCTTCAATCTACCGCATCTGACCCTCAGAAACGACCTGTTCGTGGGATCGCGGTTGATCTTGCGAGGCTCCCCCCGCGCAACGGCAATATCATAGCCCACGCTATACTGCAGAGTGATCGGGGTCGCAAACTCTTTCAGAATGCCATCCAAAGCATCAGCAGTTATCGAGGGGTGGGCGACCTCAGATCTCGAGGCGATGGCTTTGATCAGCTCGGGCTGCAGATAAAGCGAGATCACATTGCAGACATCGCACGTTGCCGCGGCGATTTGCAGAGAAGCATAGCTGTCGTGATGGATATGGCCTTCAGAGCTCAGGAGAGCAACTAGTGTGGTTGAGCTGCATTGTTCGCACAGAGGCATACTTGTTCTCAGATACACCCACTAAATCAGCATCGGCAGCACTGCAATATCGACAATGCGCTTTGCTCACGATGCCTTTGCGATGCCTTCAAGATGCTAGCGCTATACGATAGTCACTTGAGTGATAGTAAATGAGAAAGATTTAGGTCAAGGGCCAAGTGGCGAAGTTTAACTGTCATGACTGCCTGAAAGGACTAACCTAGGGACTAATTTAGGGGCATCCCCCCGGCCACTTGTTCTTGAAGTGCAAGGCTGAAGTACCAGGAGTATCAGGCACGCCTTGAGAGATACATATTGACTTGAAGCTGCTCAGGCTTTATCACTTATGAGTCAAATCCAATACATTTTTTCTGGTGAGAAGACTCAATGAGAGTATAAGCCATAAAATATACACTGATCTTCCTTTCTCACAGCGAGGGGCAAGCATTACCAATGAGAACGACCGGCAAATTCCGTATGGATGTATGTACGTACCTTGGGATCTAGGTACATTCTTAGCGGTGGCCTAGCCAGCTGTCGAGATGTTAGTCCGAGCCTGTCACTTGATCTACATCCACCGTCAGCAAACACACCTATTACACCGCGCCCCGATCACCGGGCAATGGAGTATTTGCATAGGGAGCTATGGAGGGCGGGGAAACTCGAAAAGAAGAAAAAAACTCAGTCGGAACATCTCAGCGGATGACGCACCAGCTGCCCAGCGCCCCTTCGTGCTTCCTTCACGTATATGCAGGCCAAGGGCCAACCAAACCCCCTTGGTGGTAGCAATATACTTCTGAGATCGAACCTCCGCTTTGGTTTATGACGCCTCTGCTTTCTTAGGTTTTCGAAAGCTCGACAGCACTGGAAAGAAAAAAAAAGAATACCTTCAGGAACATTCGACAGCGTAAGAACCAGGAGAAAAAGCGAATATGGGCATCCCCACGGAAATCGTCGGCAGCCTGCCACGGCCAACGTACCTGCAACAAGCCTTCGCCGACTATGACGCCGGCAAAATAACACGCGAAGACCTCGTGAAAGCGCAGGACCAAGCGGTTGAGGACTCATTGACGCGCCTGGCCTCGACGGGCGAAACCCTCATCACGGACGGCGAGCAACGGGCCTCGTCCTTCGCGACATACCCCATCACCGACACGCTAGGCGGCACGGGACTGGTCGAAAACCTCGCCGCCGACGGACAGTATTTCGCCATCTTCGACGACGGCCACCACCGCCAACTCCCACGGCTGACGAGAGGACCTTTTCGCTACAAGACATTCGCGAGCGACAACTTCAAGAAATCCGTGCCGCTTAGCCCGAATGGGCACGCCATGAAACAGGCCGTCATCGCTCCGTCCATGATGTACCTGCTGTACCCGTTGAATGGCGACGTGGAGGGGTATCCGAAGGAGAAATTTGAGGACGACCTGATCGATGAGTGTGAGAAGGATATCCGTGGCTGTTTCGCAGCAGGTGCGAAGCGTGTCTCGATCGACTTCACCGAGGGCAGGCTCGCGGCGAAGAATGACTCGAGAAATCCATGGACGGGAAAGCAGTTGTTGCAGAAATTTGTGGACTTGAATAATCGCGTGCTTGGTAAGTGCTTCCCTCGCGCTTCGCGGTGAAATTTTGAGACCAGAAGGTGCTTTGAGGAGGAAGAAGGAAGAATGGACCTAGATCCAGAACGAAACGTGAAAGGGAAAGAAAGTGACGCCTGACCTCGCTTTCCTTACCGATGCTCTTTTCTCCTGCCTTTCAAACCCCACCATCTCCTAATTCCTGCCTCCTTAACCACAGAACGCTTCACCCCCACCGAACGCACCAACATCGGAATCCACACCTGCCCCGGCGGCGACTGCGACAGCGTACATTCCGCCGACGTGCCGTACCACACCTTACTCCCCTCCTTGTTCCAAATCAACGCCGGCTACTTCCTGATCCAACTCGCCAGCGAAGCCTCCAAGGTCCCGGTGTACGAAGAGATCGGACGTACGATCCGGCGCGACGCCAACGGCGTCAAGCAAGTTGCCTTTGTCGGCGTCGTGAACCCGCTGTCTCCGACTGTCGAGTCGGCAGAGCAGGTGCGCGACGCGCTGCTCGAGGCCGCCAAATACATCCCGACGGACCAGCTGGGCGCGACGGACGACTGCGGCTTCAGTCCGTTCAGTATCGACGTCAAGCCGAAGCACCAGGGCCCAGATTTCGCGAGGGAGGTCGCGTTTGAGAAGATCAGGAATCGCGTGCGCGGCGCTAAGATGGCGAGTGAGGTTTTGGGCCTGTGATGGGGTAGGAAGAAAGGGCTGGCCAAGGAACCTGCGCTACTCTGATCAGAAGAGTCCGCTTCGTTTTCGGGGTTGTCAATATGGATTTCGAGACGGGCAGTGAAATGCGAAGACAAGGGATGAGGGAGAGACTGGTTCTCCTCTCCACAAAAGTCATGGGAATCTCGACCATCTAGCAAGCTAGGTACAAATGAACAACACATATTCGCCGCAGCACTGTGGGTTACAGAACCAAACTCTCAATGAATATACAATGCCAGATAGGTGCAACAAGCGACTTAAGACGACCGATCATCTCATATCCATCTTCAATGCACATTTGAAAAGTGGTTTTCGGAGCCAAGCGCTCGCTCTCAGAAGAGCTGATTGAATTTCTTGTTCTACAGGTAAAGTACACACTACCTAGGCGATGCCCATTGGGTCTCAGAAGCTCTGTAATACTTGGATTCCGTTTCAAGCCCTTATTTCCTCCAGCGGAAACGTGAGAAAACACCCCACCGATAGTAGAATATGCTCCCATCTGTGTCAAGTCGAACCCCCATCCATGAGCTTTTTTGGACTTTCTCGCAGAAAAATCAAAACACAAAAGAAATGTCTCCATCCTCCAGCGCTTGATGCAAATAACATCTTCATCTCAGTCGTCAATGCCTCATCTACTACTGCGCAGCAGCTCCTTCTCCACGGATTCTCTTGCCCTGTCCATTGGCCTCTGCGGCCTCGCCTTCCTCACGAGATCTCTTGTTGCCACTGCCAGGATTGAATTGAGCCGCTTGAGGATTCAATCCACCTCGACTCGGGCTGTTTGCACCACCACCCCTTCCAGCTTGAGTCACACCTGTCTGAACATTCGGTCCGCCACCTCGACCTCTCGGTATGCCTCCCCGTCCTCGAGGAATGCCGCTTCCACCTCGGCCACGGACGGAGCCACCACGTGGAATTCCAGACTGGAGTTGATTCATTAGCGCAGCTCCAGGCTGCTGCGAAGGTTTTGAAGCCTCTGACTCAGTAGAGGGGGCAGCTTGTGTGGGCACAGATGGAGCTGGCTGAGAGGAGGAAGAGGCACCAAAAGGATTAGGCTTGGGCTGATCGACGTTAGTAGGAGTTGCAGGAACTGCAGACTGAGTCATCGTGGACTCCTCAGCTTTGGCACCGGTTTCTTGTTTCGCAGTCGGTGCTGAGGGTGTTGCCGGAGGTTGCGTTGGTGCCGTTGCTGCTGGCTTTGGCGCTGGTGGCGGTTTGGCCACTTTAGCGACTTCCCAAACTTCCCCGACAGGTTTTTCGGGTGTCTCCTCTGCCGCAGTTTTGACAACATCCAGTTTTGCAGAAGCTACAGCCAGTCGGCCTTGCGACATATTAAGCTTGACCGTTCCTCGCTTCTCGGCTAACTGCTCGGCGTTTTTGACTTGCTCCTCAATCTTCTTTGCAGATTCTTCATCAAATTGGAGTTTCTGAGCTCGGAGCTCTTCTTGGTGCTTGCCCGCCAAAGACTCTCTCTCGCGAGCCAACTCTTCTTCATGCTGCTTCAACAAGGCTTGTTTTTCGACCTCAAATTCGGCCTCCTTCTGTCTGATGATTGCTTCTTTCTCGGCATTGAATCCTTGATCGGATTGATCGGCCGGCGCAGTTGTGGGATCGTCGCTCTGAGCATTTTGTGATTCACTAGATTCTTTTCGGATGTTTTCTCTCTCCTTTTCAATGCGATTCTTAATGGTATTGGTTAAGATTCGCCGAATAACCTGGTGCTGGTTGGCAAGCATCTTCGCCTTGTCTTCGGGAAGAGCAAGCAAAACTGCATCTGGAATATCCGCAGGGGCGGGAGTAGCGGTGATGCCATCGCTTGATTGCTGCAGCTCTGACGCTACCGGCACAGATTGGGCTCTGAGAGATTCAATCTCTTGTTGATGCTGTGCGTTGAGCTTGGTCGTCAATTCTTCGAGAGCAGTCACCTTTGCCTGTTGTGCCTGCTGCTTGAACTCAGCCAATCGCTTGTTCAAAATGCCTTCATTAGCCGCCACCCTGGACTTGAACTTCTCCTCTAAGGAAGCATTGAGCTCCTCGAGTTCTTTTTCTTTCTTGACCAATGACTCTTCTACCGCTTTTAGCTTGGCCTGTAGCTCGGTGGTATCGATATTCGTAGCGTCATTTGTGGGTTGAGCTTCGGTTGGGGCGTGGTCACCATTCATTTGAACAGGATTTGAACTCGTGGCGGAAGCCTGAGCTTGGGCGGCAGCCAATTCTTCTCTCAAATTGTCTGATTCGGTTTTCAGTCCATCTCTCTCAGCAGTCAAGGTGTCTACTTCCACTTTCCTATCCCGAAGGGCGGTGTTCTTCTCCTTCAGAACTCCTTTGAATTGAGTTTCGAGCCGCGTCTTAAGCTCAGCTTTGGCTGAATCAACTGCTGCTGACGTTCCATCAATCTGGGTCTGAAGGGCACTACGAGCCTCATCACGTTCAGTAACGGCTGTCTCGAGTTCTGCACGAGCCCCGTCGCGTTCACTTTCGAGGGTAGTGATCTTCTCCTTCAGGGACTCCAGCTCTGCAGGATCGACACGATCGTACTTAGACAAAATATTCTGCGTACGTTGCTGCCAGTGATCTCGGTCCTGTTGACTGAGCTTCAGCTCGCCTTCTTTCAGTTCGAGCAGATTCTCAAGCTCGGAAACACGAGCGTGGAGTGACTGTAGGTCAGCCTCAAGTCGCTCAACACGCTGTGCCTTTTCTGCTAGTGCTTGAGTGGCTTGTTTCGCTTCTGCTCGTAAAGTAACGCTGCTTTCCCGGAACAGATTAAGCTCGTTGAGAGTCTCCATCAGCTTGTTGTGGCTGAGAGCATTGCGTTCGGCATCTGCTTCAGCACGGCGCTGCTGATCGAGTTTTAGGCGTGTATCATCGAGCTGAGACTGAGCGAATTCAAGCTGTTGGCGTAACCGCTTTCCTTCTTGGACCGAGAGCTGATACTGAACATCAACGATATCCTTCTCGCGGCGAAGATAGGTAATGACCTCTTGAAGTTTGTCGAGCTCAGCAGACGACTGGCCATTAGTGTCACCCTCGGGAGTTTCAGCAAGAGCAGCGCGATCCCGCTGGAGTGCCGTGATTTGCTGCGTAACGCTCTCTAGTTGTCCATGAAGGAGGTTGTTCTGATGGGCCAACTCCTCCCGACGCTTCTTCAAGTCTGAAAGCTCAGTCTCATATCGCTCTTTCATTTCGTCCCAGCTGGCTTGCTTATGCTCGAGATCTCCCTTGAAAGTCTCGGCTTGTGTTCGCAAATCCACCATCTCCAATTTGACTTGGTTTGCTTCTTCTCGAACAGCATGTAAGGCCTTGGCAGCCTCGGCGTGCTTAAGAAGTTCGCTTTCATAGTTTTGTTGTGCGTCGGTAGCAATCTGTGCTTGGACCTTGGAGGCTTCGAGATTGAACTGTGCTTGTTCCGCACTCTTCTCAGCCTCCTCTTTGAATCGCTCAATGTCTGCTTCAAATCCAGACTTCTGCTCTTCCAATTTCCGACCAAATTCAGACTGCTCTTCTCGTAGTCGGGAGATTTCCTGGTTGGTCGTGTGGAGTTCTGAAGAGATATCCTCGACTCGCTGTTCCAGATCCTTGATCTTGGAATCCTTTTCTGAGAGCATTGCTTCTGTCTCCTCCCGATACTGATCGTTGGTTTCGCTCATTTCTTGCAGTCTTTCTTCGGTGGACTGGCTGATATTCTTGTAAACCTCCACTTGTTCGTTGGCTCGGTCAAGTTCCGAGGTCTTGAGCTCAAGATCTCGCTTCAGCTCTGAGATCTCGATAGCAAGTTCTTTCTCCTTGTTTAGAGGTGCATCCTCTGCACCATTCGTTTCGCCGACAGGCTCTGGGGGTTTAGTGAAGACTTCCAAGCGCTCCTCGGCTGAACGTAGTTCAACAGAGAGCTCATCAACACGTGCTTGAAGATGGTCCCTAGCCGTCTTTGCGGATGCCAGCTCTTCTTTCGTGGTCCCCAAACTTGTGACGAGATCGTCGATACGTTTCTGAGACTGTTCATGTTCGTATTCCCGTCGCAAAGCAGCCTTCTTACTTTCTGCTACCTCATCGTTTAGCTTTCTCTTGGTCGATTGCAGCTCTGATTCTAGCGATTCGGTTTGTGATTGTAATCGGCGGCGTGTCTCAGAATCGGTTTGTTCACGTTCATTCAGGATTGTTTGAAGACTTGCATTAAGTTGGTCAAGTCGGCCTCTTTCATTGCGTAGAGATTCGTTGTCCTCAATGAGTCTTCGCTCGACACTCTTCCACAGATCTTTCTCTGCTTTGAGGTTGGCCGAATCTCGACGCAAGCTGTCCAGGAGGTTTCGAGCTTCAACGAGCTCTTCTGCAACTTGTTGAGTGCGTAGCTCTTGTTTGGTAGCGTTTTCCATGGCGGTGTACGATCTCTTCTGAATTTCGGAGTTTTCGGTCTTGAGAGAATTGTAATTAGTCTGCAGCATTTCGTAACGTTGATTTGCAGCCGTCAATTGACCCAAAGTTCGACTGATCTCTGTCTGTAACTGGGAGTTCTTCCTACTCAGCTCGTCGACCTGGTTTTTCAGAGCCGTATGATCCGTCGAGGCTTCTCGTCGGTAAGAGTCAAAATGTTGCTGTAGGTCTTTCAACAGTTTGGCATAGTCTGAATCACCACCGATCACGGAGGCTGCAGGTGATTCTCCTGACGGCATCGGTAATGACCGCGAGAAATCGTTCGGCTGTACTTGGCCAAGGGAGTGACCACGTCTAGTGAGCATATTGCGGAACATATCTCTCTCCTTGATGAAGGTCTTTGTCTGAGCGACCATCGATTTCAACTCGTCCTGGTAAGAGGCGATCTGAGCACGAGTCTGGTCCAACTCTTGTCGGAGACTGTAATTCTCTTGCTCGTGTCCTTTTGCTTCGTTGTTTTCAAGTTCGCTGATCAGATTTCGGATAGTCTTCAGTTGGCTTTCATTTTGCTGTTGCAGTTCCGTGATATTTTTGAACACAATGAGCCGCTGATTGATCAACTGTTGGTTCTCGGATAGGTTGGCCATATCTTGAGACATTGCAGCTTGCGATTGTTTCTCTAGCTCTTCAAAGTCTTCTCGACTCAGGGCTTCACCCTGCTCGCGGATGTACTGTTCGACCAAGAGGAATCGTATCTCCGATCCTTTGTCTCGGAGTTGCTGCGTGAGAACCTCGACCTCGTTTGACTTGTCCTGAAGCAAGCCTTGACAACCTCTCAACTCCTTCACGGCAGCATCCCGTTCGAGATTTGCTTGGTCGACGATTTTTGACATTTCGACGACCTCACTCTGCAAGCGGGTATGATCTTCACGAAGCTCCTCAATCTCGGGCTTGTTATTTTCGAGCTCGTCGATCATTGAATCTAGATTCTCCTGCAGCTGTTCCCGTGCACGCTTCTCGTTTGCCAGTTCCCCTTCCAGTTTTTTGTATTCTGAGAACAATTGGGTCATGGTCATTTGAGACTTGCCACGAGACACGCTAACAGGCGAGAAAATCCCACTAGGAGTTCCAGGTCGAAGCGGTGTTGTGATTGCAGAACCATTGGTTGCGCGTTGGGGAGTACTTGGTCGTGCTCGAGCCTCCTCCAATTCACTCGACATTTGTTGTAACGACCTCTCTAGTTCCGCGACACGCTCTTCAGCTGCAACGCGATCATTGTGTTCAGTCTCGATCTCGGCTCGAATGGTGCCAATTTCGTCTGCAGCTTCTTCGCGAGCCTCTTCCAAGGCAGCTGACAGTTCTTGGACGCGTTGTTTGGCGGTTTCTGCCGATGCGGCCTGTAAATCAGCAAGTCGATTCATGCTCTCAAGCTCAACTCTAAATGAATCTTCAGCTGAAATCTTTTCCTCCCGCATTCGGTGCAACTCTTCAAGCGTTTCTTCAAATTTAGTCATCTGTTCCTCTAGACGCTGTTTCAAGGTGGTCTCCGATCGGCGAAGGGTTTCGGTCTCAGAAATGGCTTGTTCATGAAGTCTCGACAATTCGGAAATCCGGGTATTCTTGTCCTTGCGGAAATTGGCATGTTCATCGGCTTTGATTTTGCGTTCATTTTCCAGCCATTCATTGTTTTTCTTCAGCAGTTCCACTTCTTGCTGAAGCGACTGTTCTTTGAACTTCGCTGTAGCGACCGTAGAGTGAGCTGATTGGAGAGCTTGTTCGAGAGTCGTAACTTGTTTACGAAGTTCAGCCGCCTTTTGATGCTGACCTGACAGGTCCTGTGACAGGCTCTCGTAGGAGGCATTTTTTGATTCAAGGAGGGCCAAAGCATCTCGATTGGCTGCCTCGAGAGAAGAGATGCGTGATCTGAGACTGTTGATCTCAGAACTTTCGTTCGTTGTCGCAGCTCGGCATTGGTCCAGTTCAGACTCCAACTTTGATCGAGCGTTCTCTATAGCCGTTGTATCAGTGTTTGTCAAGATGGAAGTCATATGTGATGCCTTACCTGCAGTTTGTACCTCGACGCGTAGTTTGCTTGACTCTGCAAGGGCTTTGTCTCGCGAATTCTGCAAAACCTTTGCTTTCGATTCGCTTTTTCTCACAACAGTCTCAAGCTCGACCTCGAGCTTGACCTTCTGTGACTTTGTCTGCTCATACTCTTTGACCTTTTCTCCAAGGCCTTTCAGAAGTGAAGTGACCAGGTCCGTTGTCGGATCGGTCAAGAGGGAGGAGAGAGAAGATTCAGGCACGGAAGAGAAGGCCGAGATGGCTCGGATATCTACTTCAGACGCCATAGTGAGGTTCGGTGGTAGAGTAGAAGGGAACGCGGCGGCGAGATGGGGAGCGACAAGTGAGGATAAGAGGATTGCGCCGGTGACGCGTGCGGCGGCCTCAAGGTGAAAGAGATGCAAATTCAATGACTCTCACCATGGCGCGAGAGACACCGAGCGTGTGGAGATGTCTAAAGAAGCAGAAGAGGAAGATTGTTGGTGAGACAGAGTGAAATGAAGAAGTGATTGAATGGAATCTGGAGATGTTCGAGAAGTGAATCTCTAAACACACCCAATGCGGGCAGGCGCGGGCACAACTGAAGGTCAAAGAACGTGACCTGCAGGCTGGCACGAGCGATTGGTGCCAGGCTTTCAGTTAGGCCGCGGGTGCCTAGTTATGTAAGCATGCCCTCCTAGTTTTAGGTGCGTGGGTGCTTCCTAGCAGTCGATCTTAACGAGCTCTGGGGTTTCAAATTCGCCTTACCTGCCCCGGCCATCATTTGATAGCGCAGCCTTGTGTTCGACATCTCAACGGCATTCCTAACATAAGCTTTCAAGTCAACGCTTCCAATTTATCTTCTTGTGTGACTCATGTCCTAATCCGTGGCTATCACTACCTACAGCGTACTTCGGGAGTCCTATGACTCTCGTTTCCTGTGGCGGTCTCCACAACTGTAACGGTTCTCAGAGCTCCTAGCGGCTGCGACGTCCCCCACTGCTGCAACCAGCGGTTACAGGCTCATGACAGCAATGGCCTTTATATCTATGTCCTCTCGCGCCATCTAACTCTCTGTCTCTTTCCCTCACCACTCCCATCACTACGACGACAGCCACAGCCACTGTAATCACTATAACCAACACCACAATGGCATCATCCACTTCCCGAATGTACGTCCAAACGGACGTAGTTTACGCCGTCAATCGCCTGCGCGAAAAGCATCCCGAGCCGATTAAGAGAGACGACCTCGTGGCCTACACCTTACAAGCCTCGAAGCGCGACGACGCGACCATCCAACAATTCATTGCGCAGCTTAACATTAACCCAAAAGTTACATACAACTCCGCAGACGACACATTCGCCTTCAAGCCAGAGCACAACATTACGGACGCAGACTCACTCATCAAGTTTCTGCAAAACCAAGACACCGCCATGGGCATTCAGGTCTCAAAATTGAAGGATGGCTGGCAAGACGCCGAAGCAACCATCGACAAACTCGAGGCAGAACACCGTCTTCTGGTCACCAGGAACAGGAAAGACAATCACCCTAGAATGGTTTGGATTGACGACCCTACCCTGCAAGCACCACTAGACCAAGAGTTCAAAGACATGTGGAACCAAATCCAACTACCCAGCAACGAAGACACGATCAAGGAACTACGAAAGATGAACCACAAGTCAACGGGCGAGCCAGCATTGCCAGCAGCTGCAATCCAAAAACCAAAAGAGAAGAGGAAGGTTAGGAGAGGAACGAAGATCACAAACACACACATGCAGAACTTATTTCGGGATTATTCAGACAAGGGCAAGACCGAGGTCAAGAAGGAAGTCAAGAGGTTTTAGACCCAAGCTAAGGACGAGGACGCTTGATAATGGAGCATACTAGTACTGTGACGAGGCATGCGGTGACGAAGAACCATACAATTTCGTCGGCGAGTGCCCAGCCGACTACAGACGGCCGTGTTTTGCGCTTTTAGATACGATGTACGATAAGTTAGGTAGAAAAAAAAATTTGATTTCCCTGATACCCCCTGGAGCTCTTTTACTTAAATACCCTGAAGCTCAGATTCCTTCGAGAATACCACTGAACTCATCCCCGGCGCTCCTCCGCCTCCAAAAGAAAAAACCGGGAAAAGAACTCAGGCATATCTCCTGACGCAGCATAGAAACAAGGCATAACAGGTCCTGGAATACGGCCGCGGTCAGCATATTCGCGGCTTAAAATGCCGGGGAATACGAAGAAGTGGACTCAAACGAACATCCAACCCCCGTTTCCATATACTTTCTTTGTCAGGAATCTCACTCCTTTTCAACTACTGATCAAGACCTCATGCACAAGCGAACAATCCGCGTCATCATATTATTACATATGCAAAGGCCAACACCGAGGTAGGCAGGTACTGTTGCTGACTTACCCACCCGCTGTCGTAACGTTCCTAACCAGGAAGTATTAACTGTTTAGGTATGAGTGAACGGCGAGCAATGCTCGTACATGTATCATGGTTTGAGGTTAAAAGCTCAGCAGGGCCCCTTTCCGCTGGAGGGCCCAGAGGCGGAACGCTTTCTCTCAGTGCTTACCTGCTTAGGTGCGCAAAGGAAGCTTGATACAAGAGAACAAAAGATCAGAAAGAAGCTCTGGAAAGGACTCTCCGTGCCTTCCAACAGAGTCACAGGAACTTGAACCAAGACCACAATGCCTGTCCAACTCACCGTCCTCGTCGTAGGCGGCGGAATCGGCGGCCTGACCGCGGCTCTCGCCCTGCGCCGCCAGGGACATCTAGTCACGGTGCTCGAATCCTCGTCGTGGCTGCGCGAAGCCGGCGCCGCTGTCGTGGTCCCTCCCAACGCGACGCGGGCGCTGCTTCAACTGGGCGTCGACCCGAAACTCGACGCACACTCCGCACTGCTGAGAACCTCCAAGGAATACCATTTCACAAAGGGTGACGACCACTCGACGAAATTTGGCGAAAACGGCGACGGGCGCGATTTGCCCTGGGCGGTGCGTTCCAGGACACTGTGCTACCAGCACCTGTTCTACATGGCACACCGCGTGGATTTGCACGACGCCATCAAGAAGAAATGTCTCAGTGTCGAAGGGGTTGGCGTGCCGGTCAAGGTCCTGCTGTCAGCTCGAGTGGTCGCGTGGGATGCTGCAGGAATTGTCCAGGTACAACAAGGAGGCGGAAAGACCAAGACCATGCAGGCAGATCTGATCGTGGCGGCCGACGGCATCCGCTCCACAGCCCACGAAGCCGTCCTGGGTCGCAAAGTCCCTGCCGAGCCCAGCGGCATCACAGCCATACGGTTCATGCTCAGGACGGAAGATTTGTTGAATGATCCACTGACGGCCAGAATCATGGATGACGGGCCGGGATGTTTCGCATTCTATGTCGATGCTGAGAAGAAAACTTACTTGTTGAGATATTCCTGTCATAAGTAAGTTGTTTCTATCCCGCATCTCCCGTCGTCTTCCCTCAAAGCATGCTGATGGATATACTCAACAGCGACGAAATGCAGAACTTCGGCGCCTACGCCCCCTTGGGCAATAAATCAACCTTGGCCGGCGAACGCGTCAGCCGCGAAACGCTGATTTCGCGTCTGGCCTCCTTACCAGATTCCATCCGCGCCGTCGCAAGCAAAGCAGACGACTGGGTCTGGGACTGGAAGATCGGGGATCGGGCGCCAATTCCATCGTACGGACGTGACCGGTTAGTTCTGCTCGGCGACGCCGCCCATCCCATGTGGTCACGGCAGGGCCAGGGCGCAGCTCAGGCGATCGAAGACGCCGCCGTGTTGGGCAATCTCCTGAGTAGACTCAACAGCCAAGACGAGATCCCGGCACGTTTGGAACTGTTTGACACCCTGCGCGTCGGACGCACCAGTATTGTGCAACTCCTCTCGCGCACGAAGGAGGTTGCGAACCCGATGGGTGGCAAGGGCATGGCGGGACCACTGACTGACGAGGTTGCAGACATGTTTGCTCGTTTCTTACCGGATCGCAAGCCAAGCGATTACCTGGATCTCGCGAAGTGGTTGTGGTCTTACGACTGTGTTGAAGAAGTTCAAGGGGCTCTGGCAAAGAGTTCTACTGCTGGTGAGGACGCCGCAGTACCTGTTACCAGCGCAGCACCGGAAATCCTCCCCCGGGAAGGTATTGCATATTAGTTTTCTGTGAGTATAGAAGATAATTTTCTACGCAGCAACATCTCACGGTTTTGTTGCTGCGGATCTTAATTGTAGGGCGGATTTTTCAGGTCCGAAGCCGCTACGCCGCTGTGAAGGAGACAAGACATCTGAGTTCAAATATACCTGGGTAGGTCAGAGTTACTGTACTCTCCAACCTGTCTTCCAGAAAAAGTACCCTCCATGTTGTACAGAATTTCTTTTTAGATTTCCGCTTTTAAATATTCAGCTAAAATATAGGTATATCTTCCGTGCATTTTACGCACTGTTCTGCCCCGGGTTCCATCATTCGTACAAATCGTTCAATCGATTTCAACTTCCCTATCTCGTTGGATCACTCTGCTTTCGCCTCCCCGTTCTGCTTAGGCTCCTCCTTATCGCTAAACTTCAAACTGATACTGTTGACGCAATGCCTCTCGTCCGTGGGGGTGGGGTATCCTTCGCCCTTGAACACATGGCCCAGGTGGCCACCACAATTCGAGCAGACGATTTCCGTTCGCTCCATGCCAAAACTCGAATCTGTGTGTCTTGTCACGGCGCCGGGGATGGAATCGAAGTACGCGGGCCATCCGCATCCGGACTTGAACTTGTGGTTCGCTTTGTAGAGGGGAGCGTCGCAGGCGGCGCAGGTGTAGACGCCCGCGTCGGGCATGTGCTTGTCGTACTCGCCCGTGAACGGTGCTTCGGTGCCCTTCTCTCGGAGGATGCGGAATTGTTCTAGAAAGAAAAAACAATATTAGTAACAGTTTGGAAATAGCTACAATCTCTCCAACCATTCGGTTGTCGTTTACTCACCTTTGTTCAAAACCGCTCTCCATTCATCGCTGGATCTGGTATCTGGGTACGACATCTTTTCTGAAGCGGATGTGGAAGTTCCAAAAAAGGCACCCAGAAATGACAAAGGGCCTGCTGGCATAGATTTGAGAACTGTAACTCGGTGAATTGAATTACTACCCCGCAGTGGTTGCTGGAATCGGGGTGCTGCTGTGTTGCTGAGTGTGTAGAGTGTACGGAAGATGTTATGGAATGATGGGAAGCGCATGAAGGAGTTCCCGGCGAGACGTCAAGGGAGATATATAGACAAAAGGACCTTGTAGACAAGAGAATGTCGTCGAAGCAAAGGTGAGGATTTGAGATATGGCAGAATGTCCGCGTCTGCGCCTCCCAAATGCAATTAAGGATGATGCAATGAATAATACGCCGTAGCAATGCGATTGGACATTGGCAAATGCCGGAGAATTGATTGTGGAATCATTTTGGTGTTACGAGGCTGAATCATGCAGCGGCGCCCATTCTATTTGGAATTCAAATAACCACCCGGCATACTAGTAAATAGTGGCCGGCAATGTCTAATCAGTCATCACGAGCACTACCTAGATAACTAGGTATGTATCACTCATCGACGACCACTAGTCTTGCCAGTCACCACCAGCTCACCGTGCCCAATCTCAACTTTCCAGCCTTCTCTAACGAGCGTCTTGCTCACTGCAGGCCCTATCCGGGGTGCGTGGTTCTTACTGTGGCTGCCGACTCCAGTCACAATTCTGAAGCCAGCTCTGACAGGGCCACCTCCTCCGGAGGCATATTTTGCATCGCCCAAACCATCCCACCATCGCTGCGTTTTCGTGATGGCGATCCGCACTGCATCCGATACACTCACTCCATGTAAATCGAGTACAGTCACTGAAGATTGTTGTGCGACGAGAAGGTCTGCTTCTGCCGCAGATGCTTCCTTCGCTGCCTTGACCCTTTCGCGACCAATGTCCGCATAATAGGCCGCTGCTCCGCCGAACAACCGATCAGACTTGCTTTTCTTGTATGCAGCCGACGCTTGATCGAAATTCTGAGTAGCAGCTAGTCTGTGAGAAACAGCAGATTGCCGAGATGGGCCGCTGATGGTTCTCAAGGTTGAACTCGAACTCGATTCAAACGCCTGATCTTCTTTGAGATCGACAGGTGCGTAATGAGCAGCATTGTGAAGTTTGCCAATAATCGTGTGGTCTTCGACGGCAGTCATGGCTTCCAGTAATTCTTGGGCTGCAGATGGTATGTTTCGTGCCAACTTGAGCAAGCCGTACATCTGCGATTTAGGCACGTGTTCGAATTGACTTTGAAATTCTGCTAGCTGAAAGTCAAGAATCGGATCGATTTGGGATACTTGGGCATAGGCTGCTTCTTCCTTTATTGCCAGGGCACGAATCGTGGCTGGGAGTCGTGCTCCGTTCAGATGATAAATGGAGCGTACCGCCTGCGGCTGGAGAGTTGTTCTTGAGCAGATGAAATCAACATCTTCAGACATTGTAGACCAGACGTTGATGGATCGGGTTTCGGACTCATACACTGACGATGCCGCTGAACTTGCACCCGATGATTCGTTTGTTCGGGTTTTTCTTTTCTTCTTCCCTTTCCGATGCGACTGTAATTCCTCGGCAAAGCCATCTATCCCTTTCAGTACGGGTACATCTTCAGCCTCTTTCTCTTCATCGTAGCCTTGGTTGAGGAAAGACAGGTTGAGTAGTTCGTCCGTAGCTCCATCAAGAGATCCCAGATGACTCTCCAGGATACTGACTAGCTCGCGCCTGGGTATGCCAGGAAACATGTTTTGTAGCCATATTGTCTTCTGCTCCTCTGATGAATCTTGAAGGCCATGTCCCAGACTGTCTGAATCGCTCCATTTCAGGTCTGAGACACCAGTTGTGATGCTCGTGACCCCGCTTGAGAAGATGTCTTCAGGAATCGATCTAGACGTGTCGGTTGCATCTTTGAGGTATGCGGGAGCTCCGGTACCTGAAGGTTCAAACCCTGTGTTTTCTTGTTCTATCGCACTGGCTTTCAAGCCCTCAAGAACTGCAGTGAAAGCCGCCTGGTCCTGCGGGAGCCTGTAGTCTGAGGCGATCGCATGGAATAGAGCATCGTCTAAGGGAGGACAAAACTGGGCCCGAAGAGCCTATCCGACGTTAGCTCTGGTAAACAAGGTGAGCAGTTCTACATGGGTACCTCCGTGTCTGAGACTGCGTTTTCCGAGTCACACATTCTCTGGTTTGTGCTTGGATCATGTTTGGTTCAAGGGGACTTCTTTCGTGGTACATGAAGAAGTGAGTGTTTGAGTAGCGCAGCAGTGAGCGAAGGCACAAATTATCTGTGACGAGTGCATAGTGCAAACTGTTTTGAAAACCGAGAAATATGTAAGGATCGTGAGGAAACTCGCTGGGGACGTGCGAGCGCAATCAAAACTAAAGGTGATGTAACACGAAATCGTGGCGGCGCGTGCCACCCTTCTAGAAATCCCCGCCTAATCGTGTCACATGTGTGACGCAGGGTTAAATGTCTTTGTTTTCATTGTTTCTTTTCTGTGTCTTCTTTCTAAGGGTTGATATATTGCTTGGCCATTCGATGGTCTTACTCAAAGACCATCTACCTACCTAGGTAGAGCTGCATGGAGCAAGCAAATCTCCTTGCGCTTTCTCATGATACATGGCACGTCTACACATCCTCCTCACTCGCCTTCTGCCTCTCTGACTGTGTGCGCGGCTCCTTAAACCCCTGCTGGCCGTTGAGCGGCCGATCCATATCATAGTCTTTGATCCAAAATGCCAGAACGAAAGCGACAAACGAAAGCACGCCGAGAACGAGGAATATCGTCCGTAGCGATCGCATGTACGCCTGCCGCAGTTCTAGCCTTTTCTCGCTCTCTGGCGTATCAGCAATGATCTGCACCAGTGCCGCAGCATCCTTTGCCAATGCAGCCGCCTGGTCCGCGTAATTACGACTCCCTTGCAGGCTCTTCATCATTTGGTT
This sequence comes from Cladophialophora exuberans, assembly GCA_030068005.1. Classification (NCBI taxonomy): domain Eukaryota; kingdom Fungi; phylum Ascomycota; class Eurotiomycetes; order Chaetothyriales; family Herpotrichiellaceae; genus Cladophialophora; species Cladophialophora exuberans. The sequence continues at coordinate 5,321 of JANSVK010000093.1, read as the reverse complement.
TTGGAAGATCACGCCTCCGACCGCCACACCCACGGCCTGACCGAAGGTGCGGAAAAAGGAGAAGGTCGCGACGGCAAAAGCTTGATCGGCATCAGAACTGGCGGCCTGCACTGCAAACTCCATACTGCCGAACAGCATGCCCAAACCCACACCAGGCACGGTCGTCAAAACGACCCAGATAGGCACACTGGTGTCGATGTCGAGGAGTAGACTGAGTAGAACACCAAGAGCGGTGACGGCGAACCCAGCTAGAATGGCCCAGCGGTACTTGCCCGTCTTGCTGACAAGGCAGCCGGTGATGATGGCAAGCGGGGCAACGGTAAAGGTTTCCGGGAAGAGGGCAATCCCTGCGATGATGGGCCGGTACCCCTGCACGGCCTCGAAGTACAGAGGAAGGTAGTACAAGAGACACCACAGGATGCAGCCGTGCCAGGCGTCAATGAGGTATGAGATGTTGGCCGTCCTATTACTGAACAGGGAGAGCGGGATCAACGGCTCCGTGGTCAGGTATACCTCGAATAGAATGAAGGCCACAACGCCAGCGACTCCAAAGAGTATCGGTGCCAGAGTTTGCACGGAACCCCAGGGGTGCTGGATTCCTCCCCATGAAAGGCCGAGGAGGAAGCTGGTGGTGCTGCCGACGAAGAGCAGCGTGCCGATGAAGTCGACGCGACGGAGCTTCGATGCCAGGCTCGAGGGTATTATGCTTAGGTCGAGAAACAGAAACACTAACAGCCAGCCCACGATAATGAACTGCAAATTGATGTACAGGATCCATCGCCACGAGACATTCTGAGCAAAGGCACCCCCTAGTAGTAAGTAGCGTGGTCAGTGAAAAAGTTTGCATGAAAGGGCCACATTGGTTACCAATTACAGGTCCCAGAACAGAGCCGATTGCCCATTGACTCGAGATGATGCCCACGTAGTTGCCTCGAAGACGCAACGGGACCAGGTCGGTGATGATAATATCGGTGAGTGAGACCACACCCCCTCCTCCTATGCCCTGGACCGTCCTTCCGGTCAACAGAAGTGTGAAATTTTTCGCCGTGGCACCGATGAGTGTGCCTGCCAGGAAAAGCGTCAGGGCGATGTAGACCATGGGTCTCCGTCCAAAGATGTGGCTGAAGGATGCAAAGCTAGGTTGAAACCTGGTAGGTGTCAGTGATGAAGAAAGATTCAAAGGCAACGGCCACACAAACACTGTGCTGGCGAGCAGAAATGATGTCCCTGTCCAGAAGGCTTCAATGGCTGAGCCATGGAGTTTGTTGGCAATAATCGAGAGGGCAACAGACAAGGACGTCGAATCGATGGCAACCATCAGCGTCAGGACCGCAAACGCCGCAAAGACGGACCAGAAGCGGTAGTTTGGATGAAAGGTGTCTGTCGAAACGACATCATCCTTCTCGGACGAGGCCGTGGTCGGCTGCCGAATGATCGGCACTGCATCCTCTTCATACTGTATCATCTCGTGGCCCTGCACCATAGCTGGAAGAATAAGTCCCCTGGTTCAATTGGGACTGTATCGTTTCGTATACTCCTGCGACGGGGGGATATTAAAAACAACCCCAGAGCGACCACCTGCATCGAGCAGCCAGGAAGGGGAGCCAAGAACGCACGCACAAAGCCTCTGTGAACCGCAAGCAATTGAGAAGAAGAGGTGGGAATAACATGCTCGACGGCCCAACGGGCACGGGGTGATATAGTCTGTCGTTGGCCTGGTATGTGTGTCCAAGTCTAAAATATTAGTAGGGCCATGCTTAATGGCGTTGAAGCGAATCGCGCAAGCCACGATGAGATTCGTCGTCTAGAATCTGCCATCTTGGGAACTCGCCAGACCTCGAAACGGCCTGGTTGCGTCGTCTTAGAAGATCTAGACACGCGGCTGAGGATACCACTTCGACTGGGCGAAAGAAGATAAGGGGGCCAAGCATGTCAGAAAGGGTTTGTCTGAACCGAAAAAATCTGATCCAGTTGTTTCTATGCGCCGTGCCGCGCTCTCCTCTCTTCAGCATTCAGCTCAGCCGCCAAATAAGTTTGTTGTTGCGGAATAATGTACTGAGCAGGAGTAGGAGAAGGGGAGAGACGGCTCAGCGCAAGCCACTTCAATGAATCGGGCTGAAGAGCGGCGGGACGAGAAACAAGATGACTCTATTCCGCAATAGGAAACCGTTGTGTTGCAAGCGAGCGCCGCCGTGTCTGTGGGTGAGGTGGCCTATTTCGCTCGCGGAGTGGGTCAATCTCCTAAAAAGCACAAGTACGGAGTACAAAGTACAAGTACTCGGAACAAATATACCTAGCTGGGGGGAGGACGTTGTCCGGGGTTCTTATAAGACCCTCCGGTCAAGCCCTGAATTTGTCCTGCTGCTCGAACAATTTGAAGGACCAGTACGCGCGTATCGTGTCCATTAGATCTCGACTGGCAACTATGGCATTCTTTGTGCTGCTTCGTGCCAGTACCGAGCCTATCTCGAGAGGTCTGGGGTGCATCAGCCAGTGGACAAAATAGTTGGCATAACACTTTCCTTTGTCGGTGCCCGTCCCAACACGTGGTTTTCTGCGTCAAGACTGCGGAACACGCTCTGAACATTGTTACCCACGGCTAAAATAGGTTTGAGGTAAATTTGAGTCTCAACTCCTTCCAATGCGTGTTGTGGCCCGAACCTACCAGGGAAGTATCATGCCAACTATTTTGTCCACTGGCCGGTATCTAGATACATACCTAGGTTGGTGTTTAGCCACCTTTGCCACCTACGGCTTGAGCTTGAACATTGCGGCGTGATGCTAATGGGCTCCAGAGTGCCCAGGCCTAGTCCGTGCTGATCCAAAAGCTTTCGAAGCAGGATTCAACTACATGCCTCTACACCTGCTCGAACATGCTTGAAGTCTCTGGCTCTTGTCTTAAAGGCGGTGCGTGCCACCCGCTCCAAAGACCTCATGAGTCACGAGCCTCCCGTGACCACGTAACTGAAGACTTTGAAAGGACCTCCTTACCTATCTACCAGGCACCCAGCCAAAGTGTGTCAACTTGAAGATGCCCTCATCTTGACCGCTTTGATGACACCCTGACCTGGAGCCAAAATTTCATCTGTTCATGACCAAATCTCCATTCCCGGTACCTGTACCCCCAGACAGCGTCATGGGCCTAGGAAAATCTCCAGACCTCACCAACGGGGCAATTGTGCTTATTGATCATGGTAGATTGTGCATATCCCGAAACGTTAAGCATTGAAAGGTCGAGGCTCTGGGTCTCATATCCTCCAGAATTCAGAGTTTGAGCATGTAGGATAGTTCTCTCGCGTTAGCGTGCCTTGGTACTCCGATGAGCCTGATCAAGCCCATTTCTATCATTCTTCCCCTTCATCTGCGTATGTGAATATCAAAGCTCTCATTTCAATACTTTGTCGAGGCTGTATGATAGGGTCGACACTTGGAAGATCAAAAGCACTGTGCGGGCAACCTGTGGTGAATATGATCAGCTGCGATATTACGTCTCATTAATTGACGGTGTAATCACAGGATAGTATTGCCGCCAAGCCCCCGGCTGACGATAGAATACAACTCACATGATGCTTTGACAGTGGTATCCGAATCCACGATCTTGATGATCGTGACTTCGTCGGGCGTCTGCTTGCTCAGGTAATGCCACTCCGCGTTGGCATTGTAGAGGGGCAGCACAACCTCTCCAATTCTTGCTTTTGTGATGTTATCGCAGACAATGAGATCTTCGGAACGGACTGTGCTGCCATCGCACAGCGCTAGCGGGCAATCTTGGACCGAAGGGACAGCGTAGGGTTTCCAGATACTAGTCGAGTTGCACAACAGTTAGCCACGCAATCTAATTGTGACTTGACACGACGGCGCGGAGGTAACATATGACATTTGCATGTCGCGACAGATTTTGGGCCTGCCCGGTTCCAGCACGGGGAAACTTCTTGGATTCTGATAGATTTGGGGAAATAGTACTTACTTGAATATCCTCACACGGCCTTTCAGCAGATGTTCGGCACTATTAGGTCGGTTTTCCCGAACATAGTCAATCATTGTTCTCAACGACTGGTCCGTGTGAACAAAATGAGCTGGTACTAGGACCTCAATTGGATTTCCAATATTGCCCAGGCGACCTGCTTTTGCTGTTCGCCGATTGGCACGTAGCTATTCGCAGAGAGATACATCAGCACATGACGACATGTGTGTTTGAAGACAGTACTAAGAGAAACGTCGAGTTTCAGGGCTCGAGGAGGAAATTGAAGGTATATTGAACAGAAGCCGGACTCGGGCATACTCGCCAATTGAAGAAGCAGATCTCGTCAACATCTTTGATGTGAAGTTTCAGCAGCTTCTCAAGTTCTGGTTTGTATATTTCCTCCACATTCTGCTCATTCTCGAAATCTAAGTCGGGGAATCGGTGTTGAAGAAAGGCGAATCCGTGGTCATCGACATTGAAGTCGGAAGCGTAACCTCTCGCATCTCGTATCTTCTCATTAGGTGCCGGTTTGATGTCAAAATTCTGGCGAGGAATGCCGAGGATATCAGGGAGGTCATCGGAGACAAGTTGGTACGGCTTCTCCTTATCCAAGCATTCATTCCAGTGCAAGTAGTTCAGTGAGGTAACGACATCGCCTGTCATTATGATAGGCATTCTGTGGCGAACCCTCGCCTCACCTGTTGCCGAGCATGCAAATATAAAATTGGCGGAAGCTGGTTTGAGATTGAATGAGATTGCTGTCCGAATGTATGAAGCACCGTCTTTTTCGTAAACAGGTACTCGGTAAGGAGAACTTAGAAATTTGCGGTGTTAAGATGCCACGATGCTCTTCCGTCAGATAAGTAGCTCGTCCTGTTAACCACGTGCCCGCCTGCAGACTTGGTCGCCTGTAGGCTGCGATACACGCCCGCGTGAACACAGCAAGACGGATCAGTGGGCAGGCTCGGCTGGGTTCATCAGGCCACTCACCAAGCCTGGATGGCATCCCTGCAGAGGCAAGCTACCCGTACTTATACCCCGCATATTGCCATGCCGCACGAGATAGCCAGCCCTGCAAAATAAAAATTGCCACGTACGTACAATACAGTCGGGCGCATATCCTCGCCTGAATTCTTTTTCTGCTCACTGAGGAAAAAGTCCACATTCTCCTGTAATCCTGGCAAAGCCTTTGAGCGCCGATGGCCGTCGAGGTAAATGATCCAGCATCTTCCTCCCGGTGTTGCGAAGATGAAGCTGACTTCTGAGATAGAATCCTTCCACTGCGTCCGCTGGAGCCACATCCTCCGAACCACAACAGACTTCGAAAGACACGAAGAAGAAGGGTGCCTGGGCCCAA